>OZ016505.1:3202209-3629709 GCA_963966595.1 Physocephala rufipes
TCTGGGCCAAATAGCATATAAAAATGGAGAACATTTGTGCCCAACTTCGTGTGAATATCACTTTAGTTTCTTCTGTAAGCATTAATTCTCTAGACGGACAAGCAAACAGACAGACAAACAGACCGAGGGACGAACTCTACGTAGCCTACAGGATCGATTCAGAAGATTATTCTGAGACAGAATATGTGTACACCTCTACACCCTTCACGACTACTTAAATGCTCTGGAAGCGGAGGAACAAACTTAATATATCCTAGTCTTTCGGACACAATCATACAAAAAATGGCAAAAGATGCTACGCGCGTCGACAAATTTAGAAAAATCCTAAATAATATAATTTCAACAAGCGTTATTTACTAAAACGAAAGAACTTTCCGTTTGGTTATAAAATGAAATGCACATAAAGTAAGTTGTATAAAAACATTATTCATTGAAGACAACAGACGGATTAAATAATCTGTCATGAATTTATTTTTGGATGATCTCAATTAATACCAGGTAACAAACAATAACAAATTTTTACTCAATTAAAAAATTGACAATCTATGTCATATTTATCAGAATAACAAAACATATTCTGAAATTCGATCGTAGATTTTGTGAATTATGAGTTTATGGAGAATATAGAAAACTATTATAAGTTTAACATATATGCTTGTTCTTCATTGACAGAAAATGCCAAACAATTTATTAATTATCTACAAACACGGACCGTTAGTTCAACATCAGCTAACGGATCAGTTTTATAATGACGTGATATATGAAAATAGTCTTCTGTAAAATACCTCAAAAATTCCTTTAAGTGTCCAATTAAAGATGAAATCAAGTAAGGCTTACCTGGTAATGCGTACGTAATTCCTTTTTATGGCATCCGTTAAAGATTATGTGAGACGACTCCTCTCGCACTTTTGTTAATGACAAAAGTACTTCCTGTAGAGTGGATAAACACGCGATGGGCCTTAAGAAAAGCCCGAGAGAAAGGTGGCAGCAAAGTTCTTTAAATTTCTCTCTCACTCTCTTTGCTTTTATTTTACAAAGAACAAACTGATGTTTGAGATGATCTAGCTATCACTCTTTGGTATTGCCTAAAGCCAAATAACTGTTCTTTCCTTAAATTGCACTCGGATTGTTGTTATTATTATTGTTGGTTTTGTTGTTGTTGTTGTTGTTTATATTGTTAGTATTGCTAACACTGCACAATTTTAATTGACATTCTAATAAACAAAAGTAACCACAAAGTAATAGAATATTTTACTCGATTTTATTTTCTTTATTTCTTTAATCCTTTGTTTTGATTTGGTCTTTTTATTGTTTTTTTAATTGGTTTTTATTACCAACAACTTTCTGTTACCAATAATTTTAAGCACGTCTCATCTGAAATAAGCTTTTACCGCTACTTGTGGTTGCCATACCAAGCCATTCAATAAACTCTTTATGGTATGGTCACACCAATGATGGTGAGAAGAAGAAGAATGGTGAAATGATGAAAAAGATGAAGAAGCTAACGAGTTGTGGAAGAGTGTTAAAAAAGTTGTTCGGCAAGCAAAGCACGCACGAATGAAAAACGCCAGCACGCGTCTTCTTATTATGATTGTTATTGCTGTTGTTGTTGTTGTTGTAGTTATTTTCGTTTCTATTGTTTATACTACTGTTAATTGGTTTACTTTAGTCAAGAATACTTCTTTATCTGGCTAAAATATTAACCCCGTGTGAATTAAGATTCACTATTTATTTATTGCTTAAAAAATATAAACAAAAATTTCGATGATTTCTTCTACTTGGGTGGAAATATATGTCTATTTAATTAAATCCTTCGATCACCACGCTTGGTTAAACCGAATTGTGTTTAATTTTTTTTTTGTTTTTATTTATATTATTTGCAATTTTTGCGTTTATCGAATTTACGTAAATTCGCGCTATTGCAGACCGCTCACGAATGAATGACGACACGCTAATACACGTCTACTCGGTTGTCATGTCTGGCAACGTTTGGCGTGTCTGGCAATCCAACAAATATCACTCATCCATTCCATATCCATTAATTCTTTCATTCATTTGGGCTATCCGTCCTTTGAAATTACACTAGCGTCGACTATACACCGCGTCAGCCATCGGTGATGAGTCTCACACCCTAAATCGTCACCTCGCTCTAGCAGTTTTACTCAACATCGATACGAGCTTAACCTCTTCTCACCCGCTCTTCAGCACAGCTGCTGAGTATAACAATTTGAGTAATTGAAAGCCTGGAATTTCAGCTCAAATTCAAACTCATTTCATGTTTAAGTAATTCTTCATTGATCACCTTACGGTGAATCATTATTGAAATGTAAGGAAACCATGAAGAGATTATGGAAGAGGGAAAATGCGGAAAAATGAAAAAAATTATGACCACTACAGCTCCTCGTTCACGAACGCTCACCCCGCTCAAACAGAATCGTTGAGTTGGGGCCCCGCCTCTCCTCTGTCAGGCTTCCTCCGCAGACAGCTGCTAGTTTTCACGGTAAACGATGAAAGAAAGCAAAGAATTATCGAATTTGATTCATTGTAGAGAGCACATGTGACGAGCGCTCTTTCTCGAACAGCTGCTCACCCAACTAAATCAGTTCATTATCACCATCACTGTAATAGTCGTTATGACCATTATCGTCATTATTACCATCGATCAATGTCGTTCTTTGTTTACATTTTCATTCTTATGTCATTACTCGTGTCAACCGAAATTGCTTTTATTTTCATAACAATTTTCCTCTACGACTTACTCTCCCAAACGAGGAAGAATAATCTCTCACTCTCTTTTCTAAAAGAAGGTGGATGACAATTTTTCTACTATTGTTGGACTGAATTGGCGTGGCGGAGACAGGGGTAAGGGAGGTTCTTGCAAGTTTGAATATCACGCTCGAATTTGACTTGAGAGAATGGTTCAACTCAGGTCTAAATATTTTATTTAATTAAATACATTTCTCTGAGTTTTCTGCTGTTCTCTGTGAGTGTAATTCTAACTTGCGATCAACAAGAGAGCAAGGGAGAAATGATAAATGATTATGACTCAGTGTTAAGCGATGATCGATTCAGGAAATTCTTCAACTTTAAAAAGAAAATAATTCTCGGAATAAAAAAAATATTTACGATCATTTTTTAAAAAAATTATTCCTTCTTTTAATATAATTTTGACATTTATTTTTCTTTTGTCAAAATATAATCGAAATTTACTTTTGTTAAAAAGAATTTCATTGCTTTGGTTAATTTATTCGTTTCTAGAATGATTCTAGGATTTCAATCTTTTGCTCTTACTTTATTTTATTGTACACTTTTTATTATGAATTTAATTTAATTTTAACTGATTCGTTTGTCTTGTGAATAAATTTCCAGCTGCAAATTAATTTTCAGTCGATAATATCTCGTTAATTAAAACTATCAAATCGTGATTGTGGCCAAAAGCTCGCGAATATCTCGTTCCTAAGAAATGAATCAAAACAGAAAAGCACGCGCCGCGCCGATGAATCCATTTGATTTGCTTTAATAAATTCAAAACTCGTTTCGAATTTTATTTACATTTTTAACTTTCAATTCATTTAAATAATAAACATTCAAAACTATCACCGACGGAATGCTGACGATCGTCAAAATTGCTTTAGAAGAACTAATTTTTTTTCTTAAACTTTTATTGATTACCAACAAATTTATGTTAATATTTTTTTTTTAATTTTTGTTATTCAATATTTCATTTGCTTTCAACAAAACAGTGTCGTTAATTTGAATCATTACGAGTATATTTACTTAATATCTTTATTTATTTTTGTTAATTTGAGATTTGTTGAGTTTCGGTCTTTCGAAAATTTTATACTGAAGTCGACTGATAATTAACATATTTTTTTTGTAATGTTGATTTTATCTGGACATCATCGTCACCGTCATCATTACTAACTTATCTTCTTTAGTAAACAAATTATTCAAGCTTATTAAGCATATTCTGTTATTGTTTTATTGTTTTTGTAATATAATAGTCATGATATACGAGTTCCAATAAAAAATTCTAATAAATTCTTCTTTAAATATGACTAGAATTTCTTAAAAAAAGACGCGCTACGAGCAGTCTTGATCGACTGTGTGTTTAATGCGATCCGAACATTCGCTGATCATTCAATGATCATTCAATCAAAGAAGAAGACGAACCAACTTGTTTTGAAACTGAGTTGTTATTTATCATCGGGCATACTAAACGATAATTCAATCATGGCAAAAGTAAAGGCGTTTGAACTTTCGTCTGCACAATCAATTTCTCTATCGACGCTCAAATTCGCACAAACCGATTATTCATTGAATTTTGGCTTAAGTCGGCAAGACCGCAGGGGACTGATATTGCGTTGGCACACACCACAAAAACATTTGTGGTAATAATTGCAACAATTTTCTTCAATTATACATGATAAGAATACCCTGTAGGGTGTCTGAATCATACAATAAATCATGCAATAAATAATTGCGTCGAAAAGAATTTGTTTTATTTTCGAAATTTTCGGTGTGTTCGAAGTGGTTGCGCGCAGTTGATTGATAATATAGATTAATATACCTTCGTTCCTTTATTATATGTTTCTCTCAGCATTTATTAATCCTCTTTTTTATCATTGATTTCTGATGAGTGTCTGTCTTAAAGATTAGATATGATATGATACGATAAGATATGATACGATAAGAAATGACTATTTAATATTTATTCTCTACTTACTAAAATTATCATTTTTGGTTCTCTTTTGGAATGACATTCTTATCGTTTTTCTGTTTTCGATTGCGTAAAATCTGGTAATATATTTTTCTTAATTTGGGTCAATTGGAAAAATGTGTTCCTATCACGTGCGTGTATTTGTGTTCGAAAAAACTCTGTATTATCTCTGTCTTTATTTTATTTGATTACTCCTTTTTTGCTTCCTCATCGAAGGTCTCCTACTTTTTTCCAACAATAAAATTTAGATTTATCCATATTGAAATTATGTGAAAACATAATTTAACCCAAAGAATAACTAAAAGAATAGAAGAAGAAAAAACGACTAGAATAAGAGAAGCAATGACATTCTGAATTTATAAAATTCTCGTAAAAGACATGAAAGAATTTATTTCTGTAGAAATGCAATATATTTATATCGAATAAACGCATTAGAAGATTTCAAATATGTTACAACGATGCCATCAACGGTGTCGTTGGGCTTATAATTCTTTATCTATTCTTGACAGTTAGTCCTTCTGCGTGTGCAGAAGGAAGTTTATGTGGGGGTGTCATCGTTTCAGGATATATTCTTCTCTTTAGACATTTCCGAAAATATTTCTCTGCAAGTATACGCTATTGTTGATGGCTGATCTTACCACGCAAGCAAACTGACGTTTCTCTGCTAGTAAGAGAAATGAATAGCATTATCGACCACGTAATGCACCCCATTTATAAGTAAACAACAACAACAACAACAATAGCGCTTTCACATCAGATGTAATGCAAGCATTGGCCCGTTAAAGACTATTAGCAACAACAACGACAGCCGCAAATACAAAATTTCCAAAAGCAACATTACCGTAAGTGCTTATAATTGTACAAAAAACAACAATGAGCGCGATTCATTACCTATCGTCGAATAACTTCTATAATCCTTATGCGGGCACACACACACGTTGCTATGGATACATATATAGACTATAAACGTTATGCTTTGCAGCTGCTGTCAACGTTCGTAGCTTCGTTTTCCTTTTCAGAGCAAAACGAAAAAACGCACACACTAAAAAATACGCGTCTATAATAGATACAGCGTAAACTCGCGGAGAAGAACGAAGAAGCGATATGAATCGTGTTTAAAGAGAGAAATTAGCAAAGAAAATGTTAATAATAAAATCTGAGGTGAAAGGAAGAAGGAAAAACTTGAGGAATTGCTATCTCAAACATCAATAAGGAAACAAGGAAGAAAAAAGGAATCATAGTATTGTAAGAGAAAAGAAAATCGTCTAAATTGAAATTTCAAATTGATTTTGATCTGAAAAATTTATTCAATAATGAAAAAATTATTTTTCTTCTTAGGATTTGAAGAAACGGTTTCTGAATCCCAAAGTGTTTGCAAAAATTTTATAATCACAAATACTTTTTTGTAATTTTTTGTAATGTTTCAGAAACCATTAATATATTTCAAACTTATTTTATTTCTGGTTTTTCTCTCTTTTCCTTATTCTTGTGTTATTGTTTTTATTTCAATTTAATGAACATTAAATTGCAGTTGTTTAACAGCAATGAAAAGAATCAGCAATGACCTTTATTAATCGCTTTAGTATAATAATAATATTAATAACTAAAAGTGTTTGTGTTTTAGCAAGTTCGTCTGAGGTACTAAAAAAATACTAAAGCAAAATAAACACCAAATAAAAACCAACTTACACTGCGTGAAGTGACAATTAACACTCGTAGCAAAAGGAAAAACAACATCTCTTGGCAATAGTTAAATAAATAATAGACCGGCGGAGGCACCTTAGCCCGCCTTGAGCGTACTAAGCCAATGTCAATTATTTCAATGGTCGAGGGTAAAAGAAAAGCACTAGCAGTGTCAGCAAAAACCAAACAACAAATAACAAAATCTAAAACAAAAGTAAAAAAGATAGTTATCCGAAAGCTCAAAGTCGAATGACATTCAAGATGCAAAAGTGAAATATTTATATAGAACGATAATTAAAACAGCATAAACAAACACGCCGATCAAAAGCTAAATAATGAAATGAATAAATACGTGTAAAGGCGAGACGGGCCTACAGACAAGTAGGCGACAAAAGCAGACGGGCTAGGCTGACAACTAATTTGCTGATAAGCAGTTGGAAAAGCATCCAACACACGAATGATTTTACAGATAGTTAGTTGACAATTATGGCAGGCTCTTTTTCTTCTACACGCTTTTTGACGACAAACCAAAAAAAATACTCCTCAACTCGTTCGCAATTGCGCCAAAACAACTGGGTGTTTCTAACGTCAATAACTTTAGACAACCCTTCGTTTTCTCATCAAGATATTCCCATAACTGCCCAAATCCCGCCAAGTCCACAACTTGTTTTCTGTCACCCCTTTTTTCCTGCTGCCTCTTTGCGATCCGTTCATTATTTCATTCCTTTGTGCCTACTACTGTGTCTCTTCCTTCCCATTCTGTATATCCTTTCATCTTTCTACGAAGAAATAAATGTGAAACGTCCTCATCATTTGAATGAGCGTATTGTATGTTCAGAAGCTTTGACTTGTTTGACGCCCAAACGTTCTCGAGTATGTCTCACGCTGCTATCTGTCGCGTTAAGCACTTTTCTGGTCTTTTAATCAAAAGAGGCGTAGTTTTCGGGCTAATGAGTCAACAATCAGAGAAAATGTATTAAAATTGTCCCTGAAAACCGCTATAGGGGAGTGTGTGCGCAATACTTTTGTATTTACACAGAGAAAAATAACCGGCAGTTATTTATGAAGCTCGTTGAAAGCCGTCGTCCTTGAGAGTGTGCGCTTATAAATAAAAGAAAACTATACATTTAAAAAGACATATCCTTCAAGTGGAATCCTTCATTCTGAGTATCCTACACTGAAATTAATTTAAAGAACTGACTTTAAAGGAATTTATTGGATTGAAAGCGTATCTGGTTAAACGGTATATACACGTGGAAAAACATAGTTTAACAATTCGAAAGAAACGTGATTATTGAGTAAAAATAAAACCATTTCATTTATATTTATGGATTCGTTTAAATTACTATTACATGATAATAAATCATGTAATATTTCATGTAAATATTTCTCTTTACGAAAATAAATTTCCTCGCAAAGGATCGCAAATGTTACCCCTTTAGGAGGGGAGAAACGTACATTATCAGGGATAATCCCTGTAATCCCTATAAGAAACTTGAACGCTAGGAGTACCCTGTAGTCAATACAGTCATGAATGTATAAATACACATATTTTTTTTAAAAAGGAGCTGATTTTTGATTACAACGAGTTAAATCTCTTTGCTCATAAGATTTTTTTACGGGAATTAGATGGATTGAAAATTCTACGTCGTAGACTTTTTCTTCTATGATTTTAGTGCTTCACTATTACAATTTCTTGTTGATCATTTTCTAAAGAAAAACCCTGGATTGATTGGGTGTGTCTTTTTTTCAGTGTTGTGCAAACACCAAGCGCCCTTTCTCTTGTTCTCTTCCTCTCCCTATGGCCTGTTGTTTCTTTCGCAAATATGCTTTTCATTGCAAGCGATGTCTCATCTCCTTGGTAGTGACTTTTTGTCCAGAGGCATTTCCGAAGCAATGTTCAAGGTCAATTCTATGCAGACAACAATTTCCGTTATTGTTTCCTTTAATTTCTTTCTGTTTTTGTTTCATAGAGAGAACAGAAAACTTTAGAACACTTTCATGATTTTTCATAATTTATGTAATATTTACTTTTCGATTTTTCATAAAAAATAGTCATAATTTTTGGACACTTTTTTACTCTATTCGTTATAGAAAATGTCGGAATGGCTTCATATATTTTTAATGCTTTCTCTTTGACTTTCTTTCTTATTATTAATAATATTTACCAGTGTTAGTTTTAGTTTATGGGTTTATTTTTTTTAATTTTTTCGGTAGTTTACTGTTTTCGTATTAAGCGATAAATACCTTTATTACAAAAAGTATCTTTAGGTTTTTTTTCAAAAAGTCAGACTTTGATTTTGTTCGTTATTTTTCAATGTTTGTGAATATCTGTTTTCTCTTTTTTTTTTGCTTTTTTGTGTGGATTTAAGCGCTTTATATTTCCGACTTTTCATTGGAAATGATTGCATCTGGCTTGATATCGAAATCGATAAAACACGTCACGTCGACAATAAATACAAATATGAATCAAAAACTGAAAGAAATCGTTTGTGCAAACAAAATTCTTTTATTGTTTCTTTTTATAAACAAAATATATATTAATTCCATAAAGTATAGAAAAAACGGAAAGAGAACAATAAAATGTGCTTAATAACCAAAAAATTGTTTTGAAAAAGATCGATGACCTTTTTTAATAAATTTGAAATTTTGTTTAGAATTTTTTTCCCAAGTCTTTTCCCGAGTTTTTCTAGAAGTCATTTACTTTGTGGCTTACGTTTATTTATATTTGTTGTAATAGTTATTTGATTAAAAACGTTATCATCGCTTTGTTCGAGTTTAACCAGTGGGGGAGTCAGTTAGTCCAGAAAAATGTTGGCACGAGTCAACGAAAGTAATTAAAAGGAATCAACCAACCGTGAATTGTTAAGTGAGAAAATTACCAACGAACAGATGGACAAATATATAGACGGGCGAGTATGACGACCAGCTGAGAGAACTCAAGCTGACACCCATAAAATGCATAAACCAAGAAATCGGGTCGTTCGACCGACCAACCGAACGACCGAACGACATTAAAATTAAAAGCGATCAACCCATCAAGTCACCGGTCGATAAAGTATTCCCATTTTAACCCAATTCCGTAGCTAAAGGAAAAGAAGAAGAAGAACAAAAAGAAGAAGGCTAAGGATAAGAAGAAGTAGAGGGAGACAAGGGAGAGACACGTTGGAATCACCCACCGAATCGCAGTCTATTTTCGTAAAAAATAAATTATAAGTTAAAAATAACCAACACAAACAAAAATGTCACGAGTAATACAATAAAACGTCGCACAGGCGAAAAACGAATTCAAACGTAGACGGAGGAAAAAATATGAAAAACAAATTTATGTTCGGCTTAAAAAATAGCTATTCATTAAACACTCGTGAAGAAAGCAAAGACGGAGAAGAAGAAGAAGAAATGCTGGTTGGTTGACTTTGCCAGCATAAAAATAATGAAAGTAAGTCAGCCCGTCAGTCGGCAAGGCAATACCAGAAAACCAAGGAATCAAGGAAAGGAAAAGAACAAAAACAATGAACAAGAACAAGAATGTTTGAACGACGAGGGAGAGACGGGTTGGAATGTGTTTGAGTGAAACTTAAAGCGCGATATTATTCAAAAAAATTCGTTGAATGGAATGACAAGCCTGTGCGAGTACAAAAGCAGATGATTATTATTGTTGTTGTTGTTGCGCGTTGCTGGGCGTACCTTGTGCATAATAATTCTAGCACTCGAACTAATGTCACGACTCGAAATAGTAAATATAATCTCAAGCAGAAGAAGAAGAAGAAACAACAACAACAGTGATAAATGAAAATGGTCGAGGCTATACAAAATAAGTTGATTTTCAGCCCATCCCGTCATGACTACGCTCCTTCCTAAATGAAATCCTTAAGCTCTCTGAATTTACGTTACTTTTGCGATCCTTTGTGCGCACCTTTTTCACCGAGGAATCAGACGGTTCGCGGTAAAACGAGAAATACCAGAAAGGCATATCATGATCACAATATCGTTATCGCTGTTGTTTTCGTTGTTGTTTTAGAGGTATTGCTTTTTTTAAAATCAAAAAAACATTTTTAAAATCAACCCTCAAAAATGAAATTTTGCCACCAAAACTCTTTTAAGGATTACGTTCGAATAAAGGAATTGCACGCACGAAATAAAGGAATTGGTTTCTTTAAAAAGGATGGATTATGTACGTGTATTAAATTCAAATGTTTAAACCTTTGAGGAGATTTTTTCGTAACCCTAAGAGGGTTTCTTTTCAAGATTTTAAGGTTTAAAATTTTCGAATTTTTTAATAAAATTCTAAAATATTTTTGGTATCTCGATGAAAATAAATTGAATTATTCATTTTCAATATTTTATTTTGCACTTAACCTTGTTGTTGTTGTTGTTGCTGTTTATGTAACATCAACACGATTTTACCTCGGTTGTGATTCCTCCGTGTCGTAGAAATTCGTTTACTTATTGTGAATTATTTCACTCTACTTTCCTTTACATATAACAATAACAACAACAAAAAGAGTAACAATACTAAATAGACAAAACAATTTGTCAAACAGCGTAACAAGGTGTTTCCTTCCTTCTACTACCCCCCCCCGCTTTTTCTTTAAGATATCTAATACTTTTGATTACCTTAAATCCACAGAGGGATCCTATCTCGTCGGTGATCTTAAAGCGCTGTAGTTGTCTGTCTCTCCCTTATGAATGTCTTAAACCCTTAATGATGCAAAACTCATAACCATAACACCATCATCATCGTTATCGCTTCAGCGCTTCAGTGACAGCTTCTCGCTCTTTTAAACTTTTGTCAACGACGTGTTTATCTCCTCATTCGGTTAACAGCGCAAGGCTTACCACGAGAGGGCTCCTCAATGGCAAAGAAGCCACGAAAGATATAACGAAGGGGAGAAAATGAAAATATGTTTTGGGTTCTGTTAAGGTCAAGGCTTTTAAAATTGTCATCATGACCCAATTACAAAGTTTTCCATTATTTACCGACGTAGAAGTGTTTATTATTTGAAAAATGTGTTTTATATAGAAGAGAGAGAGTTAGAAGGATATGAAATACAGAAGTAAAGAGAATACTGAAATTCGCACTTACACGAAATTTTCTTCTTTTGATAATTTTTTATGGATTTCAGGCAATATTGAAGTTCCAAGGTGGTGACGAAATATCGTGCATGATTCATTTCTGCTTTGTTTTTCTGCCGTTTTAAGAAAAACGAGACAGATTTTGGTAATCGCATAACCGAAACCGTTTTATTGGGAGATAAATTTTGGCGCAGCGATGCGAATTGTTCGTTATAAAAGTGTGCAACTTAAAATCCCAAAGAAACCTTCCGTTTCATTTCGCCTTCACATTTCCTTGCAAACATTTCTTCCAGTAAAAAACTCATTTGTCGCTTTCAAATTATTGCGAAGATATAACTGGTTGCTGTTGTTGTTGTACCACAGCAATTGTTGTTGTACCGTTGTGTACGGATTGTCGTTGTTGATTCTGAACCTCTCTAGAGGTTCAAAGGTAGTGGATGAAGGTGAAGATAACTGCAACAATAATAATAACAACAACAACAACATTAACAAAATAAGCAACAACACCAAAGAACGGAAGCATAAATAATATTGTTACAATTTGTCTTATTTGAGTTTCTTTAGAAGGTTGCTTAGTAGCGTATTCAGTATTCAATTATGATGAATTGCTTTAAAGAAAATTACGAGCACAGATAAAGAAAGCATCAGGACTGACAAGCACGATGAGCTAGCGGGTGGGAGCGTAATAGCGAAGCGGGCATGCAGGCATATAAATAAGATTAAGTTGAAATGTTTTTAGTTATACGAGGATTTCATTTTGTCATCGCAAACAAGGACGAAAAGAATGGATGTTGCAGATACAAAAAAAGCAGCAACAACCAAGAATTTTGCCCGTCAGCTGCACTAATTTCCTCCCATTTTTTTCTTTGATTTGCTCTCCACCGTGTCTGAAAGTATGCAATGAATTTATAGTTTTGCAAGCTTTGAACAAATGCGCACAAAAGCACTAACTCGCATGGGCATGTGTGTGTGCGGTAGCTCCAAATCTATCTATCCATCCAACCATTTCTCTTAAACCCCAGCAATCTTTCCACACGGTATGGCGCCATCATCATTATCATTATCCAACCTCTTTCTCTCTATCTATCCCTGTCCATTTCTTTCCTCCCTCTCTTCTGTCCTTTCGAATCCCACGTGTATAAGTCTAATATAAAGCAAAAACATTTAATCGTACAGAGCGGATCGCTCGCATGTTGAATTACAAAATTACAAAATGGCGTTCGGTGTTCAGTGTTTGGTTTGCGGCAGATTTTGCACGACACGTTACTTCTACCTGTTACCAAACCCGACTAAAGCTCGTTGTAGATTATCAAACATTTTGTCTAAATTAGAAATCTGGAAAATTCAGCTAAATGCATTTCGTAATGAAGTCTAGGGCGCAGCAGTGGCAGCAGACCCAACACAATAAAGTCTTAGACTTAATGATGGTTACAGTAAGGAAGGTGGAGGGGGAAGAAGTGCAAAGTGAAGAAAGCGTAGATGAGCATTTACTATATAAGGATACTTTCAATAGCGAGAGGTCGACGGTAATGCTCATTTAGTTCTATCTCAATGCTTTAAGCCCGGCTTAACAAAAAACATAATTGCAATAGAGAGCAATATAGGGAAGAAGAAGACAGAGAGTTCCGTAGGGAAGGACGAGGAGGGATAAATTCGAGAGTAGCTATTACGAACACAAAAAAATGACAGACACAAGAGACAGAACCAGCGTTGTGTAAATCCCTGATGACTTCCTTTTAACTAGTTGGCGGCACAGTTGAAGGTTTTCACAACTAAAGGATTAAAGGATGGCTAAGGGAGTTGGTACTACGGTGCGGTGAATGATATAGAAATGAAACTAGAATATCATGAGAGGATGACATTGAAATTATTAATTTCAGCGAAATGAGCAGATACATTTTAACAGAATACAGGTAATAAAAGAAGAGGAAACAGAGCAAAAGGAATTTTAAAACAAAAAGGTGAATAGGAAATATGAAACTACAATAACTATTATAAGATGCGTAACGAAATCCCAAATACCATCAAGAAGAACGACATTTGTAAGGTTACGAATGGAAAACCCTTCATGGTTGAGTGCATTCCACCATCAGAAAAAACTGGTGCATACTTTTAAGGGAATATGAAAATTTAATTAAGCTCGAAATAATCGAGTTCGGAACGTATTTTGATACGACGGAAAATATTGCAGTGAACATATTTATATAAAAAAAGTACAATCGTTTGAATGATTCGGAATGAACGCAGACTGAAAGATAGCAATAAATAAAAGTAAACAAAAAAATTTAGATTTAAACAAACTTTATAAAAATATTGTACATAAAGCAAAACATAATACATAAAAAAAGTTTTAGCACAGAAGATTTTCGAATTGTTATTTGTTGTGTCTTCTTTATTTATTTCTATATAATTTTTCCTTTTTTTAGGAGAAGCAATATAAACAAAATATTCCTTTTTTTAGAAGAAGAATATTTTGTTTATATTGCATCATTTGGCCAGTTATTTTTCATGTCAAATTATTAAATTTTTTTGCTTCGTCACTGACGAGTATATGATGAAATATTTCCCATTCATTCGTTAAATTCGGTGAATCTGATTTTTTGTTTTAATTCCATTTTCATACAAAGCGAACATTTAATTGGTAAATTTTTTCCCAAAAGGAAATTCTTAGATATATTTTTTCACTCTCACAAAGATTTTTAAAATTTAATGGGAATCTTTACTTATTTATATTTCTATATCCTTTCACACTCTATCATTTATTCACATTTTCTGTCTCATGTAGTGCTCTCTAAATATCTTTCTCTCTCACTCCTTGCACTTTCTCTCAATTTGTATAAAATGCGTGATGTATCGGCTCAAAAATCTATTTTTTAAATATTAAATTTGAAAAACTGCTGAAATCAAATTGAAATGATTTAAATCCGTTTCGTGAGGATCAAAACAAATTAACACTTTTTTAAACAAATCCAATTGGGGAATATTTTTTTAAATATAAAAAACTTTCTATTCGAAAAAGTAAATATTCACAATGTTTTTTAAATAGATATTCACACATTTTTTTATAATTTATAAAATATGTTTCTTCCCTCGAGAGTTCGTTTTGAAATGAAAAAAATTTTAATCTTGAAGCCTATAAGAATTATTACCCTTTTGAATGTGCCCCTCCTTCAAAGTATTCTCTATAAATATGCTGCCCGATAATGGGTAACATTGGAAAATCCAAGGAAATCTTCATAATACTGTAATACGATGAAGTAATAAAAATACGTTACATTTTCAAACACATACAAGCAAACAAAATCACATACGCAAACGTACACGCAGTGCATCGGGAAACAATAAATAAATGCATGATCATAATCAATGTCCTTTCATTTTCCTTTTAATGCATGAAGTGGTGCACTATTATATTTTATCGCCCATTCGTTGGCACTCGTGCTGAGTACCAACTAAGAGACACTTCAGTTTTCTAACAACAAAATGAATAAA
The DNA here is from genome assembly GCA_963966595.1 of Physocephala rufipes. Taxonomy (NCBI): domain Eukaryota; kingdom Metazoa; phylum Arthropoda; class Insecta; order Diptera; family Conopidae; genus Physocephala; species Physocephala rufipes. Next base: position 3,217,181 of record OZ016505.1, read on the forward strand.
AGAACAACAAATATACGAAACGGAAATGTGCGCAGTTTCGTATAATTTCCTAAACGGAACTCCTGATTGCAGACGGATTGGAAAATGAAAGAGGGTGAGATTGAGTAACGTCTCTCGTGTGATTAACGAGAGACAGAGAGCAAAGAGTGAATGGGTGTGTATTGAAAGAATATCCGAAAAAAGGTTCGAGAAAATCCGTATCAAAAGTATTACAAGGAGAACGTGATTGTTATTCCCGCGGAAGAAGTTCAACGATCGAAGAAGAATGTTCTCTTCAAACGTCCTAACGTCCACCCCTCAGTTCTCTCCACCAACCAACCCACAGTTCTCTCCACCAACTATTCTCTTGTACATTCCATGTATTGTTGATAATTATTTTCTATTTTCTTCTTTCGTTTTAGTTTTAATTTTTCTGCATGACCGTAGGAAAGAAATGATATTTTTTGTTTTTGTAATTTTAATCAAGCAGTAAAACTGTGTGTGTTTGTGTGCCTGTGTATGTGTGTGTGTGTTAATTGATGTTCATGTGTTGGTGTGCAAGAGTTTCTAACAGCTAGACTCTCCCGACTTAACAAGCGTATTTTATATGATCCTCCCCGAGAACATCTGCCGACGGCACGCATTGATTTCTTACAACTGTTGGTACCTTTGTATGCTGTTTTTGTTGCTGCTGTTGTTCTTGTTAGGGCTCCTGTTATTGATAATATTAAATATAAAAATTGAGGGTTGAAACCGTTACGCAGATGCCAAGCTGTGCCACATCCTAACGGTGTTGCAATTGAAAGCAAGGCGCGCACATTTATTAAAAGAAAAAACGCGTCGTTGCATAAGAAGCATAACAATACATAATCTTTCTTTAAATTTGAACAATATTTTTCAATAAAAGATTTTGCGCAATATTTAAAATCACAATTATTTTAATAATAATAACAATGAGAACGACTCTGTGACAACACAATTGTAGTTAGGACTGACTACTCAGTCAGATTGTGGATGTGTCTGTATTCAATTTTTTTTAAATGCCATCAAAAATCCAAATTGTAAAACTGTGACAAAATTTTGCCAATATTTTTGTCACAAACAAAGCGGGCATACTTGTTCGCTTCAATTGTACACGAATAATGACGTATACACGTCTCCTCCTAACATTTTCCGCCTTAAGACTTTATAAGCCAACTCCGCACTCCTCGACTTTAGCTCCCACAGAAATTCGTAACTTATAGAACAACAAACGGCGCTTCATGACAAATAAAAGGGATGTCATCAATTTTATTAACTCCAGCCAACAACGATGATAACAGAGACAGTTGTGGTAACAACAAAAATAACACCCACAGGAACAACAGTATTGACGGCTATGATAAAGCAGTTTCAGGAAATCGTGACAGAAACAACAGGAAGAGCTCAACTTCCGGTCCATTTGGATCCTATTGTCATCACGCGAAGCAACAAAGTTTTAACTTGGAACAGTTTTTTTTTGTTATCGTCATCATACATTATTACTAAACATCATCATTGCATGATGAATCGTAATCAGACTGAAGATTTATCAACTTTTGCTTTGATGGTTTTGATTGGGAGAGATGAAATTATTACCGAAGTGTCAATGTATTGATGAAATGTCAATGATGATGTTTAAGAAAAACAAAAGTAAAATCTCGGTCAGTGACTTTCTTGTAAACGACGAGCGCCTAAAAAAATCGTGGTTAAAATGATATGACAATAATAAGACTAAGATAAAAGAATACTAGATGAGAATGAAATTGTGAAATTATGACAAATTAAAGTGACAGCCAAGGGTGACAAAATTCTCTTTCACAGCTGTCTACAACTGCTGTCACTTCGTTTCGAGTGAATCAGATGAATGACCGTGCATTCATTATCATTCAATTAATGATAATGATTAAACTGAAGAGTAGGAAATACTTTTTATATAATTCTTATCTGCTAAAGATCATTAATATTCATTTTTTCTAGACGAGCAAAAGAAAAGACAACCTTCATCGATTGACTAACTGACGAAATTACTTAAACAATTCCTTCGAAGCAAATGAAATTAACTCGAAGTGCTATATTCCTTTTTTTAAAAAAAATTAAAAACTATTTAATTAAAAGGGTACCAGCACGTGGCTTCAGTTTTTTGTGGTCGATTTCTACACATGTCTTGACTTTCGAGAGGGTGTCAAATGACACGCGGCTACTCGTCATACGTAAGAGCATGGTATAAATTCTAGTAACGATCATTTCTCTTTTAGTACGAAGCTTTTCTTATGAATAATTTCAATATTCGCGAGAAAGACTAAGAGACGAATTCCCCTTTTAAATTGCCATAAATTTTGTTTTGAAAATTTTTACAAACTAAAATTTTATTTCACATTTTTTTCTTCTTGTACCCGACCAACCCATTCTGTCACTCCCTTCACAAGCTACGTGCTATCAAAAAAAAGAGGAATTTTTCATTGCAATATTCTTCCCATTTTGTTGCTATGGAAACTCATTCGTTGGGTTTAGTTTCCGTTACATTTCATTACAATGAATTTCGGGACTACCGTCTGGTGACGAACCGTTAGTTTCGTCGGTCGTTTGGGAGACTATCACTTTCATTGCTTCACCGGTTTGCACACTATTTTCCTACCCTGTTATTTTTTTTTATTTTAATATTTGTATTTTTTTTTTGTGCGTTTGATATTTTCAGCCCTCCTTCGTTAACGATTTCCAAGGTGTCCCGCAGGCACGCGTCGTTTTGGCTGATTAGAGAAGAAAATAACGAACATCTGGCAGGTCAGTGACTATGAAATGACTACGACAATGATAATGGTGATGATGAAGGTGATGATGATGAAGATAATAATGTTTCAATATCAATTAACTAAAAAAATTAAGATCAACCTATAACTTTTTTGCTTTTAAAGTATTTAAATTACTTTCAATTTCAAAGGTAAAATTCCATTTTTTTACCTTTGTGCAAATTTTGTTTTCTTAGTTTCTTCAAACAGTTCCTCCTATATATGAGCTCAACCATTTACTGGTTCCTTCTACAAATACTAGACGAAAATACCGCTCTGTATTTTTCAATAATTTTCTCCCTTTTCCTAAAAGAAAGCCAAAACCCAAACAATGATTTAATTAAATTGACCCTCGCAGCTATCCATTCTTTGCAATTTTCAATCCGTACCAACTCTGCCACTCCTTCCTCCGGAATTTTCTTTAAAAATCAAGACAAAATGAAAACATAAAAAAGTGGGAGTAAAATCATCTCGAATAGTTTGTATTTTAGCTAAAAAGAGAAGAAAGATAAGGGAATTATTCTGTTCGAAAACTTATTTGTTGAAAATTTTATAAATCGTCAAAGTAATCGTCGTCCCCGCCAGGTATAAATGTTTTCCGCACACGTTCCAGATAAACGAACAGGCGGCACAGGGTTTGTGACGTGTCTTTGGGCTTGTCAGGAACGGATCAGGCAAGGCAAACATACGATTGTTAGATACTGAATAATCAGCGACTCTATTTTGAGGGTTAGTATTGAGTTGAATGTACCCTGTATGTGCGTATAAATGAGTAGTGGAATCATAAACACATACATATAAATAGATTTCAATGTCAGTCTGTGTTCGCTATTTGTAAATATTCAGAAACAAATGTTATTATGACAAAACTTTGTCATCTTATTTCTAATAACGACAATTTTAGAAGAACAAATCGAAGAAAATATAATGATGATGATGAGAAATACAAACCGAAAACAAGAGAGGGAAATCAGTCTGAATAATTATTTGAGACAATAAATTTTAAGAAATTCAAAAGGGAGTAACTATTTTGTAAACGTAATATTTTTGATATAAAATAAAATAAAATAAAATAAAATTTTGTGATAATCATTTTGATCGTAACCATTACCATTCCGCAATACATTATAATGGAATAATAATTCGTAGCATTTTAAAAAAGAAGCACTCCAACGTGATTCCGAATTCTATGAAGTCCTCTCGAAATTTATGTTAAAAATTATAGCATTCGAATAGCCGGCGGGTAAAATCTTCAGTTTTCAATAGAAAAATAATAGCCTCAGAAATGGTATGGGAAGAAGCGATAGCGGGGAAGGGTCCGACGTTTCCTCATATTTAAGCTCCAGTCTAAACTATAGCGGACTTAGTTCGCACCACACGAGAATAATTTTCTTTTATCTGCACTTTCCCAACGACTGCCCCTGGCCTGACCGTAATCATGTCGTCTCACTACACGTTCTTACTGCAGAAGTTATTCGTCGTGTTTTATAGAGTGTAATCGAATTATGTCTAATTCTCCAATTTAGTTCCATAAAGTGAACACACTATGTCTGCCTATCGAATAGAGCAGTGTTGCCAGCTAACCGCAATAACACCGCATGTGGTCTGCGGCACTTTGAAGCAGAGTCATAATATTTGTAGGTTCTTGCATTTGTTCGTGGTTTGGCACAGAAGGAACATTTATTTTAGTATCCAGTTCTATTCGTCTGTCTTGGCTTCAAAGGTCTTTAACTTAAAATCACAAACGGGATGAGAAAGCTTTTGTGAGACCAAATTATTAATTTTATTTGTTTTCACAGTTCTGCGTTTTCCTTAGTAATTCGTTAGTACTTATTTAGTACTATTTAGTATTTAGTATTTATTTAGTACTAAATCCTATGATGAACATTGAACTATTTCGCAATCGTCTTTGGACATCCATTTCATTGAAATTTTAAATCAATATTCGAAATTACTACTTTAGTACAAAATGCTCGATAAAGATGTGTACTAATTCTTCATTGCCGTGTCTAGTACCATGATCTTCGACAATTTCCCTTTTGTTAATTCAATTTATGGTCTTTCCATTTGTAGGATTTCTTTTAGTACTTTTTAGTAACATTCTAAAAATGAGGGCAATTGAAATGCTCTAAAAATTGGAAATATTTCACCTAGCAAAAATCTCGTATTAATAATTTCATACACCCAAACGTGTAAATGTATTTATAGTTTTTTCGAATAAAATTATTGAAAAGCTTAAAAAGATAAATGTAATTAAATAAATAAATAAAGGCTTATTAAATACTTTTAATCTAGTCTAAGAACATACTGAGTGTGTTATTAAACATTTCATACATTTTCTTTCGCTTGGTTGCAAGAGGTTTTAGTACTCAAATATTAAATTTTACAAATGCATCACAAGAAAATTTTATAGCTTTTTTAGAGCCACCATTATTACAACGTCTGAATGTTGTTGTTGTTGTTGAATTCTCGCATTTTTACTCCCCTCCACCAACCAAGTCACCAATTATTTCCTTAAACTGCAACTCTCCTAATGCGATTGCAAACCTTCAAGCGTTTTATACTTGCAATTCAAATCTCTTTCTATTTTTAATCCTTTACTCTCACTGAATTCATACCTGTCTGCGTTTTTGTTGGCGCTAAATTTTACACAAAATTGATAGCAATTCTGTTTGTTCGTTTTTATTTTTCGCTTGAAGGCGAATTTAAACAATTTAAAGCTAAGCCGAATTACCTTAATAAAGGATGATGCGTGACTACAGGCCCTCGGTGAGCAGAATACATAATACAACAGAAAGCAGCAAGGAAGGCAGAAAAGGATATAACAATCTAAAACCGAATAAGAAAATTTTTTTTGGGGGGGGAAACAACTAAAGCCTGAGAAGAGGATTACTAAAATTCAACTTTATGGAGACGGAGATTGATGTGAGAGGAAAGGTGAAATATAATGCTTTAGAGTAGGATTTAAACGATCGTCCCTCGATTCTCCAATAATTTTATGTAAATGTGAAATATATTTCTAAAGGGAAAGTTATGTAAACAACTTAAACTCCGAAATGAATAATTTTTCATTCTGCAAAGAAAAGGTTTAAAAAACAGAAAAAATAAAATGGCGGGGAACTATTCTAAAGTTTCCAAAGAAAACCGCCATTAATTATGTCATCAACATACTTTTGGGACAGCTGAGATCCGAGCTTTTTACTGCCACCAACACCACTGATGGACATTTACCAGCATCCATCTCTATCCAAATTACGAATGTTAACTGCTAACAACTTATATAATGCCGTTGTAGTTGTTATGATTGTTGTTGTTGTAGTAGTTTTTTGCGTTGCACTAGAATGTAAAACATGAATAACATCCGGAATCACGCTAGTTGGAAACTAATATACGTATAATAACCCACGACTCAAACCTCTGTCTTAATTAACGAACTAACAGTGACGACGAACAGTGGCTTTTATAACTTCCACTAGCTCCCCGAGGAACCGAGAGACCGTTCACTCATTTGGAAAAATGGAAAAACAAGGAAACTTGACAAAAGTAATAAAACATGAAGGAAAGGGAAATCTCAAAAAAGTTGAGATACAACCGCGCTACCAGCATCAGCAAAGACAGCCAGTAATAATTAACCGCAAATGAACAAAAATCGCAAACAAAATTATTGCCGCAAGGGACTAACCGAGCAAGCAAAAAATTTGTCTAAATCAAATTGCATTTTTACGCACTGGCCGTAAGAAGGAATGAATAAAGCACAGGAATTCAGAGTGAGACGAAAGAGAGTGCAGTTTTAGTCAAATTAAGGCTGGTGGTAATGAAAAAGGAAGGGGGACTCCTTCGACGCAGAAGAGGGCAAAAGTTGAATATAAGTAAAAGAAACTTTCTTGACAAAACGAGGTGAAAAAATTGCTTAATTAAAATGATTGACGTGCAGAAAAGTTCAGCCGACAAGAAAGAAAATATAATAAATAAATAAATAAAGGAGTAGGAATGAAAAACGTTATGAGGAAAAAATAAAAGGTCGTAGAATGGATTCCAAAATTGAAAGAAATTAAATACTCGTCTGGTACGCCAATTATTGTATAGTTTAATATTAACTGGTTGTTGTTTTCTTTATTAAGAATTACATCTAATAAAATCAGAATTTGTTTAAAAAACGAATGCTTTTGATTAAACTCCAATTTTAATTGCTTCATTGTGTCTCATCGCAAAGGGGTCACTCTCCCCTTCTGAACTCTTCTAAGCTAATTCTTTGAATGCATGCATAAGTTTTTGGTGAATGGCTTAAAGAGAGTTCTTGAGCAATAGTTAAAAATTAGCAAATAGTTAAAGAGATATGATGAGAGGATTGGAGAAGAGCGGGTGGGCCCTAGGGCAAACATTTTTAAGCGAAATAAGCCAGAAGCGTTCGAAAATGTTCCGAACGCTGAAGGCGAAGAAATGACTTAAATGGATTAAAATGATTGAATGAAGCTGTTTAGATCTTTCCGACGGAGTATTCATTTTCAATTTTGTTTTTTTTTATCTTCGAGTATTCTTCTTTAAACATTGCATTGCGTTTCTTGGAAGAAGCACTTGCAGTAAATTTGTTCTCTTAGTTGTTTCATGTCATGTTAAAATAAACTTTCTTTAAAAGTTATTCTACGGCGAAAATTTCTGTCGTGCATGCGTAATGCCATTTAATGGCACAATAAAGTGTAAAAAGAAAAAAAGGAAAAAAGAAGAACACTTGAGGAAAATTTTTAGAGAGTATAAATCAAAAAGTATTTGAAATTACGATATTAAAGATAAAATTATAGTTTGGACAGTTTAGGTGTTTAAACGTACTTTTAAAAATTACCGAGGCCAATTTAATGAATAATAAAAATAAATTCAAATTAAAAGTTTGTTGTATAATATCGAAAGTGTGAGGCTAATTAACACCTAATTGAGACACCTAATTTTAATAAACGAGGTGAACGTAAAATTCGTTAATATTTTATAGGTTTTCTTAAATGCATAAGAGCGAACTTCTGGCTCCTTCTAGATAAAAATGCCACTCGTATCCGTTTCCGCAATCACAACAGTTTACCGGTGAGTGTAACATATCTTTCTGTATTCATTATTATTAAAAAGATTAGCGAGACAGATTTTTTAGAAAGCATGCATGAAACAAGAGTCCTTTCGCAGCCCTTTTATCTTCAGTGAAGAGAGTTAGATAGAGAGAAGGTGGAGAGAGTAATATTTATTACTCTTTTGCTTTGGTTTTGGTGTTTTCGATCTTCCTTTGTGTACCCTACAGACGATGGAATGGATATTTTTAATTTCGTTAGTCCAAATTATTTTTTAGTCAAATTTTATCAAACGCTTCTTCTCGATGCAATTGTTATATTTTTTCTATTGTTACATTTCTACGACGCAGAACAAGTTTGAACCGCAATGAACAATCAGCGTCTTCGACAATTTTTGGGCGTGTCTTGCGTTCTTGTGTATTGTGCTTTCATTCATGGTTTGTTTTGTCCAACGCAATATCATTCAATGCCATGAAATTCTTCCTAATCCTGACTGGGCAATTTTGTCGTTAAGCAAAGTTTTCCGGTGTGCTTTTGAAGTGCAGATATTTTTCCTTAGTCCTCGTAAATTAGTTTTGCCTTTGTTCCTTCTTGAGAAAATTGAAAAAACGTCTGCTTTCCATTTCTTGTTTCTACGTGATTTTTTTTCCTTGTAATAAAGTTGACAGATGTTCTATGAAGTTTCTTCAGTTTCAACAAAAAAAAAAATGACTGGTCCACAAATATAGACCGTTTTAACTTAACTTAAAATAAAATTATTTAAAGTCATTCCGCAATATTCAACCAAAACAAAAAAGTGCATTCTAGTTCTTCCTTTCTCTTTTGTGAAAAATCATTTCGTAATCTTTTCTTCTGATAATAATAGTTTAATTTTATTGCAGATATTACGAAATTAAATTGATTATGTTTTACACAATTATCATGTGGTTTTGTTTAGAACGACGTTATTACTATATTTTTACTTTGTCGAATTTGTCTTCTATTGGCTTGATTTTATTCCAATATTTCTCTATTCCAGTCTCGACCATTAAAAGCTTTTGTAAATTTATGAATTGATTCTGGCAAATAAAATCAATTTCCGAGAAAAACTTGCCAGATGAATTTCAATCAAAAAAATTGCCATTCTCATGAATGAATCGATAGAGAATTGTTGTTCCTGCAATAACAATAGAATCAATATCTAATAATAAAAACGAAGAAAAGGACACAGAAAGGGAAAAATGCTGTTAGCGAACGCCACGATGCGTGTAGAGTATCATCACTATTCGCGAAGCCGTTTATCTCGTCTCCCAATCACAAGACGCAACCTCATTCAACAAGTATTACCAACACTGAAAGGCATTTGCCATTTGCATGAAGAGTTGAATAGAAGAAGCATGACAACAGTTGAAACATCAAGAGTGACGGCGTCACTGCGTCATTCAATACAGCCTTCAATATTCTCATAATTTTTTATGATCGCTAACAATGAATATGAAGAAGAACAAGAATTGCTAGAAGTATTAATAAAAAATATGCTAAGGATAAAAAGAATTCCAAGAAAATTCTTCTTTCGGCATTTTAGTCACGTACGCAATACTTGATTCCATTCCAACAACAATACGCACGTTTCTTTCATTCTCCCAAACGAATGATCTTTTTGCGTGCCTCCAACTCACAAAACGCTTTCTCTCACGCCCACCTTACGCCACCACTCGTAAACAAATAGAACTAACATTATTGCATATTTTAAATGCTCTCTTGTTTTTTATTGTTGTTCGCACTGTTGGTGTGTAGGGTAAAACAAACGATTCTCGATTTTATGGCATGAGAATTGGAACGTGCCAGATTCGTGCCGTAGACAAAATTCTGTGTGAGCAGGTGGGAGGTTTTAAAATATTTAAACCAGGACAATTATTTACGTTTTGCAATATTTCTTTTTTTTTCTGAGGGACTCATTTTAATAGTCACGATTTGTTAGGATTGGCAGAAAAGCTATGAGTTATTACATTTCATTATGTATAGAAGACGTATAGGATGCTAGGGCCTAAATCGGCCCTATCGAGTCGGCCTAAGTCGCATTTTAGGTTAAGTATACTCCAATTGGTCACTGACTCGTATATATTCCTGGAATTTCTTTACAATGAATGCAATGTTGGCAGTCCAAGAGATTGGCGAAGTAAAACAACAAACGAAATCATTGCTTGGTGAAAAGACTGTTTAACCCTTTACATCTACAGGATTTCTGAATTTGTTTTTATTTCATGTTTGTTGGTTTTAATTGCGTCACTTTAATTAAAAGTCGTTACCAAAGGAATGGAAATAGCACGTCGTTGAACAAAAAGCGAATGGGGGTAATTAATTTCATCAAATAAATGGTAAGAATAAAAAGAAAATGCACACGCACACATCAAGACCATTTTCGGATTATCTTATACGCAAACACCTTTCCGAAACTTTTACTTGGGAGCGCATTAAACTTTGGCTCAATTAAGAAAATATGAAGCCATTGCAGCTGAAACAATTTACCGCGTGAGAAAAATAGCACGAAGCGAAAGCGAGCAGGCGATAAAGAAAGAGTTGGAGGAAGTTTTAAGCATATATTTTAATGTGCCCAACTTAACATCAATACATCAGTTTCACTAGAATTTCATTAATCTCAAAACCGAAAGAGAATGGGAAAAACGAAGAATATTTCACGAGGCAAAATCGCAAGAGATTTACCTGCATCGAAGTAACAAATGGATCATAAAAAAATGAAGGATGAGTAAATGCAAATTTTAATGTGCCCTAAATGAGTACAACCACACCTTATGCATAAAGAAAATAGTTGAAAGGAGGAGAAGGAAACAGAACGATGAAATAAGGCAGAACGATGTAACATAACAATCAAAATGTATTCATGGGATCGATAAAATCCTTTGAATATGCTCGTAATAGTTAAGAAATGGGATGTGTTAGAGTTAAAAATGATTTCATTACGCCACGATGCGCCACGTCACTCCTCTTCACACCTTCTCGATGAATTAACCCTTTTGCAATGATGCCAGATAATACCCTTCGGCAGGAATTCAGTGTTCAGTTGAAACCGCTCGTATAAAGAAATACATTTCATAGATTAAAATTTTCCATAGATTCATGGATTTCAATAGATGTCAGTAAATTTATGATAAAAGAGAGCTGATTTGTTGCAATTATCGCATTTTATTTAAGGTTTTATTCAGTTTAGAAAGATCTGAAGCCATTGAGTTAATCCATAGAGTAAGAAATAACATAGAGTTCATAGAGTAACTTATTTCTTACTCTATGGTTAATCAGACTCAACCAGTGTAAAAGGGTTTACGATACGTTGAAGGCTCTTTAAAAATGGATATACAATTTTGATGGGTAATATTTTTTTAACGTGTGCATTCTCATTAATTTTACTCACCTTGCTTCCTTCTTCTTTTATTTCATTCACTCCTCCTTTATCCTTCCAATCCTCAGCAATTCGCCATTCCCTCGTTTGGCAAACAAACGACTTTCAAGACTTATAGCTTTTAAGAGAACTTTCAAAATTAGCCATTAAAAGATTTCTCCCACACTCCCACCCCCGTCCCCGCACCCACAGCAACCCATTTTGCTTAACATTCATTGTTTCAAAACCACATTCTTCATTTTATGTTGGCCATCAATCGAAGTCCATTTCTTTGAAAGTGTTTGCGTAGGAGAGAAATATTTCAGTTCTTTTCTGACAAAAGTAAAAAATTTCAAGTAGTAATTTTTCTTGGTTTGAAAAGCACTCAGAAAATAAAAGAATAAGGAAAATGGCTGTTGCATTATGTATTCCAAAGCCATTTGGTTCTTACCAATTATCTATTGTATTTCAAAGAGCTATATTTTTACTCTTTCGTTGACCGCATTGCATCGCGGCGAATTCATCGAAGACAATTAATAATTTCTTATACAATCTAAATGCAGGCGCTCAACGATAATTATTCATATTATGTAATTACAGTTAGAATTACAAATGGTACAACAATGAAATTAACAAGAACCACAATAACGACAACAACGGTCAACATGCTTTTAATAGAAATTCATAATTAATAAATAGTGATGCGACTACAGGGTTTGTAGCTAGGGTGGCAGTAATGAATGTGGTGGTGGTGATACGAGTGTTTCTTCACAACCGTTAGCCAATGTAATAAATTTCATAATAATTTAGAATGATTTACACACACACGTACATTTGTATATATTTAATATTGTATTAGTGCCCAATTTGAAACGTTTCAAACATTTAAATATTTGACTCATTTTTCTTTTATGGTTTATATTATAAAATTATTAAAATCTATTTAAGCCTCGAATATAACCCTTCACTACTACCTATCCTTCCTGCATGAAGGCTTTGCAGATTGTGGCAACAGTGCCTTTAAAACACGACGTCCTTTTAAAAAAATGTTTGCCTCGAAAATCAGCTAAAAAGCAAATATAGTATTTAAGCCACAGAGCCCTCTAGCAGTTTAGAAGCGTTAACGAATAACTATGAAGAAAAAGTAGGTAAATTTACGACGAAGGATTTACTAACGGCTATTCAAACTATTCCTCAGTTGACTTCCTGGCACGCGTCTTACCCGCATTTTCTTCTTCTTCTTCATCGTCTTTCTTTTTTTCTTTATAACTACCAGCATCATTTAAATGACTACAAGTTACCAAGCCCGCACTGCTTAAACTCTACCGTGTGTCATAGCGCACGTGTCGAAAATGTCAATACAATATCATTGCAGGACACCGATGTAGTAACGACAAGAAAAAAACGCAAACAAAATCCAAAGGAGAACGAAAACTAAGACTGTTTTAAGCCTGACTAAGCCACTAAAACCCTCGCATTGTTACCTTCCTTTTTGTGGCTGCAGAGGGAGATCCTATTATAATCAAATATATCCTAGATCTATTTAGTCTACTGGCTTAGTGTCGGTTATGTTTCTTTCCATTCAAGTTCTCTACGCTTGTTCGGTCTGTCAGTTTGTCGTTCAGTCATTCGGTTCGAGGTTTCAGATACATTTACTTTACAATAGTTTCAATCCACTACAATCCGTTTCTTTAGGAGATATTCTAATTTTCAACCATCCACACATTCGCTCGTTCATTCGATTTATTCGATTTATTCTCATTCATTTCTGCTTTGGATTTTATACATTTATTCAAGCTGTTACTTCACACATCGTCACTAATAACTAAATCTGGCTTTAGTGAAAAATCTTCGAACATTTTTATGCTCTAACTATTTCTTTGCCAAACAGTATTTTTCTTTTCTTAACCATTCCATTGTCTTTCCCGATTCCTTTATACAATAGATAGAGTGTCTCTCGTCCTGTGCCCCTTCTCTCTCTCTCTCTTTACCTAAGTGATCGCAACGTTAACTCCAACTAAAGTCGTGCGCCTGAAGGGAGAGCGAGTATTTACAGAGAACCATTCATGCCAAGTGAAGATGAGCGTCAATAAAAGCTAACATTACTTTTATATGGAGTCATAAAATCCACGTCCAAATTCGCATCATTTAAATTTTGTTTCCTGTTGTTTTTGTGCTTGTAAAACTGCAACAGTTTTTGGAGACACCCCAGTAAGATAAATTGAACGATTTGAAAAAAGTTTTCTATTTTTATTAAAAAATATAAACACATAAAAAACATGAAAAAATGAAAGTATGTTTTAAAAAATAACAATATTTGGCTGTCGTAAATAAATGAAAATACCATAATTTTATAATTTATACTTTTTATATATTAATTTATTATAATATATTTTTAAAAAATGCCATTAAGATAACACATTTATTGGAGCATATTTTCTACGAGTACATATTTATTTAGTTCTAAAAATGCACATGGAAAAAATCAGATGAGGCACAATTTTCCTTTACTTCTTCGTTTTTACTCATTTGTTTAGCTATTGCCACCTTACTCCTTTTGAGAGTCTCCCACAGCTGGATGTGACACAAATCCTTATGAATGATATGGAAATTTTTAAAGTTGTATGAAGTGGAAATATTCCGTATTTACTATCTCAGGATTACAAACGATTATTACTATCGGTCACCTAATACACACGCGCAAACATTTCTATATTTTATTGCGGAGATAGAAGACTGTACTTCCGCCTTTCGCGACACTCTGCAACACCGGTTTCAGCACCGTAACGCATTGAAGTGTATAAAAAAAATTCCAAAAATAAAAAGCGATAAAAATGGTAATACGAAAATAGTGGAGAAAGAAGACGATGAAAAATTGACTGGAGCAGCAGCTAAAAGCAGTTCATCGGCGCAAAGGAATAGACGTCAGTTACAAGAATATGTGAATATTTATGAAATTGCTCCATCATAAAAAGCATGAAAACTGAGCAGACAAAAATGCATACATAAATCCTTACACATTACCGTCATCCATGCACAAACATAGACGCTGCGATAAATAATATCAAAAGTAATGCATACACGACAATTCGTACATTAATCAGTAACGAAAGTTATTCCTCTTCAAACTCTTTAGATATCTATTAAGCGTTAATGAAAAAGGACGTTAGTGAGAGAGAACAGTCTCCCCAATCTCTTTTTAAACGTAGGCGACAATACCTTCACCACCATCTATGCCAAACCTAACAACAATGAATGAGACCTGACGTGCATATTTATTAAATGACGTGCATGATTCCTTAATCTTTTCGTAGAGACATGAATTGCATGGTGAAGAATTTCATATAAGAATTATTCATTCTCCCAACTCGGAAAAGTAACGCAGGCAAATAAGTCCGGTGCGAATACATGTGTGTGTTAAGTCACTTATTAAGGCCTATGTGTGTATAAATATAAATTGACGATTTCTTTGGTTTTTACTTTTGGTTTTGTAGCTTTTCATGGGATTTTTTTGGGGTCGCACGAGAAAAGAATAACAAATCAATTGTTTTGTTTATGCAAAAGGAATTGCTAAAGGATTCAATTTATTTCAGTGATATCCTACGGCAAGGATTCTTATAAATTTTTATATGATAAAACGAGAGATTCTTCCTTGTGGGATTTCAGACATCCTTTTGTTATTTGTACGAAAATAATGGGCAAATGAAAGATCGAATGAATGAACGAATGAACGAATGAATGAATGAATGAATGAATGACAATCGTACTGAAACTGAAACAAAAGAACAGGTTGAGGTCACGCAAGAAGTGTGTCGGATATCGCAACATTAACAATAACAACACCATCAGCAACAACAACCATCATCCTCCTGACGGAAAAAACACTAAAAATGTTTACGAAATTTTTTCATATTTCTATCGCTTTTTCCATTAATCTCCTGTTACGCTCCGCTTAGATTTTTTCGAAAAAACAATTTGAATTTTTAATCCTTAAGCCAGAAAGTATAATAAATTGCTTTCCTGCCTTGTAGTCATTGATTAAAACAACCCGCCTCTTAAAATCCTTCCATTCATAAATCCATTTCCATTCATGCATATGCGTTTCTCTATCTTAATTTTACTTTCCTCTTATCCTCTTAACCCTTACTGTATCTGTAATTGTCTCTGTAGCCGCACAAATCCTAGGCGTCTTATCTTTTATGCAAAAATACGTACCGGCGGGAGGACTGGAACTGTATTCTGTAATAGTCGTTGCCGTTACCGTAGACGGCAACCGTTTCAAATGCGTAACGGATTTGACCCATTTACGGATTTGTCGTTGGGAAGGTGTTAATGAATGCAGATTAAAACAACAGGAAGATGATGATGATGGAAGGATGGAGGAAAGGTGAAAAAGGAGAATGATGAGAAGGAAGAATTGGATTATCTATCAAATGCTTCGTATTCAATTTCTTACAACAGAATTGAATATTTTTGCATATAAATATTCATCAGGATCTTTAAATGCTTGTCGGGATGCTAAGGAATGAAAGAGCGGAATAATAAAAAAGTAAATGCGAAGAGAAAAAGTTATAGAGAGAGAAGGCGAATGAAAGGGGGAGGATGGTACAGAAGGTATGATTGACAGCAGACACGTTTGATGAACACCGTCTTGGTTTAATCCTTCTAGAGCAGTTTAAGCAATTCAATTGTTTGAATAAATTCTTTTTCATTTCCCATTTCAATTGTTTCTCTGGTTTCCCGAGAAACGTCAAAGCAAAATCGTTAAGTGCGAAAAAATTAAATTATTTTCGACACTTTTGTGTATTTCAATGACACGCACTGAAGGAGTGGATTAGCAACAGTTTTGGGCCTTTCCTTATTCGCTTTATTTATCTGTTATTTTCTCGTTTTTTCATCGAAATACGAGACTAAATAATTTTGTATTAAATTAAAAAAAAATCACTAACTTAATTTTCTTTCAGATAAATAAAAAATTCCAGTAATGCCTCGTTTCAATTTACAACGAGAAATGAACACTTCAAGAATTCATTCTGGTTGTTTTTCGTTTTCTGTTTTGGATTAGGCTTCTGTAATTGATTTTATGAACCGAGAATAACAGACCGTGTCGTTACCTGAACACCTTACATCATAAATTTTACTACCCAAATGTCAAATGACCTTGTGACCTCAATATTTCGTGATCTAACCAAAAACTCTTTTGATTCGTAGAATTGCAAACAAAAAATGATGAGAAACGATATTACGCCCTGTCTGTCAGCTCGTTAGATAACTTAAAAATCATCATCAGCATCGTTACCTTTACCTTTACAGTACCTTCCTAACATTCTATCGTTTTTTTTCGCCCTCTCTTTACTCTCACCACTTCATTCCTTACACGAATTATTAGTCCGTGTGTCATTGAATGCGGAGCTTTTTTGCAAGTTTTTTGACAACAGTCACAATTTGTCAAATTTGTTTGGTTTGTCAAACGTCGGTTTGTCTTCGTCACATGAATATTACTTGTTATTTTTCATTGCTGTTGCTGCTGTTGTTCAACGTTGTTGTTGTTGTAAATTGAGTTCTTCTATATCGTTCTTGTTTCCTTTTACTTTTTGTTTATTTCTTCCATTTTGTTCTTACATTGCTTTAATTTTTTTTCGAAAAGTTATTAAAAAGGATTGATTTTTTCATCAATTTTCTTTTTCTAAGCATGTGTGCTTGATGCTGTTCACGCTTGCATGACCTTTACATGATATCGTATGATATGATACGTTATGATATGATTTGAATATATTCATCACACAAAATTCAATGGTCGGTTATTTATTTGTCAATGAAAGCATCGAATCGAGATAGTTGAAAGTGATTTCGTATTTTCTTTTTCCTTTTTTTTTGGGGGGGGGGGTTTTGTCATTTTTAATTTTTCAGTTGGTTACGTGTCAAGTTGTCAAGCCTTGAATATTTTTATATTGAATACTTTACTATTGAATATTTTTAGCAGATTTATTTGTCGACTATTTCTATTTTTCATAATATCCAAATTTAGCGAAGGTCATTGAGGCGAATTTTTGGTACGACTGAATATTCGGGGAATTAATTCAGTTATCTTGAGGCTGAATAACGTTCTTGTAAAAAGGAACTACACTATTTCCGAAATGGTTCCTGAGCTGCCATTGTTAGTTGAAATAGTCCACTATTTTCAATCTCCGCAGCTAGCTTTTACATCCTCCATGTTATTAGCAGCCTTATGTCTCTATCTCTCTCACACTTTCTCTAATCACGTAACAATAAAAAATTGTTTTACAGATTTTATTAATTTCTACAAATTAACAATTTTTATAGACGACCACTTTGGCTACATTTTGTGTGCCCAAAAGATAACTTTCGTTTTTTTCAAGGATAGCAATAATTGAAAACTTTTTGAGACATCCCGAGCGTTTGGACAACGATGACAACTGTGACAAAGAGTTGAGTTGAGAACAAAAGACGAACCGAAAGTCAATTTAATTGAATTTAGTTTCAGTTTCATACTTTTTTGCTTTTACAGAATGGTAAGTGTGCGCGCCTGTCTTCTTTCAGAACTTTTCCGGTGTTTGTTGTTCTTCTTGGTTCGAACAAATATGACAGTTTTCAAAGTTTTTCACAATAATCATCATCATAGACATCATCTTTATTATAATCAGTCCATAACGTCATCAATATCATCATCATTACGATGTTCGCAATAAAATTATCTGAACTGCATAAAGCTAACATTTTGGACTCGGACAGAACACATTCTGTGATTTGCATACGCCAACTTATCTTACGCCAACTTATTCCGTTTTCTCGCCATTCTCTTCTCGAACTTTTCAAAAAAAAATCGATATTTTTTAATCGAACCGAATGGAATAGTTTTTCAATTATTAGTTTTGAAATTAAAAAAAAACTAGCAGGATGGTAACCCTGACAAACCCTTGCAATCACGCGAGAGATTTGGATGAATATTTTGATAAAATAGAACACATACTATCTTTTGTCCCATTTTTATATTTTAAAAGTTTCCACTTTATATTTTTCAATAATAAATTTTTGCATTTGTTCAAAAAAAAAAACCCACGAGCAAACCCTGAACTACGTTGGCAAGCCTGGCGTCTAATTTATTCAAAAAATAAAACAAATTGGCAAATTTATTGTATAATTCAAAAATCGATCACACAATTCGAATTCAAATGAAGTTTTCGAGATATTACAAAGCATTTTTGTGATTGCAAAATGAGTTTTAAAACTGCAAGCATCATCCATAATCTTCATAATTTGCAACAAGTTATTGAATATATATTTAAAAACCTACCCAATCCGTAAATTATTGAAACCAACACACCCATCCTTCAACAATGTGGCTCAACCTTCAATAACTTTGATTATAACGATTTCAAAATTTATTTATAGACCTATAGGAGATGACCACGTTTGTAGTTTTGCGCATTTTTGCGAACGTACCGTCTACATCCTAAAGTGTTCGAACTAATGGAAATCATAATAATTATGGGTGAATGAAGAAACCTTTAAAATTATAATTTCTTTAATATTTATTTAATTTAACAAAGTTATATTGATGTGAACAAAATTGAGGTTTATTTTTCCGTCATTCTATTTCAAAGTAATTTACATTTTTATTCATTTTTTGGACAAATGGGTGTCCAATGATAGTCCTTAGCCGGGACACATCTTCTTAAGATCGGATCGAAAAGTTCGACAGCGACTTTATCCGGGCAGCGTCTACGTACAGGGTCACCACCAATATGAGTACATTCCCAGTATGCCGAAGGATCCCAATTATTGCGGAATTTTCCCACCTCCCAGCAACAGCAAGGTTTACCATCACCATCAGGATCACAAGGTTGTTGTGGTCCCCCGCCAGAGGCCATGGCACTGCCGACAATCACAGCCAATAGAGCAAATAGTACAACTGCAAAGAAATTTAGGATGATGACCTATTTGTGAGCTCTTAAAGAACGCTTTAAGTAAGGCTTACCAATGGCTTTCATCATGTTTCTTCTTCGAAATATTTAAGTATCGTTACTGAATGATTTGCTGTAGATGCTTTGGCCTTTTATACCCTTTACGAAAATTGATCTTTTGACCAGCCAAAAGATTGTAATCAAAATACAAGTAATTTACGAGAGTATTACGAAACAGTATAACGAAAATATATATAAAATTTTTATCTTTATTTTTAATCCTATCAATAATTTTATGTAATCGTTAATTTGATTAATCGTTAAGATCGTTAAGAGAGAAACGTATTATATAAATTCTGATTATGGATATTTTTAACCAAATATCACAATCACAAATTATTATGAATATTTCAAAAAGATTTTAAAATATAATGCAATATATATTTTCGCAGTATTAATATATAATAAAAATTGTAATTTTTGATAATTCGCTTGGTCAAAGTATCAGTTACGGCAAAGAGTATAAAAGGCCAGAAAGCCCTTAAGAAATCATTAGTAAAAGAATTTGAACGATGAAGGCTATTGGTAAGTATTACCTGTTGTAGCCGGGTGATCCTTCTCTATAGAAATTTCTTTTTCGCAGTAATACTTTTTGCTCTGCTGGCCGTAATTGGCATTGTCGTCGCTAGCGATTGGGGCGGACAACAACCTTGTGATCCGGATGGTGATGGCAAACCTGGCTGTTGCCGACAAATAGGCAAACACCGTAATAACTGGGACGACGCGGCCTACTGGGAATGTAGTGTTGTCGGTGGTTGCCCCACACGTGGACGCTGCCCGGGTCAACAACTTTTCGATCCGCGTCAAAGACGTTGTGTTCCTAGAAAGGACTATGTTTGGATCCCACCTTGCACTGTTTGAGCCTGTGAAAGTAAAAGCTCTCCAAAACGGGCAGAAAAATAAAGCGCACTGTAATTGTGACTTTCTCTTTGTATGCAATATAACGATGATTAAATAAGAAATAAAAAATTTGTAAATTTAAAGATTTTTTGAATTATTTAAAAAGATATGACGTCATGGTAGAAGGAGTAGCAAGGACTGGAACACTTGGGGAATACTTAGCGTAATATACGGAATACTTTTTTGAAAATAACTAGAAGAGCAATGAACATCTTTATATTTTCCTATATGTGAAGACTCAGATCATTTGCTATTGAGAAACCCATCCATTTACAACGTGTTTCATTGGAATATTAGTAATCCATGCTATCACACTGCCCCGGGATTACCCTTGCATTATTTTTGTGGAATTTTTAGTTATCGATGGTTGGCTACTGCCGAAAGGCACTTAGGAGTTAATCGAGGTTGTGTTCCAAAGATCTGATTTAAGGTAAATACATTTGATAAATATGGCTTTAATTGTTTTAGATTGTAAACAACATTTTAGATTGTAGAGAGCTTAGTCGAAAATTTGTTTTATCCTGTACTGACCAAATCTAAATAATTGTGATTAATATAAAAAATTAATATAAAAACTAGTAAGAACGTTATCTTCGGCCTAGCCGAAGCTTATTATCATATTCCCGGATTTCTGGATAACAACGTTCTAATAAAATGTCAGCCGGTTATATAAATATATTATATATTTATATTTAAATTATTATATTTACCTTTATAACCAGCCTGTGATGACAGAGAAAAGTCGTACCAAATTTCATGTTTTATTTTTTCTTTTCAACGCATATTTTTTGTGAAACAGTTCCAATTGAGGCGTGGGCGTGGCAGTTTTCTGATTTCACCCATTTTCAACACCACCCATCCTATGATGACAGGGAATATTTGTGCCAAATTTCATGTCAATATCTCTATTTTTTACGCCTGCACGAATTTTCTCTTTAGTGGGCGGACCACTCCCATTTTTTTGATTGTATTTTCAAATGAGGTAGTAGTGTCGGACATACAATTTCACCTTTAAGTTCGTACTCGGAGCTGAGAAATTGAGCTCTAAACACGATTTGAATCACATTAAATACCAAAAGTAGGGGTGGGAATTGTCAGATTTCGCTACCAACCAACCTGCCCTAACACGAAATATTCGTACCAAATTTCATGATCATAGCTTCATTCGATTTCTTGAAATCGTGATTTCCACAGACAGACAGACAAATAGACAGGCAGACAGATAGACAGATAGACGGACGGACAGGTAAATCGATTTAGGGGACCATTCTGAGCCAAAATATATATACCATTCTATAGCTATTGTGTCTCCTTCACTGCGTTACAAACTTAGTATCAACGTTGGTATATCCTTTTTCCTTTTTTTAAAGGGAATAGTATGTAACAAGACGCGATATTAATTTGGTACTATGAGAGCAATCGCTTTTATCTTTAAAGCGATCTTAAATACGGGCGCCCGAGTAAGTATTGACCGGATAATTGGTATAACTCAGAAACCCATTGCATACTTTTACTCGCAATTCTTGTGATGAGGAATATTCTTCCACCTCGTGGAAGAATACTTCCATGTGGAAGAATACTGGAATACATAATTTATATCTCCAGCTAAAATTTATTGTTTCCTTACAAACACCCAGCTATCGTCTATTGCTATATATCCGTATTGCCGATTTCGAGTACACATATTGTACGATATAAGATCGCAACCGATTTAAAGAGAACTAATGAGCCACCATTCGACGGAAACGAAAGCGTCATAATTAACCGAAATAGGATCTTCAGGAGGGGTGGGGGAGGGAGAAAGAGAATCCGAGAGTTGATGCGCAAAATGTTTGCAATGAAAACTCGAATGATGTGAATCGCTCTCGGGAAAGGCTTAGGAAAACCGAACTAAAAACAAACAAAAAAAGGCCGAAGTTCGTATACGCTACAACAATGATAGGCATTTATAATGTGATCCTAATATTCAGTGGGCGTTCACTCCCATTTTAATAATATATTTTCCTTGGTTAAATTAGATCTACTAACTCACCTCAAATACACGTTTTCTCAATGTAGTCAACACATGATACAGTAGGCTACAACAATAGTAGGCGTGCAGCGTCCATATGCTTGGGGTCTCATAATATCATAATATTATAAAACACTGTCATCTCGGTCATCTTAAAAATTAATTATGGCTCGAGTTCGAGGAAGTTCCAATTCCGTCAACAAAAGTGAACGATTATTCGATTTATCCGATTTCGCTCATTTACGAACTCCAAACAGTTTATGATAATTGAGAATACTTTTGCTAAATTTCACGAGAATATCTCTTTTCGTTCTCCTGTAGTCGTGAGTTTAACAGACAGACAGACAGACTGACGGAAGAACATGGCTAAATAGACTTAGGAGGTGATTTTGAAACGTAATAAATATCCTTCTTCATACCTGCTATGCCTCCTTTATTGCATCACAAACAGTGGGACAAACTTAATACTTTACGTGTAGGGTATAATTATAGATACTACACAGATCGCGAATATTTACCATCAAAGGTTTGCTTACAATTTTGCTATTCCCATCAGATCCACACCTTTCATCATTAAGACCATTCATATTAAAACCTTTGCACCTTTAACTAAGGAAGCAATCTATTAGTCATGAAACCCATAGGTTTAGACTCTACAGAAAAAGTCTATGGTGTGTGAATAAATGTGTGTGTGTATGTACATGATTGGTATATATACATATTTTCGACTAATAAACAACCAAACAATTTTAATACCTTCGAGTATTAATTATTTCACGCTTCCAATGGAATCGCGTAGCTTTCCATGCCTTGCAAGTAATCATGCAGGCAATTGTCACTTAATCTCCACTAAGGGACATTATTAATAAATGTCAGTACATTTAAAAGTTACAGATATTTCACTGCAAGTAATTAAAAAACAGAAATTTCCTTCCACTATTGGTTGTAAAGTTAACAATTTCATACCGGAAGTAATAATTGTAAGCAAGGTCAGGAATTCTGTCAAAGGAAAGGAATTGCTGATTGTAGTAGTGTCGGACATACAATTTCACCTTTAAGTTCGTACTCGGAGCTGAGAAATTGAGCTCTAAACACGATTTGAATCACATTAAATACCAAAAGTAGGGGTGGGAATTGTCAGATTTCGCTACCAACCAACCTGCCCTAACACGAAATATTCGTACCAAATTTCATGATCATAGCTTCATTCGATTTCTTGAAATCGTGATTTCCACAGACAGACAGACAAATAGACAGGCAGACAGATAGACAGATAGACGGACGGACAGGTAAATCGATTTAGGGGACCATTCTGAGCCAAAATATATATACCATTCTATAGCTATTGTGTCTCCTTCACTGCGTTACAAACTTAGTATCAACGTTGGTATATCCTTTTTCCTTTTTTTAAAGGGAATAGTATGTAACAAGACGCGATATTAATTTGGTACTATGAGAGCAATCGCTTTTATCTTTAAAGCGATCTTAAATACGGGCGCCCGAGTAAGTATTGACCGGATAATTGGTATAACTCAGAAACCCATTGCATACTTTTACTCGCAATTCTTGTGATGAGGAATATTCTTCCACCTCGTGGAAGAATACTTCCATGTGGAAGAATACTGGAATACATAATTTATATCTCCAGCTAAAATTTATTGTTTCCTTACAAACACCCAGCTATCGTCTATTGCTATATATCCGTATTGCCGATTTCGAGTACACATATTGTACGATATAAGATCGCAACCGATTTAAAGAGAACTAATGAGCCACCATTCGACGGAAACGAAAGCGTCATAATTAACCGAAATAGGATCTTCAGGAGGGGTGGGGGAGGGAGAAAGAGAATCCGAGAGTTGATGCGCAAAATGTTTGCAATGAAAACTCGAATGATGTGAATCGCTCTCGGGAAAGGCTTAGGAAAACCGAACTAAAAACAAACAAAAAAAGGCCGAAGTTCGTATACGCTACAACAATGATAGGCATTTATAATGTGATCCTAATATTCAGTGGGCGTTCACTCCCATTTTAATAATATATTTTCCTTGGTTAAATTAGATCTACTAACTCACCTCAAATACACGTTTTCTCAATGTAGTCAACACATGATACAGTAGGCTACAACAATAGTAGGCGTGCAGCGTCCATATGCTTGGGGTCTCATAATATCATAATATTATAAAACACTGTCATCTCGGTCATCTTAAAAATTAATTATGGCTCGAGTTCGAGGAAGTTCCAATTCCGTCAACAAAAGTGAACGATTATTCGATTTATCCGATTTCGCTCATTTACGAACTCCAAACAGTTTATGATAATTGAGAATACTTTTGCTAAATTTCACGAGAATATCTCTTTTCGTTCTCCTGTAGTCGTGAGTTTAACAGACAGACAGACAGACTGACGGAAGAACATGGCTAAATAGACTTAGGAGGTGATTTTGAAACGTAATAAATATCCTTCTTCATACCTGCTATGCCTCCTTTATTGCATCACAAACAGTGGGACAAACTTAATACTTTACGTGTAGGGTATAATTATAGATACTACACAGATCGCGAATATTTACCATCAAAGGTTTGCTTACAATTTTGCTATTCCCATCAGATCCACACCTTTCATCATTAAGACCATTCATATTAAAACCTTTGCACCTTTAACTAAGGAAGCAATCTATTAGTCATGAAACCCATAGGTTTAGACTCTACAGAAAAAGTCTATGGTGTGTGAATAAATGTGTGTGTGTATGTACATGATTGGTATATATACATATTTTCGACTAATAAACAACCAAACAATTTTAATACCTTCGAGTATTAATTATTTCACGCTTCCAATGGAATCGCGTAGCTTTCCATGCCTTGCAAGTAATCATGCAGGCAATTGTCACTTAATCTCCACTAAGGGACATTATTAATAAATGTCAGTACATTTAAAAGTTACAGATATTTCACTGCAAGTAATTAAAAAACAGAAATTTCCTTCCACTATTGGTTGTAAAGTTAACAATTTCATACCGGAAGTAATAATTGTAAGCAAGGTCAGGAATTCTGTCAAAGGAAAGGAATTGCTGATAGCGCTGATAGCACAGGATAAACCTTCGCAGGTAAGGTGAAAGATATATTAGGTTTAGTAAGCCATTGGAAGAATATGTGACCAAAGGAACACGAAAGTGCTACTAATTAGCTATCGGTTCATGCTCGTTACGTTGTCGATGGTTATCACATCTGACACATTCTCGAATTTTCTTAGCAAATACTTGTATTCGATATTTATGGGTAGAAGACATTTCTGCGGTCAGATCTTTTTTAAACAGATTTCAATTGCGTAGTGATAGATGGATTGATGTGAGGGCTTAAAGAAATTGCTCACCTACAGCTCTTTATTTTGAAAAGAAAATTATCAGCCATTCACACGGGGCTATATCGAGGAGGCAAACAGTAATGTATTTTCTGATAATAAAACATTAGTAATACTTTTTCAAATATGTTGATAATGATAAACTCTCATATGCTTTTAACCGATTGGAAGTAGATAATGTGATCAAAATAAATCAACCCTTTCTTATAATCAGAGAATAACCTCATGCTTGTTCGATCTTCTTCCCCTTCCTAATCGACCATCAAGACCGTTTTTATGGCAATATCAATAGCCTTGGCCGTAATTATCACCGCCGGAATTATTGACTTGGCGGTGCATCCAAGGGCATGCTTCCGAGACCAGTCAACTCGAAGGTTGACAAACTCTTCAGATCAAAGATATCCAAGATAATCAATTCAAACTATTTCCGACATTTCGAGAAAAGCTTTGGTTAAATACTGATTCTATTCTTTTGGGATACCCAGACACAGTTAATTATTTTTTTACTCAAAATTTCAATCAGGGAAAGTATAATTTAAAGTGAACGAGAAGTCCTTTAAGATTACAATTTCTTTAAAATTTATTTAATTTGACAAAATTATATTGATATGAACAAAATTGAGGTTTATTTTTCCGTCTTTCTATTTGAAATAAATTGACATTTTTATTCATTCTTTGGACAAATGGGTGTCCAATGATAGTCCTTAGCCGGGACACATCTTCTTAAGATCGGATCGAAAAGTTCGACAGCGACTTTATCCGGGCAACGTCTACGTACAGGCTGACCACCAATATGAGTACATTCCCAGTATGCCGAAGGATCCCAATTATTGCGGAATTTTCCCACCTCCCAGCAATGGCTGGGTCTGCCATCACCGTCTGGATCACAAGGTGGCTTCCACCCACTATGGCCCATTACATTGCTGACAATCACACCCAAGAGAGCAAAAAGTACAACTGCAAAGAAATTTAGGATGATGACCTATTTGTAAGCTCTTAAGGAACCATTTAAGCAAGACTTACCAATAGCTTTCATCATGTTTCTTCTTCGAAATGTTTAAGTATCGTTACTGAATGATTTGCTGTAGATGCTTTGACATTTTATACCCTTTACAAAAATTGATCTTTTGACCAGCCAAAAGATTGTAGTCAAAATATAGTGAACTTAAGATTATATATCCAACGAATATATATATATATATATATATATATATATATATATATATATATATATATATATATATATATATATATATATATATATATATATATATATATATATATATATATATATATATATATATATATATATATATATATATATATATATATATATATATATATATATATATATATATATATATATATATATATATATATATATATATATATATATATATATATATATATATATATATATATATATATATATATATATATATATATATATATATATATATATATATATATATATATATATATATATATATATATATATATATATATATATATATATATATATATATATATATATATATATATATATATATATATATATATATATATATATATATATATATATATATATATATATATATATATATATATATATATATATATATATATATATATATATATATATATATATATATATATATATATATATATATATATATATATATATATATATATATAATATATATAAATTTCTATCTTTGTTTCTAAATCCTATAAATAAATTTAGGCAGTCGTTAACTTGATAACTAAATAAAAAGACGTATTATATAAATTCTTAATAATGCGTATACTCAACACAATAAATACCATACATTCTGTAATCAGTGAAACAAAAAATAGGATCTATATATATTTCAGATGTATCGCAATCCAAAAGAACAAAAGGTTCAACAATAAATTGGCCATTCTTCGACCATTGTGGGTAACGGTTACAAATTATTATGAATATTTGAAAAAATCAAAAAATGTTTCTAATGAGCCTTGTAGACTCATAAGAAAGTATTCAGTGACAGGATTTGAAGAGTGAAGAATTCGATCGGGTGACACTCCTCTATAGAAATTTCTTTTTCGCAGTAATACTTTTTGCTCTGCCAGCCGTAATTGGCAGTGACGTCGCTTACGATTGGGGTGGACAACGACCTTGTGATCCGGATGGTGATGGCAAACCTGGCTGTTGCCGAGAAATAGGCAAGTTTCGTAAATCGCAGTGTAATCGTTACTTTCATTTTGTATGCAATATAATGATGACTAAATAAGAAATAAAAAAGATCTAAATCTAAAGTGTTTTCTTTGAATTATTTAAAAAGATATCATAAAATGGCAGAAGGACTGAAATACTCGGAGGATACTTAGCATAATACGAAATACTTTTTGAAAAGAATTAAAGACAACGCATTTCTTTATATTTTCCTCAGTTAATTTGACGTTGAGAGACTCATCCATTTTTAACGTCTTTCATTGAAATATTATTAATCACCCATGCTACCACTGCCCTGGGATCTCCCTTGCATTAGTCTTGTGGCATTTTTAGTTATTGATGTTTGGCTACTGCCGAAGGGCACTTAGAAGTTATTCGGAGTTCTGTTAACATATCTGGTTTAAGGTAAACCGATTTGTAAAATGCGGCCGAAATTTTAGGTTGCTTTATGTGCGGTCGAACATTCGCTTTATGTTGTAGTAGCAAAATCTAAATAATCGTGATCAAATATATAAATACCGATCAAAACAAGCAGCAAGATATATTTTGGTACTTTGAGTGATTCCCTCGGCATGAAAGTAATCCTTCAACTTTAGGAGGAATATTGTTCAGAATTCTCGAAGATATGATTTGGTAAAATTAAAAATTCATTTCCAAAATTTATTCTTGTGTCAAAGTTGTTAAGCTTATTTAATTAAAATCGCCAGTATACAACATATTTTAAACTACGCAATTTTTTTAAGTTATAAATCTGCGTCCAAGCGTAATTTAGGAAAGAGGACCTGAAAGTTGATGCGCAAAATGTAAATGCAATGAAAACATGAACGGCGGCGGTAGGATTAGGAGATTTTTCACTGATTTAAATGCCACTGCTCGAGCTCCTGGAGTGGTTTTAAATTAAATTTGATCATTTTAATAGCAAACACATTGTTAGATCTCAAATTATATTAAATATATTCTTTAAATTGCCCCCAATTAAAAACCTCTTTCGCAAAAAAGAATCTTTTAACCCATTTCCCAAATATTTTAAATGATAAATTTGTTTTCAAAATCAAACAACCAAGTGTGAGGTTATTCCCCGATTATACGAGAGAGCTTTATTTTGATCACATTATCAATCCCCAATTGATCGCAAGCAATTGAGAGTTTATCTTTATCAAAACGTTTGAAAAGGTATTACTAGTGTTTTATTATCAGCAAATAAATTCTTGTTTACCACTTCGATATAGTCTGAAGTGAATAGCTGATACTTTTCTTTTAAAAATTAGGGCTGTGGGTGACCAACTTTCTAGCAGGCGTACTTAAAAAGGATTTCATTTATTAGCTCATCCCCGAAAATATATTATAATATATTATAATATTAATCTATATTACGGGCGTAAGGTACATAAACTTCAGCTAGACCGGAGTTAGCGTTCTTACTTGTTGTATCTTTGGTCACAATTATCTAGATTTGGTTCCCACAACATAAAAGAGTGTTAACCAAAGGCTTCCGCAGTCTAAAATTACGGGGATAATTAAAGCCGTATTCTTCGAGTGTGTTTTCCTTCAACCAGATCTTTGTCTGACAACCCCGATTAGCTCCTAAGCGCACATTGGCAGTAGCCAAACTACGAAAATTAAAAATGCCACAAAACTAATATAAGGGGAATCCCAAGGCAGTGGAACGGCATCGATTATGAATAACATTTCAATGAGAGAGGTCGCAAATGGATGGATCCCTCAATCGTGAATGAAACGTAGAGGATTCTTTACGTAGAGGAAAATATGAAAAAATGCTTTGCTCTTTTAGTTATTCTCAAAAAGGTATTCCGTATATTACGCTAAGCATTCTCTACGCATTCCAGTCTTTCGACAATTATATATCTTATTCAAAAATTCAAAGAAAAAACTTTAAATTTACATATTTTTTATTTCTTGTTTAATCATCGTTATATTGAATACAAAATGAAAGTGACGATTACAGTGCGCTTTATTTTTCTGCCCGTTTTGGAGAGCTTTTACTTTCACAGGCTCAAACAGTGCAAGGTGGGATCCAAACATAGTCCCTTCTAGGAACGCAACGTCTTTGACGCGGATCGAAAAGTTGTTGACCCGGGCAGCGTCCACGTGTGGGGCAACCACCGACAACACTACATTCCCAGTAGGCCGCGTCGTCCCAGTTATTACGGTGTTTGCCTATTTGTCGGCAACAGCCA
Source organism: Physocephala rufipes (assembly GCA_963966595.1). Taxonomy (NCBI): domain Eukaryota; kingdom Metazoa; phylum Arthropoda; class Insecta; order Diptera; family Conopidae; genus Physocephala; species Physocephala rufipes. The sequence goes on from OZ016505.1 coordinate 3,247,066, forward strand.
GGTTTGCCATCACCATCCGGATCACAAGGTTGTTGTCCGCCCCAATCGCTAGCGACGACAATGCCAATTACGGCCAGCAGAGCAAAAAGTATTACTGCGAAAAAGAAATTTCTATAGAGAAGGATCACCCGGTCACAACAGGTAATACTTACCAATAGCCTTCATCGTTCAAATTCTTTTACTAATGATTTCTTAAGGGTTTTCTGGCCTTTTATACTCTTTGCCGTAACTCATACTTTGACCAAGAGAATTATCAAAAATTACAATTTTTATTATATATTAATACTGCGAAAATATATATTGCATTATTTTTTAAAATGTTTTTAAAATATTCATAATAATTTATGATCGTTATCCACAATGGTCAAACTCAATTAATTTATTATTGCATTTGTTTTTCTGTTGGTTTGCGATACATCTGAAATATATAGATACGTATTTTTGGTATCACTGATTACAGGGTGTTTGATATATATTTGGTTGAAAATATCGATAATCAGAATTTATATAATACGTTTACAGATAAGAGTTTTGTATATATTTTCGTTAGAAAAATACTCTCGTAAATTACTTGCATTTTGATTACAATCTTTTGGCTGGTCAAAAGATCAATTTTGGTGAAGGGTATAAAAGGCCAAAACATCTACAGCAAATCATTCAGTAACGATACTTAAATATTTCGAAGAAGAAACATGATGAAAGCCATTGGTAAGCCTTACTTAAAGCGTTCTTTAAGAGCTCACAAATAGGTCATCATCCTAAATTTCTTTGCAGTTGTACTATTTGCTCTATTGGCTGTGATTGTTGGCAGTGCCATGGCCTCTGGCGTGGGGCCACAACAACCTTGTGATCCCGACGGTGACGGTAAGCCTTGCTGTTGCTGGGAATTGGGCAAATTCCGCAATAATTGGGATAATACGGCCTATTGGGAATGCGATCGTATTGGCGGTGATCCTATACGTAGACGCTGCCCGGGTCAACAACTCTTCGATCCACGTCAAAGACGTTGTGTTCCCAGAAAGGACTATGTTTGGATCCCACCTTGCACTTGGAGCCTGTGAAAGTAAAAGCTCTCCAAAACGGGCGGAAAAATAAAGCGCACTGTAATTGTGACTTTCTCTTTGTATGCAATATAACGATGATTAAATAAGCAATAAAAGAGATGTAAATTAAAAGATTTTTTGAATTATTTAAAAAGATATCACGTCATGGTAGAAGGAGTAGCAAGGAATGGAACACTTGGAGAATGTTTAGCGTAATATGCGGAATACTTTTTTGAAAATAACTAGAAAAGCAATGCTTTCCTTTATATTTTCCTCTATGTGAAGACTCAGGTCATTTGCTATTGAGAGACCCATCCATTTATGACGTGTTTTATTGGAATATTAATAATCCATGCGGTCGCACTGCCCTAGGAATCCCCTTGAATTAGTTTTGTGGCATTTTTAGTTATTGACGCTTGGCTACTGCCGAAAGGCACTTAGGAGTTAATCGAGGTTGTGTTCCAATGATCTGATTTAAGGTAAACACATTTGATAAATATGGCTTTAATTGTCCTGAAGATTTTAGGTTGCGGAAGGCTTAGTCGAACATTTGCTTTATCTTGTATTGACCAGATCTAAATAATTGTGATCAAAGATATAAATTTGGTACTATGAGTGCAATTGCTTTAATCTCTAAAGCGATCTTGAATACGGGCGCCCGAGTAAGCATTGACCGGATAATTGGTATAACTCAGAAACCCATTGCATACTTTTACTCACAATTCTCGTAATGAGGAATATTCTTCCACCTCGTTTATACTGGAATACATAATTTATATCTCCAGCTAAAATTTATTGTTCCCTCCCAAACACCCAGCTATCGTCTATTGCTATATATCCGTATTGCCGATTTCGAGTACACATATTGTACGATATAAAATCGCAACCGATTTAAAGAGAACTAATGAGCCACCATTCGACGGAAACGAAAGCGTCATAATTAACCGAAATAGGATCTTCAGGAGGGGTGGGGGAGGGAGAAAGAGAATCCGAGAGTTGATGTGCAAAATGTTTGCAATGAAAACTCGAATGATGTGAATCGCTCTCGGGAAAGGATCAGGAAAACCGAACTAAAAGCGAACAAAAAAGGCCGAAGTTCGTATACGCTACAACAATGATAGACATTTATAATGTGATCCTAATATTCAGTGGGCGTTCACTCCCATTTTAATAATATATTTTCCTTGGTTAAATTAGATCTACTAACTCACCTCAAATACACGTTTTCTCAATGTAGTCAACACATGATACAGTAGGCTACAACAATAGTAGGCGTGCAGCGTCCATATGCTTGGGGTCTCATAATATCATAATATTATAAAACACTGTCATCTCGGTCATCTTAAAAATTAATTATGGCTCGAGTTCGAGGAAGTTCCAATTCCGTCAACAAAAGTGAACGATTATTCGATTTATCCGATTTCGCTCATTTACGAACTCCAAACAGTTTATGATAATTGAGAATACTTTTGCTAAATTTCACGAGAATATCTCTTTTCGTTCTCCTGTAGTCGTGAGTTTAACAGACAGACTGACGGAAGAACATGGCTAAATAGACTCAGGAGGTGATTTTGAAACGTAATAAATATCCTTCTTCATACCTGCTATGCCTCCCTTATTGCGTCACAAACAGTGGGACAAACTTAATACTTTACGTGTAGGGTATAATTATAGATACTAGACGGATCATAGCGGCGAAAGGGCTCGCGAATATTTACCATCAAAGGTTTGCTTACAATTTTGCTATTCCCATCAGATCCACACCTTTCATCATTAAGACCATTCATATTAAAACCTTTGCACCTTTAACTAAGGAAGCAATCTATTAGTCATGAAACCCATAGATTTAGACTCTATAGAAAAAGTCGATGGTGTGTGAATAAATGTGTGTATGTACATGATTGGTATATATACATATTTTCGACTAATAAACAACCAAACAATTTTAATACCTTCGAGTATTAATTATTTCACGCTTCCAATGGAATCGCGTAGCTTTCCATACCTTGCAGGTAATCATGCAGGCAATTGTCACTTAATCTCCACTAAGGGACATTATTAATAAATGTCAATACATTTAAAAGTTACAGATATTTCACTGCAAGTAATTAAAAAACAGAAATTTCCTTCCACTATTGGTTGTAAAGTTAACAATTTCATACCGGAAGTAATAATTGTAAGCAAGATCAGGAATTCTGTCAAAGGAAAGGAATTGCGATAGCGCTGATAGCATAGGATAAACCTTCGCAGGTAAGGTGAAAGATATATTAGGTTTAGTAAGCCATTGGAAGAATATGTGACCAAAGGAACACGAAAGTGCTACTAATTAGCTATCGGTTCATACTCGTTACGTTGTCGATGGTTATCACATCTGTCACATTCTCGAATTTTCTTAGCAAATACTTGTATTCGATATTTATGAGTAGAAGACATTTCTGCGGTCAGATCTTTTTTAAACAGATTTCAATTGCGTAGTGATAAATGGATTGATTTGAGGGCTTAAAGAAATTGCTCACCTACAGCTCTTTATTTTGAAAAGAAAATTATCAGCCATTCACACGGGGCTATATCGAGGAGGCAAACAGTAATGTATTTTCTGATAATAAAACATTAGTAATACTTTTTCAAATATGTTGATAATGATAAACTCTCATATGCTTTTAACCGATTGGAAGTAGATAATGTGATCAAAATAAATCAACCCTTTCTTATAATCAGAGAATAACCTCATGCTTGTTCGATCTTCTTCCCCTTCCTAATCGACCATCAAGGCCGTTTTTATGGCAATATCAATAGCCTTGGCCGTAATTATCACCGCCGGAATTATTGACTTGGCGGTGCATCCAAGGGAATGCTTGCGAGACCAGTCAACTCGAAGGTTGACAAACTCTTCAGATCAAAGATATCCAAGATAACCAATTCAAAGTATTTCCGACATTTCGAGAAAAGCTTTGGTTAAATACTGATTCTATTCTTTTGGAATACCCAGACACATTTAATTTAATTATATAATTAACATTTAATTTATTTTTTTCACTTAAAAATTTCAATCAGAGAAAGTATAATTTTGAGCGAATGAGAAGACTTTTAAAATTATAATTTCTTTAAAATTTATTTAATTTGACAAAATTATATTGATGTGAACAAAATGTATGAAATTACGTTTTTATAAATGAGATTTATTTTTCCTTCTTTCTATTTGAAATAAATTGACATTTTTATTCATTCTATGGACAAATGGGTGTCCAATGATAGTCCTTAGCCGGGACACATCTTCTTAAGATCGGATCGAAAAGTTCGACAGCGACTTTATCCGGGCAACGTCTACGTACAGGCTGACCACCAATATGAGTACATTCCCAGTATGCCGAAGGATCCCAATTATTGCGGAATTTTCCCACCTCCCAGCAATGGCTGGGTCTGCCATCGCCGTCCGGATCACAGGGTGGCTTCCACCCACCATGGCCCATTACATTGCTGACAATCACACCCAAGAGAGCAAAAAGTACAACTGCAAAGAAATTTAGGATGATGACCTATTTGTGAGCTCTTAAGGAACCATTTAAGCAAGACTTACCAATAGCTTTCATCATGTTTCTTCTTCGAAATGTTTAAGTATCGTTACTGAATGATTTGCTGTAGATGCTTTGACATTTTATACCCTTTACAAAAATTGATCTTTTGACCAGCCAAAAGATTGTAGTCAAAATATAGTGAACTTAAGATTATATATCCAACGAATATATATATATATATATATATATATATATATATATATATATATATATATATATATATATATATATATATATATATATATATATATATATATATATATATATATATATATATATATATATATATATATATATATATATATATATATATATATATATATATATATATATATATATATATATATATATATATATATATATATATATATATATATATATATATATATATATATATATATATATATATATATATATATATATATATATATATATATATATATATATATATATATATATATATATATATATATATATATATATATATATATATATATATATATATATATATATATATATATATATATATATATATATATATATATATATATATATATATATATATATATATATATATATATATATATATATATATATATATATATATATATATATATATATATATATATATATATATATATATATATATATATATATATATATATATATATATATATATATATATATATATATATATATATATATATATATATATATATATATATATATATATATATATATATATATATATATATATATATATATATATATATATATATATATATATATATATATATATATATATATATATATATATATATATATATATATATATATATATATATATATATATATATATATATATATATATATATATATATATATATATATATATATATATATATATATATATATATATATATATATATATATATATATATATATATATATATATATATATATATATATATATATATATATATATATATATATATATATATATATATATATATATATATATATATATATATATATATATATATATATATATATATATATATATATATATATATATATATATATATATATATATATATATATATATATATATATATATATATATATATATATATATATATATATATATATATATATATATATATATATATATATATATATATATATATATATATATATATATATATATATATATATATATATATATATATATATATATATATATATATATATATATATATATATATATATATATATATATATATATATATATATATATATATATATATATATATATATATATATTTATATATATAATATATATAAATTTCTATCTTTATTTCTAAATCCTATAAATAAATTTAGGCAGTCGTTAACTTGATAACTAAATAAAAAGACGTATTATATAAATTCTTAATAATGCGTATACTCAACACAATAAATACCATACATTCTGTAATCAGTGAAACCAAAAATAGGATCTATATATATTTCAGGTGTATCGCAATCCAAAAGAACAAAAGGTTCAACAATAAATTGGCCATTGTTCGACCATTGTGGATAACGGTTACAAATTATTATGAATATTTGAAAAAATCAAAAAATGAATGTCCTTGAAGGCTCATAAGAAAGTACTCAGTGACAGGATTTGAAGAGTGAAGAATTCGATCGGGTGACACTTCTCTATAGAAATTTCTTTGGACAACGACCTTGTGATCCGGATGGTGATGGCAAACCTGGCTGTTGCCGAGAAATAGGCAAGTTTCGTAAATCGCAGTGTAATCGTTACTTTCATTTTGTATGCAATATAATGATGACTAAATAAGAAATAAAAAAGATGTAAATCTAAAGTGTTTTCTTTGAATTATTTAAAAAGATATCATAAAATGGAAGAAGGACTGAAATACTTGGAGGATACTTAGCATAATACGAAATTCTTTTTGAAAACAATTAAAGACAACGCATTTCTTTATATTTTCCTCAGTTAATTTGACGTTGAGGGACTCATCCATTTATAACGTCTTTCATTGAAATATTATTAATCACCCATGCTACCACTGCCCTGGGATCTCCCTTGCATTAGTCTTGTGGCATTTTTAGTTATTGATGTTTGGCTACTGCCGAAGGGCACTTAGAAGTTATTCGGAGTTCTGTTAACATATCTGGTTTAAGGTAAACCGATTTGTAAAATGCGGCCGAAATTTTAGGTTGCTTTATGTGCGGTCGAACATTTGCTTTATGTTGTAGTAGCAAAATCTAAATAATCGTGATCAAATATATAAATACCGATCCAAATAAGGAGCAAGATATATTTTGGTACTTTGAGTGATTCCCTCGGCATGAGTAATCCTTCAACTTTAGGAGGAATATTGTTCAGAATTCTCGAAGATATGATTTGGTAAAATTAAAAATTCATTTGCAATATTTATTCTTGTGTCAAAGTTGTTAAGATTATTTAATTAAAACCGCCAGTATACAACATAATTTAAACTACGCAATTTTTTTAAGTTATAAATCTCAAAAGAAGTCCAAGCGTAATTTAGGAAAGAGGACCTGAAAGTTGATGCGCAAAATGTAAATGCAATGAAAACATGAATGTGGTTTTAAATTAAATTTGATCATTTTAATAGCAAACACATTGTTAGATTTCAAATAATATTAAATATATTCTTGAAATTGCCCCCAATTAAAAACCTCTTTCGCAAAAAAGAATCTTTTAACCCATTTCCCAAATATTTTAAATGATAAATTTGTTTTCAAAATCAAACAACCAAGTGTGAGGTTATTCCCCGATTATACGAGAGGGCTTTATTTTGATCACATTATCAATCCCCAATTGATCGCAAGCAATTGAGAGTTTATCTTTATCAAAACGTTTGAAAAGGTATTATTAGTGTTTTATTATCAGCAAATAAATTCTTGTTTATCACTTCGATATAGTCTGAAGTGAATAGCTGATACTTTTCTTTTAAAAATTAGGGCTGTGGGTGACCAACTTTCTAGCAGGCGTACTTAAAAAGGATTTCATTTATTAGCTCATCCCCGAAAATATATTATAATATATTATAATATTAATCTATATTACGGGTGTAAGGTACATAAACTTCAGCTAGACCGGAGTTAGCGTTCTTACTTGTTGTATCTTTGGTCACAATTATCCAGATTTGGTTCCCACAACATAAAAGAGTGTTAACCAAAGGCTTCCGCAGTCTAAAATTACGGGGATAATTAAAGCCGTATTCTTCGAGTGTGTTTTCCTTCAACCAGATCTTCGTCTGACAACCCCGATTAGATCCTAAGCGCACATTGGCAGTAGCCAAACTACGAAAATTAAAAATGCCACAAAACTAATATAAGGGGAATCCCAAGGCAGTGGAACGGCATCGATTATGAATAACATTTCAATGAGAGAGGTCGCAAATGGATGGATCCCTCAATCGTGAATGAAACGTAGAGGAAAATATGAAAAAATGCTTTGCTCTTTTAGTTATTCTCAAAAAGGTATTCCGTATATTACGCTAAGCATTCTCTACGCATTCCAGTCTTTCGACAATTATATATCTTATTCAAAAATTCAAAGAAAAAACTTTAAATTTACATATTTTTTATTTCTTGTTTAGTCATCGTTATATTGAATACAAAATGAAAGTGACGATTACAGTGCGCTTTATTTTTCTGCCCGTTTTGGAGAGCTTTTACTTTCACAGGCTCAAACAGTGCAAGGTGGGATCCAAACATAGTCCCTTCTAGGAACGCAACGTCTTTGACGCGGATCGAAAAGTTGTTGACCCGGGCAGCGTCCACGTGTGGGGCAACCACCGACAACACTACATTCCCAGTAGGCCGCGTCGTCCCAGTTATTACGGTGTTTGCCTATTTGTCGGCAACAGCCAGGTTTGCCATCACCATCCGGATCACAAGGTTGTTGTCCGCCCCAATCGCTAGCGACGACAATGCCAATTACGGCCAGCAGAGCAAAAAGTATTACTGCGAAAAAGAAATTTCTATAGAGAAGGATCACCCGGTCACTACAGGTAATACTTACCAATAGCCTTCATCGTTCAAATTCTTTTACTAATGATTTCTTAAGGGTTTTCTGGCCTTTTATACTCTTTGCCGTAACTCATACTTTGACCAAGAGAATTATCAAAAATTACAATTTTTATTATATATTAATACTGCGAAAATATATATTGCATTATTTTTTAAAATGTTTTTAAAATATTCATAATAATTTATGATCGTTATCCACAATGGTCAAACTCAATTAATTTATTATTGCATTTGTTTTTCTGTTGGTTTGCGATACATCTGAAATATATAGATACGTATTTTTGGTATCACTGATTACAGGGTGTTTGATATATATTTGGTTGAAAATATCGATAATCAGAATTTATATAATACGTTTACAGATAAGAGTTTTGTATATATTTTCGTTAGAAAAATACTCTCGTAAATTACTTGCATTTTGATTACAATCTTTTGGCTGGTCAAAAGATCAATTTTGGTGAAGGGTATAAAAGGCCAAAACATCTACAGCAAATCATTCAGTAACGATACTTAAATATTTCGAAGAAGAAACATGATGAAAGCCATTGGTAAGCCTTACTTAAAGCGTTCTTTAAGAGCTCACAAATAGGTCATCATCCTAAATTTCTTTGCAGTTGTACTATTTGCTCTATTGGCTGTGATTGTTGGCAGTGCCATGGCCTCTGGCGTGGGGCCACAACAACCTTGTGATCCCGACGGTGACGGTAAGCCTTGCTGTTGCTGGGAATTGGGCAAATTCCGCAATAATTGGGATAATACGGCCTATTGGGAATGCGATCGTATTGGCGGTGATCCTATACGTAGACGCTGCCCGGGTCAACAACTCTTCGATCCACGTCAAAGACGTTGTGTTCCCAGAAAGGACTATGTTTGGATCCCACCTTGCACTTGGAGCCTGTGAAAGTAAAAGCTCTCCAAAACGGGCGGAAAAATAAAGCGCACTGTAATTGTGACTTTCTCTTTGTATGCAATATAACGATGATTAAATAAGCAATAAAAGAGATGTAAATTAAAAGATTTTTTGAATTATTTAAAAAGATATCACGTCATGGTAGAAGGAGTAGCAAGGAATGGAACACTTGGAGAATGTTTAGCGTAATATGCGGAATACTTTTTTGAAAATAACTAGAAAAGCAATGCTTTCCTTTATATTTTCCTCTATGTGAAGACTCAGGTCATTTGCTATTGAGAGACCCATCCATTTATGACGTGTTTTATTGGAATATTAATAATCCATGCGGTCGCACTGCCCTAGGAATCCCCTTGAATTAGTTTTGTGGCATTTTTAGTTATTGACGCTTGGCTACTGCCGAAAGGCACTTAGGAGTTAATCGAGGTTGTGTTCCAATGATCTGATTTAAGGTAAACACATTTGATAAATATGGCTTTAATTGTCCTGAAGATTTTAGGTTGCGGAAGGCTTAGTCGAACATTTGCTTTATCTTGTATTGACCAGATCTAAATAATTGTGATCAAAGATATAAATTTGGTACTATGAGTGCAATTGCTTTAATCTCTAAAGCGATCTTGAATACGGGCGCCCGAGTAAGCATTGACCGGATAATTGGTATAACTCAGAAACCCATTGCATACTTTTACTCACAATTCTCGTAATGAGGAATATTCTTCCACCTCGTTTATACTGGAATACATAATTTATATCTCCAGCTAAAATTTATTGTTCCCTCCCAAACACCCAGCTATCGTCTATTGCTATATATCCGTATTGCCGATTTCGAGTACACATATTGTACGATATAAAATCGCAACCGATTTAAAGAGAACTAATGAGCCACCATTCGACGGAAACGAAAGCGTCATAATTAACCGAAATAGGATCTTCAGGAGGGGTGGGGGAGGGAGAAAGAGAATCCGAGAGTTGATGTGCAAAATGTTTGCAATGAAAACTCGAATGATGTGAATCGCTCTCGGGAAAGGATCAGGAAAACCGAACTAAAAGCGAACAAAAAAGGCCGAAGTTCGTATACGCTACAACAATGATAGACATTTATAATGTGATCCTAATATTCAGTGGGCGTTCACTCCCATTTTAATAATATATTTTCCTTGGTTAAATTAGATCTACTAACTCACCTCAAATACACGTTTTCTCAATGTAGTCAACACATGATACAGTAGGCTACAACAATAGTAGGCGTGCAGCGTCCATATGCTTGGGGTCTCATAATATCATAATATTATAAAACACTGTCATCTCGGTCATCTTAAAAATTAATTATGGCTCGAGTTCGAGGAAGTTCCAATTCCGTCAACAAAAGTGAACGATTATTCGATTTATCCGATTTCGCTCATTTACGAACTCCAAACAGTTTATGATAATTGAGAATACTTTTGCTAAATTTCACGAGAATATCTCTTTTCGTTCTCCTGTAGTCGTGAGTTTAACAGACAGACTGACGGAAGAACATGGCTAAATAGACTCAGGAGGTGATTTTGAAACGTAATAAATATCCTTCTTCATACCTGCTATGCCTCCCTTATTGCGTCACAAACAGTGGGACAAACTTAATACTTTACGTGTAGGGTATAATTATAGATACTAGACGGATCATAGCGGCGAAAGGGCTCGCGAATATTTACCATCAAAGGTTTGCTTACAATTTTGCTATTCCCATCAGATCCACACCTTTCATCATTAAGACCATTCATATTAAAACCTTTGCACCTTTAACTAAGGAAGCAATCTATTAGTCATGAAACCCATAGGTTTAGACTCTACAGAAAAAGTCTATGGTGTGTGAATAAATGTGTGTGTGTATGTACATGATTGGTATATATACATATTTTCGACTAATAAACAACCAAACAATTTTAATACCTTCGAGTATTAATTATTTCACGCTTCCAATGGAATCGCGTAGCTTTCCATGCCTTGCAAGTAATCATGCAGGCAATTGTCACTTAATCTCCACTAAGGGACATTATTAATAAATGTCAGTACATTTAAAAGTTACAGATATTTCACTGCAAGTAATTAAAAAACAGAAATTTCCTTCCACTATTGGTTGTAAAGTTAACAATTTCATACCGGAAGTAATAATTGTAAGCAAGGTCAGGAATTCTGTCAAAGGAAAGGAATTGCTGATAGCGCTGATAGCACAGGATAAACCTTCGCAGGTAAGGTGAAAGATATATTAGGTTTAGTAAGCCATTGGAAGAATATGTGACCAAAGGAACACGAAAGTGCTACTAATTAGCTATCGGTTCATGCTCGTTACGTTGTCGATGGTTATCACATCTGACACATTCTCGAATTTTCTTAGCAAATACTTGTATTCGATATTTATGGGTAGAAGACATTTCTGCGGTCAGATCTTTTTTAAACAGATTTCAATTGCGTAGTGATAGATGGATTGATGTGAGGGCTTAAAGAAATTGCTCACCTACAGCTCTTTATTTTGAAAAGAAAATTATCAGCCATTCACACGGGGCTATATCGAGGAGGCAAACAGTAATGTATTTTCTGATAATAAAACATTAGTAATACTTTTTCAAATATGTTGATAATGATAAACTCTCATATGCTTTTAACCGATTGGAAGTAGATAATGTGATCAAAATAAATCAACCCTTTCTTATAATCAGAGAATAACCTCATGCTTGTTCGATCTTCTTCCCCTTCCTAATCGACCATCAAGACCGTTTTTATGGCAATATCAATAGCCTTGGCCGTAATTATCACCGCCGGAATTATTGACTTGGCGGTGCATCCAAGGGCATGCTTCCGAGACCAGTCAACTCGAAGGTTGACAAACTCTTCAGATCAAAGATATCCAAGATAATCAATTCAAACTATTTCCGACATTTCGAGAAAAGCTTTGGTTAAATACTGATTCTATTCTTTTGGGATACCCAGACACAGTTAATTATTTTTTTACTCAAAATTTCAATCAGGGAAAGTATAATTTAAAGTGAACGAGAAGTCCTTTAAGATTACAATTTCTTTAAAATTTATTTAATTTGACAAAATTATATTGATATGAACAAAATTGAGGTTTATTTTTCCGTCTTTCTATTTGAAATAAATTGACATTTTTATTCATTCTTTGGACAAATGGGTGTCCAATGATAGTCCTTAGCCGGGACACATCTTCTTAAGATCGGATCGAAAAGTTCGACAGCGACTTTATCCGGGCAACGTCTACGTACAGGCTGACCACCAATATGAGTACATTCCCAGTATGCCGAAGGATCCCAATTATTGCGGAATTTTCCCACCTCCCAGCAATGGCTGGGTCTGCCATCACCGTCTGGATCACAAGGTGGCTTCCACCCACTATGGCCCATTACATTGCTGACAATCACACCCAAGAGAGCAAAAAGTACAACTGCAAAGAAATTTAGGATGATGACCTATTTGTAAGCTCTTAAGGAACCATTTAAGCAAGACTTACCAATAGCTTTCATCATGTTTCTTCTTCGAAATGTTTAAGTATCGTTACTGAATGATTTGCTGTAGATGCTTTGACATTTTATACCCTTTACAAAAATTGATCTTTTGACCAGCCAAAAGATTGTAGTCAAAATATAGTGAACTTAAGATTATATATCCAACGAATATATATATATATATATATATATATATATATATATATATATATATATATATATATATATATATATATATATATATATATATATATATATATATATATATATATATATATATATATATATATATATATATATATATATATATATATATATATATATATATATATATATATATATATATATATATATATATATATATATATATATATATATATATATATATATATATATATATATATATATATATATATATATATATATATATATATATATATATATATATATATATATATATATATATATATATATATATATATATATATATATATATATATATATATATATATATATATATATATATATATATATATATATATATATATATATATATATATATATATATATATATATATATATATATATATATATATATATATATATATATATATATATATATATATATATATATATATATATATATATATATATATATATATATATATATATATATATATATATATATATATATATATATAATATATATAAATTTCTATCTTTGTTTCTAAATCCTATAAATAAATTTAGGCAGTCGTTAACTTGATAACTAAATAAAAAGACGTATTATATAAATTCTTAATAATGCGTATACTCAACACAATAAATACCATACATTCTGTAATCAGTGAAACAAAAAATAGGATCTATATATATTTCAGATGTATCGCAATCCAAAAGAACAAAAGGTTCAACAATAAATTGGCCATTCTTCGACCATTGTGGGTAACGGTTACAAATTATTATGAATATTTGAAAAAATCAAAAAATGTTTCTAATGAGCCTTGTAGACTCATAAGAAAGTATTCAGTGACAGGATTTGAAGAGTGAAGAATTCGATCGGGTGACACTCCTCTATAGAAATTTCTTTTTCGCAGTAATACTTTTTGCTCTGCCAGCCGTAATTGGCAGTGACGTCGCTTACGATTGGGGTGGACAACGACCTTGTGATCCGGATGGTGATGGCAAACCTGGCTGTTGCCGAGAAATAGGCAAGTTTCGTAAATCGCAGTGTAATCGTTACTTTCATTTTGTATGCAATATAATGATGACTAAATAAGAAATAAAAAAGATCTAAATCTAAAGTGTTTTCTTTGAATTATTTAAAAAGATATCATAAAATGGCAGAAGGACTGAAATACTCGGAGGATACTTAGCATAATACGAAATACTTTTTGAAAAGAATTAAAGACAACGCATTTCTTTATATTTTCCTCAGTTAATTTGACGTTGAGAGACTCATCCATTTTTAACGTCTTTCATTGAAATATTATTAATCACCCATGCTACCACTGCCCTGGGATCTCCCTTGCATTAGTCTTGTGGCATTTTTAGTTATTGATGTTTGGCTACTGCCGAAGGGCACTTAGAAGTTATTCGGAGTTCTGTTAACATATCTGGTTTAAGGTAAACCGATTTGTAAAATGCGGCCGAAATTTTAGGTTGCTTTATGTGCGGTCGAACATTCGCTTTATGTTGTAGTAGCAAAATCTAAATAATCGTGATCAAATATATAAATACCGATCAAAACAAGCAGCAAGATATATTTTGGTACTTTGAGTGATTCCCTCGGCATGAAAGTAATCCTTCAACTTTAGGAGGAATATTGTTCAGAATTCTCGAAGATATGATTTGGTAAAATTAAAAATTCATTTCCAAAATTTATTCTTGTGTCAAAGTTGTTAAGCTTATTTAATTAAAATCGCCAGTATACAACATATTTTAAACTACGCAATTTTTTTAAGTTATAAATCTGAAAAGACGTCCAAGCGTAATTTAGGAAAGAGGACCTGAAAGTTGATGCGCAAAATGTAAATGCAATGAAAACATGAACGGCGGCGGTAGGATTAGGAGATTTTTCGCTGATTTAAATGCCACTGCTCGAGCTCCTGGAGTGCTTTTAAATTAAATTTGATCATTTTAATAGCAAACACATTGTTAGATCTCAAATTATATTAAATATATTCTTTAAATTGCCCCCAATTAAAAACCTCTTTCGCAAAAAAGAATCTTTTAACCCATTTCCCAAATATTTTAAATGATAAATTTGTTTTCAAAATCAAACAACCAAGTGTGAGGTTATTCCCCGATTATACGAGAGGGCTTTATTTTGATCACATTATCAATCCCCAATTGATCGCAAGCAATTGAGAGTTTATCTTTATCAAAACGTTTGAAAAAGTATTACTAGTGTTTTATTATCAGCAAATATATTATTGTTTACCACTTCGATATAGTCTGAAGTGAATAGCTGATACTTTTCTTTTAAAAATTAGGGCTGTGGGTGACCAACTTTCTAGCAGGCGTACTTAAAAAGGATTTAATTTATTAGCTCATCCCCGAAAATATATTATAATATATTATAATATTAACCTATATTACGGGTGTAAGGTACATAAACTTCAGCTAGACCGGAGTTAGCGTTCTTACTTGTTGTATCTTTGGTCACAATTATCCAGATTTGGTTCCCACAACATAAAAGAGTGTTAACCAAAGGCTTCTGCAGTCTAAAATTACGGGGATAATTAAAGCCGTATTCTTCGAGTGTGTTTTCCTTCAACCAGATCTTCGTCTGACAACCCCGATTAGCTCCTAAGCGCACATTGGCAGTAGCCAAACTACGAAAATTAAAAATGCCACAAAACTAATATAAGGGGAATCCCAAGGCAGTAGAACGGCATCGATTATGAATAACATTTCAATGAGAGAGGTCGCAAATGGAAGGATCCCTCAATCGTGAATGAAACGTAGAGGATTCTTTACGTAGAGGAAAATATAAAAAATGTATTGCTCTTTTAGTTATTTTCAAAAAAGTATTCCGTATATTACGCTAAGCATTCTCTACGCATTCCAGTCCTTCGACAATTATATATCTTATTCAAAAATTCAAAGTAAAAACTTTAAATTTACATATTTTTTATTTCTTGTTTAATCATCGTTATATTGAATACAAAATGAAAGTGACGATTACAGTGCGCTTTATTTTTCTGCCCGTTTTGGAGAGCTTTTACTTTCACAGGCTCAAACAGTGCAAGGTGGGATCCAAACATAGTCCCTTCTAGGAACACAACGTCTTTGACGCGGATCGAAAAGTTGTTGACCCGGGCAGCGTCCACGCGTGGGGCAACCACCGACAACACTACATTCCCAGTAGGCCGCGTCGTCCCAGTTATTACGGTGTTTGCCTATTTGTCGGCAACAGCCAGGTTTGCCATCACCATCCGGATCACAAGGTTGTTGTCCGCCCCAATCGCTTGCGACGACAATGCCAATTACGGCCAGCAGAGCAAAAAGTATTACTGCGAAAAAGAAATTTCTATAGAGAAGGATCACCCGGTCACAACAGGTAATACTTACCAATAGCCTTCATCGTTCAAATTCTTTTACTAATGATTTCTTAAGGGCTTTCTGGCCTTTTATACTCTTTGCCGTAACTGATACTTTGACCAAGCGAATTATCAAAAATTCCAATTTTTATTATATATTAATACTGTGAAAATATATATTGCATTATTTTTTAAAATGTTTTTAAAATATTCATAATAATTTATGATCGTTATCCACAATGGTCGAACTCAATTAATTTATTATTGCATTTGTTTTTCTGTTGGTTTGCGATACATCTGAAATATATAGATACGTATTTTTGGTATCACTGATTACAGGGTGTTTGATATATATTTGGTTGAAAATATCGATAATCAGAATTTATATAATACGTTTACAGATAAGAGTTTTGTATATATTTTCGTTAGAAAAATACTCTCGTAAATTACTTGAATTTTGATTACAATCTTTTGGCTGGTCAAAAGATCAATTTTGGTGAAGAGTATAAAAGGCCAAAACATCTACAGCAAATCATTCAGTAACGATACTTAAATATTTCGAAGAAGAAATATGATGAAAGCCTTGGGTAAGCCTTGCTTAAAGCGTTCTTTAAGAGCTCACAAATAGGTCATCATCCTAAATTTCTTTGCAGTTGTACTTTTTGCTCTATTGGCTGTGATTGTTGGCAGTGCCATGGCCTCTGGCGGGGGACCACAACAACCTTGTGATCCCGACGGTGACGGTAAGCCTTGCTGTTGCTGGGAATTGGGCAAATTCCGCAATAATTGGGATAATACGGCCTATTGGGAATGCGATCGTATTGGCGGTGATCCTATACGTAGACGCTGCCCGGGTCAACAACTCTTCGATCCACGTCAAAGACGTTGTGTTCCCAGAAAGGACTATGTTTGGATCCCACCTTGCACTTGGAGCCTGTGAGAGTAAAAGCTCTCCAAAACGGGCAGAAAAATAAAGCGCACTGTAATCGTCACTTTCATTTTGTATTCAATATAACGATGATTAAATAAGAAATAAAAAATTTTTAAATTTAAAGATTTTTTGAATTATTTAAAAAGATATGACGTCATGGTAGAAGGAGTAGCAAGGACTGGAACACTTGGAGAATACTTAGCGTAATATACGGAATACTTTTTTGAAAATAACTAGAAAAGCAATGCTTTCCTTTATATTTTCCTCTATGTGAAGGCTCAGGTCATTTATGACGTGTTTTATTGGAATATTAATAATTTGAATTATTTTTGAATTAGTTTTGTGGTATTTTTAATTATTGATGCTTGGCTACTGCCGAAAAGCACTTAGGAGTTAATCGAGGTTGTGTTCCAATGATCTGATTTAAGGTAAACACATTTGATAAATATGGCTTTAATTGTCCCGAAGATTTTAGGTTGCGGAAGGCTTAGTCGAACATTTGCTTTATCTTATATTGACCAGATCTAAATAATTGTGATCAAAGATATAAATTTGGTACTATGAGTGCAATTGCTTTAATCTCTAAAGCGATCTTGAATACGGGCGCCCGAGTAAGTATTGACCGGATAATTGGTATAACTCAGAAACCCATTGCATACTTTTACTCACAATTCTCGTAATGAGGAATATTCTTCCACCTCGTTTATACTGGAATACATAATTTATATCTCCAGCTAAAATTTATTGTTCCCTCCCAAACACCCAGCTATCGTCTATTGCTATATATCCGTATTGCCGATTTCGAGTACACATATTGTACGATATAAGATCGCAACCGATTTAAAGAGAACTAATGAGCCACCATTCGACGGAAACGAAAGCGTCATAATTAACCGAAATAGGATCTTCAGGAGGGGTGGGGGAGGGAGAAAGAGAATCCGAGAGTTGATGTGCAAAATGTTTGCAATGAAAACTCGAATGATGTGAATCGCTCTCGGGAAAGGATCAGGAAAACCGAACTAAAAGCGAACAAAAAAGGCCGAAGTTCGTATACGCTACAACAATGATAGGCATTTATAATGTGATCCTAATATTCAGTGGGCGTTCACTCCCATTTTAATAATATATTTTCCTTGGTTAAATTAGATCTACTAACTCACCTCAAATACACGTTTTCTAAATATAGTCAACACATGATACAGTAGGCTACAACAATAGTAGGCGTGCAGCGTCCATATGCTTGGGGTCTCATAATATCATAATATTATAAAACACTGTCATCTCGGTCATCTTAAAAATTAATTATGGCTCGAGTTCGAGGAAGTTCCAATTCCGTCAACAAAAGTGAACGATTATTCGATTTATCCGATTTCGCTCATTTACGAACTCCAAACAGTTTATGATAATTGAGAATACTTTTGCTAAATTTCACGAGAATATCTCTTTTCGTTCTCCTGTAGTCGTGAGTTTAACAGACAGACTGACGGAAGAACATGGCTAAATAGACTTAGGAGGTGATTTTGAAACGTAATAAATATCCTTCTTCATACCTGCTATGCCTCCCTTATTGCGTCACAAACAGTGGGACAAACTTAATACTTTACGTGTAGGGTATAATTATAGATACTAGACGGATCATAGCGGCGAAAGGGCTCGCGAATATTTACCATCAAAGGTTTGCTTACAATTTTGCTATTCCCATCAGATCCACACCTTTCATCATTAAGACCATTCATATTAAAACCTTTGCACCTTTAACTAAGGAAGCAATCTATTAGTCATGAAACCCATAGATTTAGACTCTATAGAAAAAGTCGATGGTGTGTGAATAAATGTGTGTATGTACATGATTGGTATATATACATATTTTCGACTAATAAACAACCAAACAATTTTAATACCTTCGAGTATTAATTATTTCACGCTTCCAATGGAATCGCGTAGCTTTCCATACCTTGCAGGTAATCATGCAGGCAATTGTCACTTAATCTCCACTAAGGGACATTATTAATAAATGGCAATACATTTAAGAGTTACAGATATTTCACTGCAAGTAATTAAAAAACAGAAATTTCCTTCCACTATTGGTTGTAAAGTTAACAATTTCATACCGGAAGTAATAATTGTAAGCAAGATCAGGAATTCTGTCAAAGGAAAGGAATTGCTGATAGCGCTGATAGCACAGGATAAACCTTCGCAGGTAAGGTGAAAGATATATTAGGTTTAGTAAGCCATTGGAAGAATATGTGACCAAAGGAACACGAAAGTGCTACTAATTAGCTATCGGTTCATGCTCGTTACGTTGTCGATGGTTATCACATCTGACACATTCTCGAATTTTTTTAGCAAATACTTGTATTCGATATTTATGGGTAGAAGACATTTCTGCGGTCAGATCTTTTTTAAACAGATTTCAATTGCGTAGTGATAAATGGATTGATTTGAGGGCTTAAAGAAATTGCTCACCTACAGCTCTTTATTTTGAAAAGAAAATTATCAGCCATTCACACAAGGCTATATTGAGGAGGCAAACAGTAATGTATTTTCTAATAATAAAACAGTAATACTTTTTCAAATATTTTGATAATGATAAACTCACATATGCTTTTAATCAATTGGAAGTAGATAATGTGATCAAAATAAAGCCCTTTCTTATAATCAGAGAATAACCTCATGCTTGCTTGTTCTTCTCCCCCTTCCTATGCCGCCATCAAGGCCGTTTTTATAGCAATATTAATGGCCTTGGCCGTAATTATCACCGTCGGAATTACTGACTTGCCGGTACATCCAAGGGCATGCTTCCGAAATCAGCCAACTCGAAGGTTTAATTTCTAGGCAAACTCTTCAGATCAAAGATATCCAAGATAATCAATTCAAACTATTTCCGACATTTCGAGAAAAGCTTTGGTTAAATACTGATTCTATTCTTTTGGAATACCCAGACACATTTAATTTAATTATATAATTAACATTTAATTTATTTTTTTCACTTAAAAATTTCAATCAGAGAAAGTATAATTTTGAGTGAATGAGAAGACTTTTAAAATTATAATTTCTTTAAAATTTATATAATTTGACAAAATTAAATTGATGTGAACAAAATGTATGAAATGACGTTTTTATAAATGAGATTTATTTTTCCTTCTTTCTATTTGAAATAAATTGACATTTTTATTCATTCTATGGACAAATGGGTGTCCAATGATAGTCCTTAGCCGGGACACATCTTCTTAAGATCGGATCGAAAAGTTCGACAGCGACTTTATCCGGGCAACGTCTACGTACAGGCTGACCACCAATATGAGTACATTCCCAGTATGCCGAAGGATCCCAATTATTGCGGAATTTTCCCACCTCCCAGCAATGGCTGGGTCTGCCATCGCCGTCCGGATCACAGGGTGGCTTCCACCCACCATGGCCCATTACATTGCTGACAATCACACCCAAGAGAGCAAAAAGTACAACTGCAAAGAAATTTAGGATGATGACCTATTTGTAAGCTCTTAAGGAACCATTTAAGCAAGACTTACCAATAGCTTTCATCATGTTTCTTCTTCGAAATGTTTAAGTATCGTTACTGAATGATTTGCTGTAGATGTTTTGGCCTTTTATACTCTTCACCAAAATTGATCTTTTGACCAGCCAAAAGATTGTAATCAAAATTCAAGTAATTTACGAGAGTATTTTTCTAACGAAAATATATACAAAACTCTTATCTGTAAACGTATTATATAAATTCTGATTATCGATATTTTCAACCAAATATATATCAAACACCCTGTAATCAGTGATACCAAAAATACGTATCTATATATTTCAGATGTATCGCAAACCAACAGAAAAACAAATGCAATAATAAATTAATTGAGTTTGACCATTGTGGATAACGATCATAAATTATTATGAATATTTTAAAAACATTTTAAAAAATAATGCAATATATATTTTCGCAGTATTAATATATAATAAAAATTGTAATTTTTGATAATTCGCTTGGTCAAAGTATCAGTTACGGCAAAGAGTGTAAAAGGCCAGAAAGCCCTTAAGAAATCATTAGTAAAAGAATTTGAACGATGAAGGCTATTGGTAAGTATTACCTGTTGTGACCGGGTGATCCTTCTCTATAGAAATTTCTTTTTCGCAGTAATACTTTTTGCTCTGCTGGCCGTAATTGGCATTGTCGTCGCAAGCGATTGGGGCGGACAACAACCTTGTGATCCGGATGGTGATGGCAAACCTGGCTGTTGCCGACAAATAGGCAAACACCGTAATAACTGGGACGACGCGGCCTACTGGGAATGTAGTGTTATCGATGGTTGCCCCACACGTGGACGCTGCCCGGGTCAACAACTTTTCGATCCGCGTCAAAGACGTTGCGTTCCAAGAAGGGACTATGTTTGGATCCCACCTTGCTCTTAATGCGGACGTTGGTGGAATTTTATTAAGTTTAATATCCAAATAGTGAACTCAGTTAGTTAATTAACTAAAGAACGCAAATAATTTACGTTACTTGAGAATCATACGACTTATATGATCTATACTGTAAAAATTATACAACTTAACAGATTAAGATTCAACAATTTACTTGGACAATTACTTTATAGATCCATGAATTCCTATTTTGACTGACGAACTAAATCAACGGAAATTCATTTACTTCACCGACCCTTCCAATCAAACAACTCAACTAATTCGACTTTAAAAACAGCAGAAAATATTAATTGTTGTGGCCGCTATTATAACTATTGGTGCTTCGGTGACTTCGGGGCTGTTTATGACGGATTTCAAATGCATAAATTCGTTTAGGGCGGGCACTATATTTCAATGCAAAAAATGTTTCCGTTAACAATCATTTAATTGCCACAAAACGACTACAATTATCAGCTTCAGGAATGACTAAACCAAGGAATAAATATAAACAGGATAAGAGGAAGGGAAAAGAGGACTTAACAACAAGAAGTTGTTACTTTGACGTACTTTTATGTACCATCCCTCAGTGGATTCTTACTCGAACCGAAGCGAATAACTTCTTCGAAAATGACTAAGACATTGGTCTTCATGACGTTTTTCTCCGATTTTTTTGCTCCTTAGCGAGTCCAAAATGAAGAAATAAATAATATGTCATTCGTCGTATGACATATACACGAGAGAAGCGTCTCATAATGACACTCAAGACTGTCCACCCAGCACTCCAAACGGCGTGAGAAAAAAACCGAAGAGAATACGGGTAAGACCGTTCGGTTAATCGATAATTAAACGCAGTGTAACCAAAGCCGCTTTAGTAAACGGTTGTGAATCAACTATTTAATTGTTTATTAAAAATATTACGGCAAACAAAATCTGAGAAGCCGGTCATGGAACCGAAGGGAAATGGATGCCGTAGAGGTTGGCGATAGAGAAAGATAGTTCCAACTAAAGTCTAAATTATGACTAGACCAAATTAAACCGAAGTAATTAAACCAAAGAAATTAAATCGAAAAACAAAATAAATTCTTAAAAAAAGATTTTGAAATACGGAAAAATCGATTATTTTTAAAGGCTTCGAAAGGATAAAGAAAATTAAAGATTTTATTTATTCTGGAAAAATCTAAAATTCGAAGAAACCATTTTAGAAATGAATTGTGCCCAATTTAGCCAAATTATGTTTAAAAATATTGTCAACGATAAATCAAAACCTTGCATAGATTGAATATTTATTAGAGCGAACATTTTGTCAAAACGAATTTACAAAAAATCCATATCAATTTTCTCATTTTCATGCATCCGAACTTAATACGAAAGGTTCTTCCAAATAATCGAAACACTTCAATTTATCAAAATGCAATGATGGATTGTCATTATAATTTAGTCTAGTCCGGCAGGTCGGGTTCGGTTTGGCTAGACTTGTTTTGGTATGAGTTCGATCGGTTTCATTTTGTGGCCTTTGCATCTAATTCGGTTTGGTCCTGATTGATCTGTTGTCTCGTTTACGACTTTCGTTCAATCAAGGTCGTTTGGGTAAGAGTTTTTTAATTTTTTGGCTTCATATTGTAAAAATCCTTGCTAAGGCTAAGTCATTTGGGTTTGTCCTGTTTTGATTGCGTCCGGTTTGAGAAGTCTTTTCTCAAAATATAATTAATAAAATCTCAAATGAAAACTTCACAAATCCCAAATTTGTTTTCCAATTTTTCTTGCTGCCTCTTCCTCTTCTAATCTACTTCCTCAGACCTCTCCCCAAACACCTCACTTAAGTCTGAGAACAAAATTGCAGAATGAATGTGGATGATGATGACGACTTAAATTAATGCGATTTCTGCTGTTGATTCTGTCAACAAACGAAACAACGAATGATTTCATTAGCTGTGGATGGCAACTCTGGTCAGAGCAAAAAAAATTAATGAAGGCCATTTATTGTGAACAAATCAAATAAAATGAGGAAAATCAGCAAGAAGCGATGATTGTAATAAAATGATGGAAATAATATCATGATGAGATAGATAATAATGAATGGAGACAAAGCATTACAATTTTTAAGATTAGACAAGATTACAATTTTTAAGATTATATCGATAATAGATGCTATTCGTAGCAACAAAATCAATTGTGTTAATTAACAAATCGTAGAATGAATCATAATTGGTATACATTAACATCACACATACCATTATCATTTACCTCATTAACATAATCATTATGTTGACTGTCATCAGAATTAAACACTCCCCATTCTAACATTATTCTCTTCAGAGCCACAGATCATAATCATCAAATCATTAATATAAAAGACAGATTGATGAATTTCTTCGACTCTTTCACCGAAACTAAGACTATCATTGCAGTGATCTCAATTTAGTACGAAGCTCAATAATATCGTCATATCGACCTCCATCAACAAAATCATCATTGGCAACAAATGCTGGTCGTGTTCAATCGACGATGGAAATCAAAGTCGAAATCAAAATGAATATCAAAATGACATTGGAATGAATCCCGCGAATCGTTCGAAATGACAGTTTGAAATGCGTAACTGTTAAGTGCGATTACAATATTATTTCAACTATTCGCATCCGGCGAAGGGCGTGTTTTACACGTTTGCTGCTGCTGCTGCCGCTCCTTTGCCAGTGAGCAATCTATATTTGTTCATTCTTCCGATGAAAAAAAAAATGAACAAAAGATAAAAAATGTGGAAGATCTAAAGAAATCCTTGAAGTGAAAATATTTAAAGTGAATCCACTAAAAGTGCAATAAGAATAGAAAGAGAGAGAGAGAGCAAAAGAAATGTGGCAACAGTCGAATTAAAATTAGAGAAAAAAAGAAGAATAATAAAAAATAAGCGAGGAAAGGAGACGAGGAAAATGTCTGTGATGCGAGTGCTGGAAAGATGATTAACATATCAAAGGAGTGAAATAAATCAAATCAAGAGAAAAAAGGGCGAGGGAAAAAGAAAATGTAAAAAATATTCCTTGAGGAAGAAAAATTAAATTATAAAAAAAGGAAGCGAGCAAGAACGCTAGCTTCGGCTTTTCCGAAAATCGCACACCCTACACCCGTAAAGTTTATAAATAAATTTAATAACCAATAGCCGAGGTACGTGCGATATTGCATTTCCCTTTCTAATTTAATTCATTTAATGCTACTATCTTCATGACACTCGTCACATATACACGCACATACACATACTAACTTCTCTTCACAACATCTTCACAATTGTTCTCAATAAGGTGAGACGGCCATTTTTGTGCCTTCATAATATCCAATACCGTGGACGGACCACGTCCATTGAGCACGAATATATAGACCGGTCTACATTGTGCACGCCTCCTTTGATACGTTAATATACCATTCACCCTTCCGGTGTAGGGTATAAAAATATAATTTCTCGCAAAATGTAAGTCCTGTCCATAGCGTTATCCTTAAGGTAGGCAACAAGTTAAGAAAAAAAATTTTAGAAGCTTTTACTTTGAAATTTGACAATTGTTTTCCTTTGCGTTTTTGTTGTTATGACATTTATTTGATGCAGTTGTTGTCGTTATCATTTGTTATAGTTGTTGTTCGTTTTTGTTTTCCTTAAACCAAAACTACTCTGAGAGCAGAAGCAATAATCCAATCAATGCCGTGAACGCGATCGCTCATCGCCCCTCTCCCGCACATCTCGTCTTCAAGGCAACCGTCTTCCATACCACCCCCCCCCCGGAGTTTACTCGCCATGGTTTGTTGAATTCAACAATAGTTCAAAAAGTTTTACCACTAAAAAGCATTTCTTTGTAAATAACTTTGTTATCCTCCTTTTGCTTTTGTTTTTGTTTTTTCCTTTTGTAATACTGCGTCCTTAAAATAACTTCAAAATCCCTTAGAATATTGTTCTGGAAAAGCACCCGGAAGTTCAGAAAATGGTCAACATTCATTCATTCATCCCATCCCATCAGTTCGTTCATTCATATCATTCAACTCTCTTTCTTTCTATCTCTGTCTCTCTCCTTCTCTATCTATCTGTCTCTCGCCTATTATCTAATCAACAATCTTTGCCGCACTGAAGTCATTTCAATCATGGAAATGCTTGAAAAATACATTTCTGTCAACGTCTGTCTGTCAAATTCGGCGGTTTCCTTTTTAACAAGTTTTTCAGATTATTTCACAACATAGTTGTTCAAACACTCACCGAACACTCGTAAAAATATTTTATTTTTGACTAATTTTAATTTAATTATTCTTT
Organism: Physocephala rufipes; assembly: GCA_963966595.1. Taxonomy (NCBI): domain Eukaryota; kingdom Metazoa; phylum Arthropoda; class Insecta; order Diptera; family Conopidae; genus Physocephala; species Physocephala rufipes. The sequence continues at coordinate 3,273,333 of OZ016505.1, forward strand.
TCAATGAGGTTGAATGAACCCTTTCTTCTCTTCATGATCCTGCAAAATTGATAAACCTTTTTTAGTCAACTTATTATCTCTGCAGTTAAAAAATTATTAAATAATATTGTAATATTTTTACTATAATGGTTCATACCCAATTATGTTCGAATGAATTCCTTAAGCACATTACTTTGGAGGAACCAATAAAAGCCTAAAAGCATTGCAGGTAATTTTTATTTCAATATAAATTCGGCGAACTTACATTTTCTTGCAATCACGCTTTCCTTAATTTATAATTGCCATATTCAAAAAAAATTCAATTTTCTAAGATACATTCCAAAGATTCCAAAAATCATAAACGACTACAAATCGTAAAGAATTTCATCCCAAACAGATTTTCAAATTTAAATTAATACATATTTTTAAAATGTATAAATTTGATAATGAAACCAATATATAATTGATACTACTGCGGCAAAAGTAACATTATAAGCCGTAATAATCAGTTTCTGAGAAAATGTTCAAAAAGTTTTGAACAAAGAACTTTACTTCAAAACTTCAAAAAATTTCAAAAAAGCTTTCGACAAGAATCGATCTTTTGTTCCCGCTTTTTTCTTCGTTGAGCTTTTCTCACCGCTTTGAGATTTTAAAAGAAGCTTAAAGAAATCATTCTCATCCACACGTTCCGATTCTCTCTATTTAAAAAATTGTATGCTTTTATCATGTTAATAATCTATTTAGTCTTTCTTATATAATATTGGAGGGTAAAAATGATTACTTATTTTAAAACGCTTTTAGTTATATATAAATCATTTTCAAAATTTTTCATGTGGCAGCGCCACTACTTTCACATCGTAATTCGCCGCAAAAATGTCTGATTGGTCAGGCGATTGTTAACAAAAAACAGCTGTTTGTTTATTTAAAGCCAAACGCCGGCAATTTCTCAAAAGATAAGTATTTCAACTAAGGAGATAATAAATTTCAAATAACTTAGATTTTTGTTAATATATAAAATTAGTATGCGAAATATTAGGATCTAGTTGCGAAAGTGAACGCGAAATGTGACGAAATAATAAATAATTCAGAGAAAGACATGACGGTAAACAGTGGCCAGTAAAGTTTTAGAGAAACGTCTGTCTGTGTATTCTTATCGAAAATAACAGTGAGTGACGCTAGTAAAGAGATGATGGGTGGATATATATTTAATTAAATGAAAATTAAGATAAAAATAATAAAAGAAAACTAATAAAGAAGTGCAATTCATTTAAACGAAAAACCAAAAAGTTGTTTATCAGCAAAAACATACTTCGCCACTATGGCTTTGTCCTCTCAAAAACAAAAACAGCAAATGTGACGTTTGGTGAGTTTATTGAATCCTGATATAATTTTGTGAAATAAATGAGAGAGCAGGGTAAATGGTGTACTGCTCTTTTTGCATTTCCATTGGCTTTCATTCCATATTTTAAAACTAAATTGAAACGTAGAATTTGAAGTTCATTTCTTAATTTCGATTATAATGTTATCGTGTGGGCTGTCCTCTCGCCCACTTCTCGGACGTTGCCAGAAAAAGCTGTGTTTTTATACACGATTCTCGCTGTGCTGCTTATTGGCTCCGTAACTTTTTGCACTTCTCAACAACAACAACAACACAACTGCTAACTAAATGGTTTTGAAAGACTCTCATAAATTAAAAAATAAATTTAGAAACATTTTCATTTGGTATGAATTAATTTTAAAAGTTTGTGTAAAATTTTATTGACAGACCAAAACTTTTTAGCTCTTAATACTAAAGAGGGCGTGGATAGAGACCGAAAATAATGAATAAAGTTGAAGGAAGGATTCGTTTGAAGAGAAGTAAACTTAGGAAGCAAATGTGCGTTCGTCTAACTGAGCTGACCAAGTTATTTCTCTGCAATGAACCCAAACCCTTGAGGTTTAACTTTAAATCTTAAATTTTAATCCTTAACCTTCAACCCTTAAAAGATACGACCTTTAAATATTTTAATATGGCTTATAAGATTTTAAAATTAGCGATTTAATTACAATTTAAATTAATTAACTGTTTGTTTGATTACCCTTTGTACTTTTTGACAATTGACATGTACGTGTATGGGCGTATCGACTAGTAGCGACTAGGGGCTCTACCCCCTACGTTAAAACGGAATTGATTGCACACTTATCATAAAATATATTTAATTTTCAAAAGGCTATTGACCGCTAAAAAGACTATATAATGACTATCTCCATTTGCAACACTTTGAACAACTACTAGCGCATAGGAGTAAATAAATAGCATAAGCATGTCCTTTCAAGGATTCTGTTTTAAAGATATAATAAATTGCATTCGCTCTTGCCAATTATTTTCTCCGTAGGCAACGTAATATTTTACAGTAAACTTTTTTAATTTCTTTAGAATCTCTTAAATTTATGATTATTCTTCTAAGAGAAAAGAGAGAAAACACATACTTCCCCACAAACACATGAACTTACATACGATTCTTGTTCTCAAAATTAATGTCTGCTATTGCCAATTTTTTTTTGTATTCCTCAATGATTTTCTTGGCACACCGCAACAAATTCCCGGCAGAGCAGACAAATAGCTTCCTATTAATTCATTCACATATTTATTCATTCATCAGACAATTCATTTGTTTTCTTTTCGCAGAACTCTGTTGCTTCTATCCGTTTACTATTCTGTTTATCTGAGGACTCGTCTGTACACTCGTGGAGTATTTATGTCAAATAGGAATCACGAAACTGTTCTGTCGACCGCATCGCAGGCCGTCATCTTTCTCTAGGACGACGGAACATTGAATGTTCTATTGGCGATGGGAATTCAGTCAGTTGCAATATTTTAGTTGATGTATTCTCTCAAGCCGACGTGTCACTTCATGTTGAACAGCAAAAAAGTTCAGCAGCAAGCAGGACAAACAAATATGAAGAGCGATAATAATAAAAACAAAATCCTTACCACAAACATCGTCATCGCCGCTGACAGAAATAATATCACCTCAACGAACACTGCTGGCAACAAACAAAGCAATAAGGATAAGAGTAATGACTATGTTCAAGCAGACAATGATGCTGACGTTCAGCCTAGCGATGACAACAACGATAATCGTCACCAGCGCCAGCATGTCCATTCAACTATGGTCATCTCTTCCCACGCTTCCGTTCTAGAACTGGATCTATTTCTTACTACTCGGGCCAATGGAAAAAGTAGCAAGAACAGCAGCATTGCCACCAACGCCAACACCATGACCACCAATACCAGCATGGATTACAGTGATATCATGTTGATATACCGCGCAGAGGGAAATGCAAATTTGGTGCTGGCATTGCCACAATTTAGAAAAGTTTTGCGTTTGCCAAAAACTAGCGTCGTCGTAGCACCAAAGCATCATCAAAATATTTCCGTCAGACCGAAAGAAGAGAAGCAACAGCAGCAGATCCAGTACGGAGAAAGGCTGAAAGGTTAGTTTTATAGTATATGAATAATAAAGGGGTAAGGGAGAGGAGCGGCATACATAAAATGGACATGGTTCGTTTTGGAATTGGGAGGGATAATTTGTAAATTTATTGCCAACTTTAATGCAAAATTGGCTTAAGTAACAGTAACTGAGTAACTGATTTCAAACTGATTTAGTTTCTTTTGCATTTATAACAAAATTCGCCTGTTGTTGTTATTGTTTTTGTTTCTGGCTGTTGCTGCTGCTGTTGCGTTGTACGTGTTGCAGTCGTTGACCAACACAATGAGTTCGTTACCGAAGCAATCTTGACAATGGCGGATTATGCTCGTTACATTGATATAGTACGATGTCTGACGGGAAATGAGTTTATATTGAAAACGGAAATCATTGAAATTGGCAGAGAAGAGCAAAGGATATGGATAAATGAGACAATTCGTCCCTTCAGGCCAGGTATGTAAAATGCTTTGTACACGAACTGCATCCAAGCAAGAGCTTCCAAATCAAAAGCAGAAGAAGAAAAAGCAAAAAGCGGAAATGCCGGGATTGTGATTGCTTGAAGGCGTAAAACTATTTCAAAGTTGAAAAGCATTTCTGAAGACCGTATAAAATCATTCAATAAGAGGTATCATTGAACATTTTATGCGATCTATTTTGGATATCAAGACTGAATTATGAACGTAATGGAAATATGTAAGAGGAAGATGGCTTAATGTTTCGGGTATTGCACTTTAAGTCTATGTTAAAAGTAAATTATATTAATATACTCACAAATGCGCGTTTAAAGTACGTTAAAGTAACATTAAATTGCGTTGAAATATTTTATCGAAATTATAACTATTTGTATGAAAGACAGAAGCCAAGCAAGGCGAATAGTTTGGGAGGAAGGAAAATGAATTTTGCAACAATATCACTCTCAGAGTTAGAGTTGAGATGAAAACATTTCTCGGTTCTCTGTGGATTTAAAATGACACATCTTGTTGTAAAGCCTTTTTACGCAAAGTCGAAAAGTTTTATATTTTCTTCCTTTGGTTCGGGTTGAGTCAATTTTGCTTGATTTTTTGGAATCAAGTTTGTTCTGTTTTCTTTTTTCTAAGTCACCGAAAAATAATCCCACAAAAGTGACTTTAAGCCATTTTACTATACAGTATTATTTATTACAATACCAAACCATAATTCAGTTTTATTTTTCGTAATTTCGTTCTTTTTCCCCTACAAATTCTTCTATTGCTGGTTCTTCTTCTGCAGCACTAGATGGTACCTCGATATAAATCAATTTCTCAAAGCCAATCGTTCTGGTCTCCAGACTTGCCCTTGGTGAATTTATTAACATTGTCAGACCGAATGCAATTTTTCTAAAACGAAAACAAAATACCAATAACAAAATTTCACAGTGCACTGCAATACCTTTCTCCCTGCAATACCTCATTGCAAAATCTCCCCAGATCACTCTCTCTACTCCACGAACTTCCCACCACTCTGATGAACATCTATGAGGTGCTTATCCCTTTCTATGGCACTTTTACAAAAAAACCTCTTTATAAGCGTGCGAACGGATTTAAAAAAAAAAAAAAAATCTAAAAAGAATAGAAAAAATATGATTCCAAACACTATCGTTAATACACTTTTAGCAGCTGAAGTGGCGTTGCCACCTGCTTCTACCCTCCGGTAAACAAGGCCCCAGAATTGCTCTTATATACCAAAAAAATTTGATGTATCGTTGAAGATAAAAGCACTTTGTTAATGAAAAGAGGTAACGCTCTAAATTTGCCCTTTGGACCTATTAAGAGGTATTAGCTCAAAATGAAAAGAGAGAGAAAGAGAGCGTGTGTGTGCGTGAGAGAGATAGAGAGAAAGAGTGAATAAACGCCTAACACGTCTAAAACGAAATGACTAAAATTGGTCATATTTAAGCTGTTTTTCCTATTAAGCTGAGACTCATCCAACGCTTTCGGTTCGATTATTGGCATAGCCAGACTTTCAGAAAAAATTGGTAACACCACTTAAAATTTAACAATATCGACTGGAGCCATATGACCCGAGATTACCGTGGTACCATAGATACATTACATCGATACTTCAATACGTCGACTCATCCATCCATCGTTGCCTAAAACTAATTTTTTATTACCTCTTTACTGTTTTTGCTTACTTTTCTTTTGCACCATTTCTTAGTTCAGCGTTTGGATAAAGAATTCTGTGGGCAATTTGGACTGTTGTTACCAGATGCGACACATTTACCGGAACCGCTTCTGGCGACGTACAATCGTTTTCAGGTAAAACACAATCTATAAAGGATTTGAGTTGCGGGGGTTGCAGAGTGGGGTGGCTGATGGTTTTGGTAACTGGTTAATAACAGAGCTTGTGGGATGATTGATGTCGATATTGTGGGTTAGTGGGATGTGGGCTTTGTGGATTTAGTGATGGCGATGGTGTTGACGAACCATCCAGAGAAGTATCCATTCACTTTCGAGGTATCCAACGAGTACCGTTTCGAGACATTTCGATAACAAACATTGCCAGGGCTAATGAACACGAAATACATCCAACGTATTTTTTGATTGATTTTTCATGAAAGTCTTTCTTGGTATTAGTTTCTGTGAGAGAAACTCCTGCAGGGTAAAACTCCTGCAGCCTAATCCGACATGGTCAAGGATAGTAGAAGCATGTGTAAGGCAAACGTTTTTAGTAATTGCTTTTCTTTTTTTGTGAAAATATCCGACGTATTTTTTTTTAATATCGACAACAAATGCAATCTCACTATTGTCACCTATCGAAGTTGAACCCAGGTGGTGAATAAGTTTAATAAGGGTCATTTAGAGAATATGAAATCGTAGGGTATGATAGATATGATCTGTTTATGATTGATTACATCTTATGATTTATAGACATGAATTATGTAAAGACGCTTAATGGATTGCGCTTATCAGGATTCACTTCATATTATTAGGATGTCCTTGAAAGAAACCGGACTTCTTGTAGGGAAGGGGTAAAATTTGTACAAGTCAATGAAACAGAAAGAGAGAGAGGGAAAGAGAATGAGTAAGAATAAAAGAAGCGAGTGTAAGAGAGTAAGAATAGAGTATGAATGCCTATAAAGAAAACGTACAAATTGGATCGTAAAGAATTAATTTCCACCAACATTTTGAATATTTCATGAAAACGAATTTATTCAAAGTGATTTCCATTTAAACGAATTTACGTGTTAAGGCTAAAAAGATTTAAAACAAACAAATACCAGAGAAGAGATATAGAAGACGAAGTAGAAGAAGAGTAACGGTATGGACAGTAACGATAGTGGCAGAAAATCAGGAAAAGCCTCTTAAGCAGCGCTTCGTTTTCATTTCCGAGGAAGTTATATTTTAATCTCAACTATTTGCGGAAGTGGCGGCTGATCGTTAGTCAGCCGTTGGTCGTTGGTCATACGTAGTTCTAAATAATCTCACACGAATATATACATATTAAAACACGCAGATTCAAATTATACAAGTGTGTCCCGCCCTCTTCCAAAATCGCAACCATCGCAACACACATTGCATAACCCTCAAGCTATTTTTATTCCATAAAGGCGAACAAGAAAAACTTTGGAGCGTATGAGAGTAGATTGTTGTTGGCCGGGTAATGGGTTGGTGGTTTGTTGCGATTCTTGCAACATTTTTCATCTTTATTAAATTCATTTTCTTTTATTGCATTAATTCCGGTTTTTGTCATATCGCGTTTTCTTCTCTTCTCCGCCTCTTTGCCTTTGGGTTAATCTTGCTTTTATTGAGAACAAAATCAGGCTGCACCAACAACAACAACGACAACAACAGAAAGAGCAACAGCAACAGAGGGAACCATTGCGCCAACATCGATGCGTGTATTCGGAAACACGTACGCTGTCGAAATAAAACCCAAACAAGGTTGGCTGTTGCCAAACGACGTTACGGATTTATTGTGCAAAAAATTGCTGCAGCATAAACAAGAGGCAGCAGCAACAACAACAACAACAACAGCAGCAGCAGTGCCAGTATCTGCGGAAGCAACACCAACCAACATCTCTCCCGTAGATTATTCTCTTAGTAAAGCGATCACCAGATGTCGTTACTGTGCTATGCAATACTTAAAGGTAAACAACAACAACAACAACATAAACAATTACAATCATGAATTTAGTGTGTGGCAAAAAAATACAATTTTTTTTTATTTATTCTTTTTCGAGGTTATTTATTATCTATTCTCTCTCTCAAAAAAAATCTGCTACAACTTCATTTTCTGAAACATATTTCTTCATTGAATTTTTTCATCAATTTTTTCAGCTAAAGAAAGGAAAAATCGGTGCACTTAGCTCCTACTGCCCCATGGATTTATTCTCCGGGTAAGTTTTGACCCGGTTTCTTTAAAAGGAATTCGATAAAATTCCAATCAAAAATTAAAATCCAAAAAATATCTTAATTAATTTTTTTATGTTTTAGTCATTATTTAATAATCGTCTCTTTAAAGCTTTAACCTACACTCCTCCATTAATTCCACCTCATTCTCTATCCTTCGTTTTTCTCTAACGTTTGCGTGTTTTGTCACATTTTATTATCCTGCGCATTCTTCTCAGTGACGTTCCATCGACCATTTCATTCACGATATTAAATCTCCCACAAGTAGGTGGGAGGCGGTGGGTAACGAGGGATGGAGAAAGGACAGCGGGTATGGGTGCAGAGCAAGGGGTCATATTGAGGCGTTCGTTCGAGCTTGAAATTCAATTTTACGCTATCGCTAGATTTTTACTAGAGATTTTCTCTTCAGTGTTAGCGTTTTCTTCTTCTTCTTCATTTTAATGATGAGTTTTTCGTAGAGATTTCTTAAAAAGATTTAACCTTTCAGTTTTCAGTTTTTCCTTCTTTCTTCTTTTTCCCTCTCTTTTACACGTATCGTTCATTTTTCTTATTGTTCTTCTTGCAGTGTCAGGGATCGTATGTGGATGGCTATAACAGCATTGTTCCAATGCCCACAAAACAATTTGAGAATTTTTCAAAATGGAAATTTGATTTATGGTGATCATGCGTCGTCATTGTCCTGGAATGAATTGAATGAAAATATCTTTAAAGGGTAAGTGCAAGAGAAATAAAAGACGAAAGGCGAGCAAAGTAAGAATTTAATTTCTTGGTCAAGAATTTAATTGAAATGATCATTTATAGAACGTTATTTCGTATCGTAGCGAGGGACTCCATGAAAGCTCTTTAAGCAATCTGTTAAATTTAAATCAAACTTAATACCGCAATGGGGCCGTCATTGCTGAAAGATGAAAGGTGAAAAATCCTCTCAATTCTCTCAAATGACACCTCTTACTGATACGCCGCCAATTAGCCTAAACTGAACGGTGTAAATTCATTTCGATCACATCAGTCACAGTACCTTCTCTCTCTCCCTCTCTCTCTCTCTCTTATGATTTCCTTATGAACTCGAGCTATTAATTATATTTTAAAAATGTTTCCTTAAAGTATTTAATTGATGAATTTTTGAAAAACTGATGACAATTTCTTAGCTAGATTTTTTTAATATGATTTGACAAATCATTCGAGAAAAACATTGAGAGCAATTTGTTTATTTGATCGTATTCCTGAAGTGAACCCAACCACTTAATACCTACTGTAGAAGGCGACAGTATGCCATCCATCAGCATGTCTTTCGTTTGACATTCATTTGAAAATGTCAACCTTTGAGTCCGCTCCTTTCGAAACTTCATCATTTCCCAATCGTCGACTTCCTGAAAACTGTTCCAATTTCATCTAAGAAATATCACATAAAAGATTCTCTGTCTAACTCTGACTTGTCCACCTTAAAACCGCTTCATCGTCTTCATCGTTCGATCATTTTGAAATCTGTCTTCACTTAACCCCTAACGACAATCCCCCAAAGAATATGAAATAAAATGTTGAACAGCTTTGATTTGTCAGAGTTACCACCTACGAGAATCGCAAATGTCACTTACAAAAACAACGACCTCTCCTTTTCGGTAAGAAGAAGAAGAAACAACAACAAAGAACAACTAGCAAAAAAGAAGAAAAGGAAAAAACAAAGCAAAAAACTCAAGCAGACTCTTAGTCGTCTACAACAGGAAAAATTCCAAAATTATAAAAAATATTCAATTTATTTTATCTCTTTCTTGCCAACCAAACAACCAAACGACCAACTAACCATCACCGTCAATATCTCAATCAATAACAAAAACAACAACAACATTCATGTCGTTCATTCAGTTACACGATGCAGATGGTCCAGCTTTTGGTGATTACTTGTCTGTTACGGAACTACGAAACCGAAGAAGCCAAAAAACTCGAAGCTATAAACGTTAAGGAAAACGGTATTGCTGAAACCGAAGAGACGGCCATAACCATAACCAGAGAAAGTAGAAAAAATAAAACGTTGACTAAAAATCGAACTGGAAAACATGTGCAAGTAGTCGAAAAAGCCACAAGCAGTCAAGCCATTCATGTCATACCTGGTCAAAATCATGGAGTAACCAGATCGGTACCGCATGATACCGGTGGTAAGTTAGCAGAGAAAACTAGAAGAAGAAGCCAGGCTGATGAAAAAATTGAGAACGAGGAGGAGCTGCTAGGCGACGACGAAAGAAAATTGACGTTTGTAAAGCAACGGACGAGCGAACGAAAGACGGGGGAAATCCGAGAACGATGCTTTGAAGCGGAAGTGTCTAGCTTACCAAAAAAGTCGGTCTTGCATAAAATCTTGCAGCTGCAATTGCTGGCCAAGGTAAGTTTTGGAAGGATAGAAAAGAAGAAAAAAAAAGATAGGTAAAAGTGTGGGGTGCGGGAAGTGCATTATGTTGGTGTGGTGTAAAAAACATAACGAGCAACTCACCAGAAATGCAGTATTCAAGTGAAGCAGTCAGCAGTTTTAAAGTGTTTTTTAACCTTCCTCTTCCTTTACTCTTTAGTTTCATTATCTTACTTTTAAGAACTAAAGGTGAAACTTGGCCAAAAGCCAATAAAGCTGAAGAAAACCTAAGAACTAAAAACAATATTCAAAGCCATTCTTCCTCATTCATCAAAAGAAAACAGAATTTCAAATTTTTTTTCTCAATTTCTCGCAGCAACACTTAGCTCACATGGCCGAAATCAACAACTTGGAAGGCAACTCCGCCGCATCGCAGAGATCTTATAAAGCATTGTCTGACCTTTTGACAAGAGGCGTCGTTAAGAGTTTGGCAGAGTTACCGCATGCTCAGCAATACCTATTTGGAGCCACTGCACTAGACTGTTCGGTAATGATTACTTTTCAGGAAGTCACTGCAGTACCGGCAGGGTATGCTTGTAAAGTTTCTTTCACTCACTCTTTTTCTTACTAATTTTTTACTAATTCTGTTCAGTCTTCATCGTGATCCACATTTGGTACAGCTGATGGATTACGATAAGACTTTCCTAACGAAGGTAACAATTCTGGATCTCGATCCTAAACCAGACCAACACTTTAGTAAATGGTTTAAACAAACAGGAGAGGCATATCGTTGTTTTGCCGAAAGTATTTATAAGCAAGTTTGTTAAGAAAACAAAAACACAGAAGCTTTTTTTAATATTTAAGTATTTTTAAATTTTACTTAAATGATAATCGTTTTAGACATTTTACAATAAATTACGATTAAAGAGAAAACATCCCAAGTTATTACAGAAATATTTCCCAACCATATTTAGCGGTGAATTATATATTACTAAAAAAAATCGTCATAAAGCTTGGTGTAATACATGTAACCCACCTATAGTACTTTTAAAAGAAACTGCAGGTTGAAATCTTCTACATGAATGTCAATAATTGGAGTCATCGAGATTTTTGCTTCTTGAAAAATGAGTTAAGATGAACCGAGAACTATCCTAACGTAATTCTTAAAAAAATCTACGGTAGTGGTTGTAAGGTATCAAAGTGTTGACAATTTCACAGTCACTGCTGAATAGGCATCACATCTGTGTGTTTATTCTGTCAGGTAAATCTGAGGCGTAGGACATACCCACAGATATATACAATAAATTCCTTCCCCATAATGGTCCATGGCTTCCTTCCATTCTTCCTCCCAGAAATTCTATCTACTTTTCGTAATTTCTGATATTTTTTTTATCTCATTTCTTTATTTCCTTTCTGCATTACTTCCTAATTCCTTCAGTTTACTTCTGATCTAAGCAACGATATTAATATTACGAAGCAAGGTTAATCTTGCTAAGTCCACCAAAGCCGCCTTAATCTTAACCTATTCAAAACATTAAGACATCGCTGCCTAGCCATTTCATTCCTCTTTAAAAACCAAAATTCAAATGACTAAACGAATATCACCATCTCACGCTGTTTCGATTAGCACCAACGTCCTGTTATTACGTGTTCTTACACCTCATCATTAATGATAAAGAAGAAAAGCAGACTTTGTAATGGAATTTTCTATGAAGGAAGTATTGCCACACCTTGACAAAATATTTTAAATGTTAAACTTTCATTGAAGGCAAACAGTTTAGACTAAGTTAAAGAAGCCCTTTTGTTGCAACGAGGACAATGACAACAACAATAACAACAACAGAAACAACAACAAGGACGACACCAATTGGTTCAAATAGCGTGTGGCTTAAAAGAATACTCTTTTAATTAATTTCCGTTTTCAGCGAGGGCGCGAAAAATTACGATGAAAAATAGAACTTGTTGACTCTCTGCCCACGCAAGAGCAATAAGGATAGATAATCAGACAGACAGACAGAGAGACAAGGAAGCAGATAGACAGACAAGCAAACTATTGTGGCACCTCAGGGGCTTGGCACGCTTGACATGCTAAAGAAATCCAATCGACGCTGCGGGGTTTATCGTGTTATCAGAACAATGACGATCCTTTGCGCTGTGGCTTCTACTGAGCGGATGCTATGAAATGGAATTGGTTGTCGAGTTTCGGCCTCGACTAGCCCTTTAAAACAGTTACTTTAGAGTTTCACGACTGGTTCGTTCTTCCGTTTGAGGCCTTCATGGGTTGGGTCGTCGTCTTGGCGGAATCGTTCATAGTCTCGGTTGAATAAAAGACTACAATACTGTCAATAACCGCCTGAAGAGATTCAGTCTTAAGACATTCGTTAAAGTGTCTCAACAACTTTGTGATTAGAGACAAAACGAAAGTTAAATAAAACTAAAATTCTCAAAAGAGTCTCAAGCAAAGGATATGGGTAATAAAGTGGTTACTTTCACCGAACAACAACTAGATGATTACCAGGTGAGATGATTGTTAAGGAGAGGTTTCTTTGTGAGAAGTTTATAGGAATTACTAACGAGTGCAATTAACGAGTAACTTCATGAATATTTTATCTTACGCTAATCAATGGATGGGATGGAAAAGGATTGCACTTTCTTCACACGCAAGGAAATTTTACGGTAAATATAAAATCCTAAAAAGTTTCGTTCGAAATTTCTCAGTTACCGTAAGGACTTTAGATCTAGGATCCTTACGATTGTCTTTTTTCTGTGTTTTTGGTTAAATATTCATGTGATTTCTTTTTGTAATTCGTTCATTTATTCTCCCTTCTATTAATTTTCTTTGTTTTTTTAAGCGTTCATAAGCGTTTTCGTGAACTACGTCCCGATTTGGTGCCGCGCCAAATGACCGAAGGGCAAGCATCAAGTGTCAAGGTTCCGCGCGAGTGCATTGAAAAATTACCCGAACTTCGTGAGAATCCATTTCGTCGCCGAATCTGCGAGGCTTTCTCGCGTGATGATCAAGGCAATTTGTCTTTCGAGGATTTTCTGGATGCCTTGTCGGTATTCAGTGAACAGGCACCGCGTGATATAAAAGTATTTTATGCATTTAAAATTTATGGTAAGTACAAGTGTTGCTATTGCTATTGTTGCTTTTGTTTGTTGTTGTCCTTCAGCAATTGAATCCAATGATTATTTGGAAAAGTTTATTCTCTCCACGCTTCACTTCGCTCCATTGTCTTTACGTGACAAAAAAATATCAAAAAAGAACAGGAAAATATTTGGTATTTCATATCCTTTTTTGTAATCAGAAAACTTTTCAGTAGCCGCCTGAAGTTCAAGGACTTCTCTAGTTGGCAGCCAACATGAATTACTCTCATGAATTTTTAATTAGGAAATAGTTTTAAAGTGGTCCATCTTGTGGTACACTTTGACTAAATTTAAATCAATTGATGTAAATCATTTGGAAAATCAGAAATTTGGCAGTGTTGCCAACTAAAACAATTTGGCATAATTTCTAATTCAAACAATTTATTATAAAACCAAACAAAGAGAGAATTAATAGAGATAATAAATTTGCGGTAAATATTTCTTTGGATTTGGATTGTTTGTAGAAAGAAAAGACATTATATAAATTATAACCTTTTATTAACTGTTAAGACTGTTATCCTTAAAATCATTTAAATAGTTGAAATCAAACAATACAGGATTTGATTTGAAGCACAATTAGAGAAATATTTATTTAACCCTTAAAAACAAGGCCAAATTATTTGCACACAAGCAAATAAATATTTTGTTCTTTGTCATCTTCTATTTACTGAAATTTTTATTTATTTCTTCGACACATCGACACAACATTGCAATCCTTCTTGTAGAGGTGGATTAAGCGGGGGGAGGGGGGTAAGGAAAGCGGTGAAGATTGATCGAGAATTCTCCAAATTCCAGCATCGGGCAAAAACAAAGACAAAACAAAATATTTTCCTTCAACAATATTTCTGATATTTTGCAATAGTTGTTTTCTGAAATATTGAAAAAATCTATGGGAAGAATTCCGAATAAAAACAAATTTCCGAAGGGTGAAACATTTTATTCTATTGAAATGTTCAAACAATAAGAAAGGAAGGGGGTAAAACGAGAGTACAAAATTGATGAAAAATTCATGAAAAGTCAGACATGAAAAGTGAATAATAAAATATAACAATAAATTTATTTGTAACAACAAATACGATTGTACAGGATTTTAACGGATTCAGCATATGCAATATCCATATTTGTTATTGTATTGTATGCAAAGCAAAAAGAAAATCAATAACGAAATAATGATAAAATGAAATGAAAATTCTCTCGAGTCATGCAAAAATGTTTGCTAACGAACGAGCGAGTAGTCCGTCTGTCGATCCCGTCCGCTCCTTGAGGCGAATGATGAAGCTGATGTTAATACGAATGCATACCAATCAACATTCAATGAGTGGCCTTCTACTGTTTGCTCTTTCGTACATTTCTTCAACTTTATAAATCTATCTCTTCCAGTCTTCTTCATTTTGATAGGTCATAACAAGAACCAATTTAATACTGAATACTTTTATTCTTCTCAATCTTCTTCTTCGTCTTCATTTTCTTCTTTCTCTTCTTTACACAAAGAAAATTGGTGTGCCAAATGCTCGAGTATTGTTGTTGTTTTTTGCTGTTATTCACGTTTGTGTTATTTCATTGAAAACAAAATATCCTTCAAGATTAAATGATTTTGATTTTCATTTCCTTAGATTTCGATCAGGATGGTTTTATTGGTCATAGTGACCTTATGTCTTGCCTTACCACAATGACTAAAAATGAACTCAGTCCGGAGGAGCGTCAACAGATTGCCGATAAGGTAATCGAGGAGGCTGACGTCGATGGTGATGGCAAGCTATCATTTATGGAATTCGAACATGTCATCCTTCGGGCACCGGATTTCCTTTCGACATTTCACATCAAAATTTAAGAGAGCGTCGAAAAACTTTAGTCCTACGGGATCACTCACACTATTGCCAAAGGCTATGCTAAAGAACAGATTTCTTTCTATTTGCTATTCCTTTCGTTATCAGTCTGACCTGACAGTTACTGCACACATACGTTCGTCTCGAGTCTCCCCAATCATCCATTCATTCATTCAAATCATGCCTGATCATTTATCTGTGCCGGAAATTTAATAACCGAAATCTTAAATAGTATTATATATATCAGTGCTCCAGGAAAGAAGGCCAAATAAAAAAACCAAGAATAAGCGGAGAGTGTTGCAAAAAATATGAAAATTTTATAAACCGCATAAAAGCAAAAATGTTTTCAACTCTTTCATTTTTCTTTTATTTT
This sequence comes from Physocephala rufipes, assembly GCA_963966595.1. Taxonomy (NCBI): domain Eukaryota; kingdom Metazoa; phylum Arthropoda; class Insecta; order Diptera; family Conopidae; genus Physocephala; species Physocephala rufipes. The sequence continues at coordinate 3,288,839 of OZ016505.1, forward strand.
TGAGGAAATGAATTTGTGTTATTTGTCAGTGATACCATGACAATATTATCAGACGTCAGGACAAAAACAGGAAGGGGAATAATGAGAAGAAGAAGAAGAAGTTTAGGATAAAGAAGGGGTTTATTAAGAGAGGTCCTCTAATAGAGTTCAAGATGTTGCAAAATTATTGTTGATTGAATTGAATTTAAATCAGTTTTATCCTTTCTCTTCAGATCTATTCATATATTCCATTCAAATTCTTTTACGGTCAAGTGAAGGAAAAGAGTCTTGAGAAAACTTCGTTATTTCGAGTCCTTCAACAAATCATATTTTCTTCTACTGTCAGAATCTTTTTTTTTTGTATTTTGTTTGTTCGTTTTCCGGCTCTGAGAATACTCTGTCATTATCATCGTCATCATCATCATCATCATCACGGTCATTATAGCATAATCTCATTTTTTTTAATTCTCTAATTCGTTTTCTCTTTGCATCATATTGCATTTTTTAATTAACAAACATTTTAATTAGAATTCTTTTTTCGTTTTTATTTTCTTACACCGATAATGATTAATCGTATTACACGTATGCTTATATATAATTATGTATATATAGTTTTATTAAATTTTTCATTTTTATAATTCAAATTAAATGGTTTTTAATAGTTTTTCTTAGGAAATATTTCTTATTAATATAATTTTATTATTTTATTAAATATTCTAATAGCGTATACTGTGTTGTATAATATTTAAAATTTTATTGTTAAATGCTTCTAAAGCAAGAATTTTATTTTATTGAATTCCATATTTTTTTCTCTTCAATTATTATTTTGTACATAATTAAAAATTATTATTTATAGTTATAAAAAATTAAGAGTTTGAAATTAATATTAAAAATTATACGATAAAATTTGTTTCGAATTTCTCTATGATTTTTTAAGATCTCAAACTAAAATTCTATTCCCAAACAAATCCCAGAAAATCAAAAATTAAATCGTTCATCTAATGCAAGTGCTGAACGTGTGCAACGTAGGGTGTCGACTTATATGATTTTCAAGTGTCGACCCAAATTTTGAAAGTGTTTTTGTCGTCTGACTAAACGACATTCTTTAATTTTTCAAACGACATAAACTTTCTTTAATTTTTGAATAATTTTTCAAATTTGAATTTACCAAAATCGAAAACGATTTTAATTTTAAAACTGAAAGAAAGCTGAGAAATGTTTGAACTGATATTTAAGAAGTTTTATTCTAAAAATGTTACAAAACTCAAATTGTTTTATAATTAATGTGATTATTACTATTAAATTATTATTATATGTTACAATTTTTGCTAATTAACTGTTTACTTAGTTTTTTCAACTAATTATTTTCTTAATTCATTTCTATTCAATATTCATAATTTCTTAGCGTCTTCAATTTTCTATTTCTTGTATAGGTTTCTCTTACGTTTTTAATTAAAAATGTCTAAAATATTTCGTATACTTATTTTTTTGTTTCTTTCAAGAACGTTTTCTAATTCTAATCTTATTTTAATATTTTGTTTTTTTTTCTTGCATTTTTTTATGATTTTTAACATCGATTATGTTTTTTCTTTTTCATTTCACATTAAAATTTGCACAGTTTTTAATTTATTGACAATGGAAATTTTATTTAGCGTATACAAGTTGGTTTTAGGTAGTCTCTTCATTTTCAGCTTTCTCTACCTAATTATAAAACGTTATATATTCTCTCTTTTATTACAATATTTCAATTTTCATTGAAATAATATTTTCTTTTCGAATTTTCTTTCAGAATTAAGAAAAAATTATATAGTTTATATTGTTAATTTTTATCATTTTTCTGTATTTCTATTTGTATTTGTATCTAAAAAAATATTTTATTCAAAATATATTTTGAAAAAACAAATAAAGAAATAATAAAATGAAAGAAAAATAAAATTACAAAAATACAAATAAATGTTACTAAAATCAAATAATAAAAATAAATGAATATAAAAATATAAGCTCAAATATATAAAATCAAATCAATGCACAAAAGTAAATAAACACAAAATAAATTAGGTGGCATACAAAAATTTAAATAAAATAATAAAAATGGTTAAATATTAAAATTAAAATTAAAATGAAAATTAAAGATTAAAATAAATTGCTAGAAAAAAATAATTGATAGCTCTGCGAATTATTCCCGAATTAAAATTTGTTTCATTTATTAGCGCGTAGTAAATTATAATAATCCTTTTTTAAAATTTTAATTACATCTAAAAAATGTTATTTACTTTTCCTTCTTCTTTTTTGTTTCTTGTTTCTTCTATATTGGTTTTATTCTTATCTCTGCCATAAATTCTAAAAGTTCTTTTATATCTTAGTGATACGAAGTACCATCGTCATTATTTGTTTCATTACGTACATTTTCCCCAAAAGCAAGATTTTCTACTAGCCAATTCACACACCTGCAAGAAATTCTCCTCGAGCTTTTTGCAAAAGCACGAGCTTCTGGTTTGTAACACCAGCTCCATGTCGTAGCTTAAGAGAGAGAAAGGCTCAGCAAGGCTTTACTGTTTCTCATAATTACATTCCCCAGCTTACAATCGCTTGACGTAGCATTTTACCTTCATCTTTTTCCTCCCAGCATTTTTAATAATCATGATTTCCACCACAATTTGGAAATCCGTAATCCGAAAAGCTTTCAAAGCTTTTCAACAAATTTCAGTAGACCGAATTATGATGGTCGTAGTTATTGTGGGCGGCAGCCGCATGATGCAGATACGATGGTATAGCAGTCGCATTCAGTTCGGAAGCACGTCGTCGTAGTGCTGCGATACTGTGTCCTCGCCAAACATCTTCGTCAGCGGCTAGACCACCACCAGCACCGGCGCCGCCAGTGCTGACATCTGTCGGTGACTGTAAACCCTGACAATGCGATATCAAATGATGAGCATTGATAGAATTATTATTACTCGTTGGCTCTTGATGTTGTTGTTGTTGTTGTTGCTGCTGTTGTTGTTGCTGCTGATGCTGTTGTGATTGCGACTGCTGTTGCTGCGATGATGTTTGGTGTTGATGATGTTGATGGGAATGATTGCTGCTGTGATGAGTTTGCTGCTGTTGTTGTGATGATGATGGTGGTTGTTGCTGCTGGTGATGTTGTTGATGATGAGCTACAACCGCGCCAGCATTCTAAAACGACACATTTAAAGAATTGCATAGCAATTTATGAATGGAATGTCGGACTGTATTTTTCTAATCGAATTATTGTCTCTACTATTATATTCCGTATACGTGAACACAGTTTGAACGGGAAGCATATTAGCCTATGTTTTTTAGTCTAGACGCACACCTTAACATTATGGATATGGAAAACTCACCATATCATTCACCTCATTCGGTGCGCTGTTCGCTTGCGTACTAAGTGGCGGTGTTACCGAAGCACATGAATTTATGTTAGGTGGAGTTGTTGCCGTGGGTGAGCCTCCAGCTCCTGCACAACCCACACCACCAACTGTGTGCTGATACATCATGGAATCACCTGAGAAAGAAAAAGTAAAAAATTGAATGGGGTTTAAAAAGTGACAGACTCCCAAAGGAAAATTACGTAAATCTTACAAAAAATAGACTGAATTAAGTAATGGCGGAGGAAAGTTTAGTAAACGGAGATTATAATGGATTTTAGTTTCAATGACAGTATGTTATTACTCCATATTTATGTTAATTAATAATAAATTTGGTATTACTGGACTGTTTGAAAAGTAGTTTCGTTGATTTCCTTCTTCAAAAATTTACCTTTGATTGTTTATATAAAAATTGTTTATATAAAAATAAAAATTTTATATAAATATAATTTTCGAATATGACTACAATGTGGTTTGAATCTAAAGATGACTGTGAGAGACGAGAGTAATTTTTTTGCTAGAACAAAAAATGAAATTACTTTTCGAACATCTCAATTATTTATGATTAATATTCAGTTGGAAGTTAGTTTACAATCTCTTGCTGAAATTATGCATACAATTCATTCATGATGACTACGTATTTTTAATGTAGTTTCGATTTAATTGCGCAATAAACCTTCTTAAAACATACCCAAAGCATTAAGTCCGTAGTGCTGATAACTGCCAGCGCCCATTGAGCTAATATTAATACCCGAATTTAGACCGCTATTTAATGTAGAGGAAAGCGGTGAAGACTGATTTAGTTGACCAAAACCTTAACGTTAAGAAGATTAGTAAAATGATTATTAACAAAATAGACTACGAAAAGTTTGTTAACCACAACTAAAAAAGCATAAACGGCATAAATAAGAAAGAATTGAACAAAAGAAAATATTAAAAATCAAATAACCGTAAATTCACAAAAAGGCCCAAACCCAAAAAAAGACACCGTCCATACAAAAACATGCTATAAAACTATAAGACAAAGTAGAAAAACTAAGATGAAAACCTGAAAACCATCACTTACCGGCAGTCATCGGATTCACGCTTACACCAACGCCCCATCGATCACCACCGAACATCCCCGTCCCGCACAGGCTTTCGCCCATGGCGATATTAGTGATATTAGCCCCAAAAGGTGGCAGGCCATGCGAGGGCAGGAGAGCACCGGGTGTACGAAAAACATTGGTGGTCTTCTTGCGTTTTTTCCATTTGGCACGACGGTTCTGAAACCAAACCTAGAAAAATTAAAAATCTGGTGAGTTAATACATCTTCAAATTTCTCCAAAAAAAAAATCATCAACTTCAAAAATTTTATTTAATCAATCTTATTAAGATTCAAATAAAAAATTAAACTTGCTTCAAGAAAACTTTAAATTTCACTTCAATTAAACCCCATCCATCGCTAATTGTATTTGTTGCTGCAATTACTGACCACTGTTCATACGTCTTGCTGCAAGAGTAAGACTAATGGCCGACTATAGTAGATAGCTTTCTCTTTGTTTTTGTAATTGTTAATATGCCTGCCGTTTTTGTTGTTGTCGCTGTTACGCGTGTAGATGTCTGCCAAAAGCATACAAAACATAATCTTAATCAAGATCAATTATTATCATAACATATTCAAACATGCTAGAGGACATAAAGAAGGAGAAGAAGAAGAAGACCGACAAGAAGAACCATTGCCGACCACTTGTCTTATGTCCTTTAGACAATTGAACAAGGAAATCCTTTCATTGCAATTCTTGAAATGCAGAGCACAAAAGAATTGAAGAAGAAAGAAGGTAGGAAGGTAGGAAGAGAACAACAGAAGAAGCTGAAAACCACTGCAGCGGAAATTGCATTAGCAACAGAATGCGACAGCATCAATTGAAAATGGTCGAGAGAGAAGATTTCGAAAGGAAACGAAAGAAGTTTTCAAAGCGAAAAATTCAAAAGAGTTGAATAATTTGTAGAGAAATTTCTATTTCTGACGGACTCGTAGCAGCTATCGTTTTCCGCCCTTTTGCGTAATAACAACAACACTGCCACGCCTTGCCTCTCCTACCCAATAAATTTAGTAGCTGGCTTAATACTGTCTGCTTTATTTGTGTTTATCGCCAAATTGTAAGAGTGACAACTAACAATATTTTGTTGCCTCCATCCAACCTTCAGATGCAGCGATTTCAAATTGAAGCTCGCACTTTTGATTAAAGGTCTAATTGACCAATCTCGGCTTTGTGTATGTCCGTGACGGGTTCGATGAACTGAGTGATGCCTAAATGTATTTTCTTCTTAAATTTTCTTCTACTTAATTTCATTTTTTAGCCGAAATTAGGTCACTTGGTGACCCTGGAACTTTATGAAAATGTTTTAGAGCCATTTTAAAAATGTTTGCATACTTCAAGGGGGGTTCCACCATGAGTGTGACGTAATTCTGCGACCAAAATATTTTCCAATCTATAAATTCCTTCTGTCTCCCCTTTCCCCTCTTTGGGAGACTCTACTACCATACATTTTAAGATTGTCTCTCAGGAATTGAACGCTTTAAATCATTTTCATGTTATGAAAATTTTTTGTTAAATTTTTTGTTGGTGTTTTTCTTATCCTCGTTTTTGTTATTTTATTTTGCATCATTTAAAATTCAATACAAATAAAAATACAAAAGAAGGCAAACACGGATCAAAAACAGAACATCACCAGCATCAAACAACAATAACAATATCTAACAATAACAATAGCTACCCATCGCCACACCAACAAAGACAAATGATACTACAAGAAAAGTTCATCAAATTGCAATTTCGTTCTGTGGCCGGATGCATTATTAACCAGATTTATTGTCCTTGCCTTCAAGAAAGAAGACCGATTCAACGAAGGGTCGCACAAACCAAAGCAAGCAAAGCAGAACAAAAGCAACAACAACACCGTCGGCAGGGTGGAAAGGAGAAGGGGGAATTTTATGTGTCTTAGTAATTGAGAGGGTGCGAAGTGTCAAAAAGTCATAACATGCCAACAACAAAAACAATAAGAACTCACCCAAAAAGGCAAATCAAAAGAACCGAAACGTAAACCAAAATTAACCAGCGCGAAATTATCCTGTTTATATAAAATAAGGGAAGGGTCCATTGCTTGAGGTTAAAAAGAAATGGCTAAAATGAGAGAGAGAAAGAAAACAACGGCGATGTGTTGCGTTGCGCCGGGGTGGGGGGGGGTGTTGAAAAACTCACCCTTGCAAAACGAATAAACCTCAGCAACTCATCGCTTAAATAAGCGCAATATTTTTCCGGAATCATATGCTTTCACCACCGCAAGGGGGGGGGTGCCCTAGCCGTACATTGATGCGACGAGATAAAGAGGGTGCGAATATTTAGCGATGACACCACATCGTCATTGTATCATTTTGGAATTTTTTTTTATCGTGTGGCTGCTGCACGGTACATTAATTGTACATTATGAAACGTTGTTAGTAAACACCTGTCATTATTATTATTGTTATTATTTTTATGGGTCGGTCAGTTATTCGAATTCATTCAGTGTTATTCCAAGTGTATCGTTCCTATAAGAATTCTTAATGCTAACCATTATTTGGAGTCATATTTGCAGTCATATTTGGATAATAGTATTGCTTTAGGATTGACGGTAGGGCGAGATCGTGAATCTAAACTCCTAAAATTATGCTACTTAAATTCTCTGAAGTAACTATTATTTCAGTTATCCTTTATATTTTTTGGTTGGCATTTATCGACCGCTCCCTAAAGCTTTTCTATGCAGTCCTTATTCTTTTCTTAAAAAAAATCTGTAAAAATATTCATATCGTTACGCTAAATCTGACTTTTAAAGACCGTTTATGTGCACGCAACGAATCGTTCCGCAACGTTCTGCTTTTTAGGCAGCAAACAAACGATTTCTCACCCTGAGATTTCGTAAGAGAAGTCGAGTAAGGTTGTCTCATTTTAAAAAGAATGGTTAGGAATGCAAAGGGAGGCTAAATTCATTTAGTAAATAAATGAAATTATGAATGTAATAAAGCTACCTTCTATTGAAAATAGAGCATATTTCCAGACTTCTTCAAAACTTGTGCTTAGAGAAAATATTAGGATTTGTGAAATTACCTTTATTTTCACCGACAAAAAATTGAAAGAGGGTAGGACGATAATCTGCGGAGTCAGTGAACATAATTAACGAGCGTCGTTAACGGGAGGGCGAGGTAAAAAGTTTGCGTGATATATTATCGTTTGAATAAAAATGATAGTTGAAGTTGTTTTCCAGAGAAAAAGTTCGGATTATTCTCGTTCATTTAAGTTTATTTAATGTGCTCTCACATACTCGCTGCTCCTTCTTCTTGGTCTATATCTATATCTCTGTCCCTTTCTTATTTACTTGCGATTATAATTTATTTCTGATAAATAAATCACATTTAATAATCCCGATCTAACAACTAGGTCAACATAAAAAATCACAATAATTAGAAAGTAAATTGTCAAGGTCATTGCAACGAATATAAAATGTCAAAGGCGTTACCAACTGATATAGAAAAGGCTGGGCTTAAAACCAAACGAATAGATAAAGAATATATCTTTTAGATTTTCATTTTAGTCAAACATCATGATTTTCGTTGTTATATTTTCTTCCGAAATATTTCATCGAAATGAAATTCTGGGCAAGGTTTGCAATCATACACTAACACACTCTTGCTTAAGTAGCGAGTAGTGGTAGACAGATGGAACGGACTGGACTGAGCATTCCCGTCAAGCGATGAATCAACTAAATTTCGTTGATGTATTCACGAGGGACCATCATCAGCAGATACAAGCAAAGTTACTTTAAACGAAAAACAAAAAAAGTCGTCGCATTCATTTTTCTTGTCTTTTTTTTCTTACAATTTTGCTTCCTTTTTTCTGTCATTGTGACGATGGTCTGATTCCTGAAGGAAAAATTTAACAATTATTGTCATTGCGATGGTGGTTGTCGTTTTTAGCGTGGTACTTGTTGTTTTTTGCCTTTTGCTGAAATTTTCTTTTCAAATTTTTTTAGTATTTTTTATAAATTTCCGCGTGGTAAAACCAAACTGCATTTAACTGTAGTTTTTTAGAATTCAGTGCAGTTAATAAACAAACTTGTAGCTTAGTTAAGTCGAGGCCTATAACTCGAAAACCTTAGTTATAAATTTATATTATTTTAAATGAAAGATTGCGTTACAATTTAATTTTAAATTTGTGAAACATGTTTCTAATATTTTATACCTTACACCCGATGAGCTATTGGTTGACCAAATTGTGCCCTCGAATATTTGGTTATTTTGAAAGAAATGGGCGTGGTCCTACCAGAACCACAATTATAAAGAATAGTGCATCACCGGAGAACGAGTGGAGGTATTTCCATGAAATGTGACACGAATTTTATCTGAGCTGATTCGGCCCACTTTTTTATGCAATAAAATGGCGAAGTCTCATTTTTCGGCCTACTAAAATTTTGTATTTACGCTTTTCTTAAAATGTTTTCATTAAACAAACTTCTTTTTTTTTGGAAAATCATCCAAAATTGCCGATGCCTCTCATTGAACGAGAATCAATCCATATTTTATAATTGATGATAAGCTGAGAAAGAGAGTAATTAATCCTTGCAAACTTTTTCAAAATTTCACTCTTTTTGACACTCCATTTTTCATGAAACGAGTAAAAGAATTCGAAATTGAAAAAAGAAAAAAGAGACAATAACGAGATGGGTAAAAAGGGCAGAGGGCAAGAATCGTTTGGGGCAAAGATGGCAACGGGCAAAGTTCGATTTTCTGTCAACAGTTGCATTACCAGGACACCGAAAACAAACAGAAAAAACTGAAACAAAAACAATGATTCGAACGAATTGGCTTCTCTCGTTGCAACCCCTCCCGCACCGACTCCTTGAAAAGGAAATTATCCCGAAAACAATCTCTGAGGGGGTGGTAAAATGGCCTCTTTTTGGTCGTAAAGAAGGATTTAAAGGATCTCATAAAATAAATCGACTCTATTCGTATCCGTATTGCTGCTACTGCTAAAACCCACACGCACACACACACTCACACACATACACAAACAAATACAGTTACACTCGTTAGTAGCAAATGGACCAATGAACGAACGTTGGACGTACGAACAAAACGGACAAGAAGCATAGCGATCTAAGAAATCTTAACAAAATCGTGCATGATATTCGTCATTGCCAACGCGAATGAACTATGACGGAATCTTGCATGAATCGTGCACGTGTGAATCGTGAGAAATATAACCCAAAAGTTATGTTGATAATAATAACGAACATTTCTGGGGACCAGTTTCCGTTGAAATCATGATAGAACCGGGAACAAATCGGGAAAACCAAAGGAAAAATTGGGAAGTGCGTGTGGGAGGGAGTGATCAGCTATATTTTGAACTTTGACCGACCAGACGTAACATTTAGGAACTCTAAAAACAATCCGATTTAATTAAGAAGAAACGCAACAAAATAATACAAAAATTAGAAGTAAAGTATAACCTACTAGAAAACGTCATTGAAAATCCGCATACTTGAATTTTCATCACTGATTGATAAACGATTTGTCTTGAATGATTTTTTGGGACTATTCGGCAGAGCCGCAAACATAAAAACATGCAAACTCACAGAGAAGAGGAAAAACACACAAATAGGAGACAAATAAATTTCTAATATAAGCCAGTACGTGATGGTACTGGTAGTGGTGGTGTACTGACAAAATTGCAAGTAAAATTAAAAAATATTGAGGAAAAACGATTTTCATAAAGCACTACCGGATAGGACTGACTAGCCATAAGCGCGACACACAATTGGCAGTGGGCAGCTATAGCTAACGCCACCGTTAGTGATCCTAACCTCGTAGCATTTCGTAAACTCATAAAGTTAATGCCATCAACATTATTGCAGGACGTTACACAGTCGCGCATAAAGCGCATTACGAAGTGACGACCATTTTTATTGCTATTCCATTCGTAGAAGAACAGACAATGAGGCAACGGCAACGACCATGACGACGACGATCAAAACGACCATTACCGCCGCCATCACTACCGACATCACCGATACTAACCGAAAGGAAGGAAAAATAATGCCATAAGATAGGAAGGGGAAGGGCACGAAAGGACGCAAGATGTCAAACGTTTTGAAGCATGGCTTCTTTATTGAATTTTGATTACCAAACTGAAGAAGTTTATCGATGACAATAACGATGACGACGTTAATAATACTGATGATGGTGGTAGCGGCATTGGCAATATCGATAACCATGCTGATTACGGATGAAAAGGGATAACATTAAGAAGAGTTTATCTCTGACAAACCAAAGAAATGCAATAACGCTTGAATTGATGTGAAATCATGTAATCTTATTACTTTTTCGATAGCAAAACAAAACGATTTCGACGTAAATTCAATAAATATTCAAACGAGCTTATAAAGGATAACCCTATTTGGAGAAATAAAATAACCTAAGCGTCATTTGATTGCATTTGAGTTATTGCAACAATATTGCGAAATAAGTTTATTATTGCCAAAGTTTTTGAATAAACGAAATTTAATCGAAAATTGCAAATTTTAGAAACCGAAATCAACATTTATGGGCACTTGAAAATAGTGGAATATTGATGTGATGAGAGCGAGGATTAAAAAGGAAGAAGTATGATTTAAAAATAAGAGTGGACGTAGCAAAGAGTGAGAGGAAGAGGAGCATCAGCAACGACAATTGCATTAGCGTTACGTCGATTATGAAAACGTTTTTCCATATTTATTAACGGTGGAGCTCATCGATATGCGTCGTTTCGATGACACCGAAATGCCATCGGAATGAAATATTACCTTCTTCGCTTTGCTTGGCTTTTTGCTTTATTATTTTTGAATATTGATTGATTTCACGATTTCAATTAAACGGTAAATCGCAACAACATGAAAAAGCAATTTCAACCGACTGTTATTTCTGCTTTGCCTCGCTTGCTCTTCTGCGTCATTGTTCCGTGGAAAAGCATCGCGAATCAAATCAACCAGTCCGTTCTATTTTTTCAAATGCAAACTATAAATTATTGACTCGTAAATTCGGCGATTCTTGCTTTTGTGTTTCTATAAAAAATTTGGGAAAATAAAGGACGAAGTATTGGAAGAGTTATTGAAAATACTGTTCCCAAGAGATTTGAAGAGACCACAAACGTGATATTAAAACGTTCCTAAACTTGAAAGATTATCAATCTATTTAGTCTTTGAAATCCTTTTGAATAATTTCTTCGATCTTCTAAAATTTTTTCCTGAAAGATTTTTCGAAGTTTTAAGAATTCAAAGCTTTCAAAGAGTTTCTAAAATCTCCAATATATTTGTTTTAAAAAAAAACTTTAAATTTGATTTCGCAAAAAAATTGTTTTTGTTTGAGAGAGAGAATCGGAACCATTGCCACTACTAATCCCAAACAACAACAAAAACAACACAAACAAAATAATTACATACAGTCAAAATTATAAATATCTCTAATGGATATTATAAAACAACAACAACAAAAGCGGCAGGATGACCAATATTATGAACGAACTCTCAACAGTTGTTCGTTGTTGTTGTTGTTGTTTATTGTTGTTATTTTATAGAATTGAAAGAATTTGATAATCAATCGTCAATCAAATCGTCATCGAAGCCTGCCTGGGAATCGCCCTTGGCAACCTAAAAGAGGATAAGCCTTGATTAAACTCCCTAAGTCCTCATTCGATCAGTCCACATCCACACTGGCTCTAACACACACACTCTCTCTCTCTCTTTTTCTCCTCTTCTCTCCCGAATTCCTTCTCTTTCATTTTTATTTAAAGATTGCAACGCAAAAGAGTGAGATATCATATAATTTTATTGAAAAAAGAAACCGAATTGGGGAAAAAAGCTGGCCTGTTCACAATAAAATTGACAAACTGGAACGAATCCGTGTTGGAGCAGAGAGCGCAGCATCGTCGAAAAGCAGCGAAGCGCAACCGAACAATTTCGTTGTTCGTTGCTTCCATTTCCATTTCATCCATTGTTGGATGTTGTTGTTGGGGAGCTAAACTTAGATGAATTATTTCCGGATGAGAGAAGGGAGAAGGTGGGTGGGTTAAGAAAGAGAGAATCTGAGTAGGTGTTCGGGGAGCATGCGTCAACCTATAAAAAAAACAAAAGAGTTGGAGGAAAACCCCAAAGCAACCATACACGTCACTAAAAGAGGCGTACGAATTAGGGTGATCTGGAGAGGCGTGGAAAGGGGCGCCAGAAATCAGTTTCCCATTAGAAAAAGTAAAAACAATAAAAATGAATTTAATCTGAATTAATGGAGAAGGAAGAGGGATGGTAGGGAATAATGTTCGAAATATGAAAATATTTTTTAAAAGATTTTAGAAAGTTTTTGTGTATTATTTTTTCTGCATCTTTTGATATCTCTTATGTCCTTATCAATTATAATTTTTTAATTTAATAATAATCGATTTTTCCTTATTTTTTTATTAAACATGTTTTGTAGTTTATTTTTTGTATTTAAAACATATGAAATAATATAATCTATAAACAAATATTATTCATCTTTTCTCTCACGACAGGTCCATTTTCTTAAACAATCTTGCCATCTTTCCTTTTACACACGCCCTCATCTGGAGCATATCGCTTTACACTAGAAGAGCACCTACTTTTACGAACTCACACTCACTCTTTCGTACTTCCTTTATTAAAACACGCCAATGTCCATGAAATTACTTGAGCTCTCTTTTCTCATAAAAATAAATAAACGAGGGATCAAACGGAGAAAAGGACGAGACAATGAACAAAATACGTGCGAGAGTTTTTTTCTAACATTATTGTTCCGATATCCTTAAACTAATATTTTCTGTCTCATGAAAGGATTTTGGAAAATGTCTTTTATTGTTTTTATTTTTACGTTTATTACATTTTTATCGTTATAGCTGACGTTGATTTGTTTTTAAGAGACTGCGGTTTTTAACTGAGAAAAAAGATGTTCGCAGAAAGGGTCAAGAGAGGGAGAAAATATTAAATTTTATTGTTCTCTACAAATGGCCATCAAGGGTTTGCTTGATGTAACCAAAAATCATTGGAAGAATGAAATTATTGAAGAGCTTTAGAAAATGTCAGTGATTTTTATTAAAGAAAAACGGTACGAATTCCAAGGATCAAAGGATCAAAGCGAGCTTTGTGCTTTATTCAAAAAATTCGAATTCATAAAATTGCCCATGAATGTGATTCAAATATTTAAAGAAAATCTTTATTATAAAAAAATAATGAATACTTTTATATAGAATTTTTTATTTAAATACTGAATTTTGTATTTAAACAAAAATTAATTTAAATTTCAAAATGAAATAAAATTCGCATGAAACAAATAAAACAATTATTAAATAAAACTATTCCAAAAATAATCGTAGATGTTTTAAAATCGAACCGAAACGAAATGAAGATTTAAAAAAACAATTAAAGACGCAGCGGGCGGCAGCGATCGTTTGAATGGATTTGAAGCGATTGAGATTGAATTAAATTAAGTTCGTTTTACGGTGGTTGTTCTTGTTTTGTTGTTGTTGTTGTTGTTGCCGTGTTGTGTTTTAATCATAAAGCAAATTGTATCTTGGGAATTGCTATTTTTTGCTACCCTGATTTTCTATTAAGTGGGCGTGTTTCCAATAGTCATTATTGCTTACAGTCGATTCAAATAATGATGAAAAAACACCTTTTTTAATGATAAAGCCATAAACAACGACAACAACAACAACAGAAATTGAATACAGCAATGCTAAAAACAGAAAAACGCTGGAGGAAAAAAGGAAAATCAATTAAACCGGCAGTATATACAGTTTCTCCAGAGACTCACATAAAATAATTTAGACACACATGAAGACACACACGACCTTGCACAATCACATACACCAACACTCTCCCACAGAGAGTCGCTGTCAAAACAAACGATTTCGTTTGATGTGTCTGGTACCTCCGATGCATGTCCTGAAGCCTTTTTAGACCTATGTCGTCACGCCCCAATCACGGAGGCGCATATTTTGCGACTACACTATGAACATTTTACATACATTTTACGAAAAATGACCATAAAAAGCCCAACAACAATAACAGTTGAAATAATAAGAGCATTCCTTTGATGAGTAGAAGAGTCCAAAAATAACCTACTTGGGTTTACATAGAATTAAAATGGGGAGCAGCAGGAGCTCTAAAAATAACAACAACAACAACGATCAGGTATACGATGGAGAATGTGGTGGGATGGCAATAACAATACGCGCCACCGCCATTGCTTTTGGACATTATCTTTTATGCAGCCATTTCTTTCTATGGAATTCCATTTAAAATTAAATTAAAATATGATGCTAGGGATTCAAGATGGCGCTGCATAAGCTTTGTATACAACAAAACGAACAATAACGATAAGAACAACAACAATAAGCAGCAGCCACAAATATCTAAACCAAGAGAAAAAGAAATCATCCGATCCAATGCCTTTGAAAAGAAAAATCTAATTCAAAGCAAACGCTCCTCGTAAGGAAAGAGTGCGGAGTGGAAATAGCGAGAACAAGTCTCTGAGAACAAGAAGTTTCTGAAGAATAAAACAAAATTTCATCATTATGTCTTAACGCGAAGAATAAAATAAGAGCAAACTAGCAACGAAAATCGATTTAAACGAATTAGGAAAACCTTTTTGAGTATCATTGTTGTTGTTTCTGTTATTGTTATTGTTATTATTTGTTATCTATAAAGAGGATAAGGTTGATTTGAATATTGAACCTAGAGTTAATGAATAGGGGAGGGAGTTGGGGCATTGCGGGAGCGGTAAAAAAATTGATGTTAATCGTTGAAAAAGGTGAAAACGTATTGACGAAGGACGCGATGGTCCAAAAGAAATTTGGCTTAAAATAGACGCTTTTGAGGAAAAACGACCAATAAAAAATAATTTCATTAGCCAAGAAACAAAAACGGACGGCACGAAAAGAAAAATAAAGAGCAATTGGTTGGGAAGACTCTTTCGTAGAGAACCATTGTCTAGTACTCAGTTTTGATATTTGCTTCACTTCATTCTAACCTTTCTCTCTCTGTCCTTCTTCTTTTAGTCATTATTATGTTTTCTTGTTTTCCATTACAAAAAATATTTCAAACTTCTAAAAGGTTTCCAAATTCTTTCAGCAGAATGGTATTTTGATTAAAATTTAATATCTTTGAATTGCTGAGATTTCTGAGAGAAATGTGAAGCAGTCTGGGAAAAGCATGCGATATTACCTCAACCACCTACCCCCCCCCCCGAGTGGGGCGTTGGGTGTCGGTTTGATTCTACCAAACGCTATCCAATTACGAATTAGATGATAAATTTTGACTTAAAAAATGGAAATTTTTTTTAGTTTATAAAAATTCTTCAGGAATTCATTTTTCCTGAGACTCTGATTTTTCTCTCTGTAAATCCGTATATAAATATTTTATGGTTTTTTATGAATTATACTAACAATTTTAATAATTTGCCTTCTATGAATTCCATTAATTCTTGAAAGTTTTCATTTAAGTTTTTCTATTTTATATTTTTACCAAATTTAAACTCTACGAATTTTTTTCACGATTCACGAATTTCTTCGAAGATTTTTTCTTGAATTATTCCTTTTAAAAATATGTTTACCAGATTTCTCCCAGCATTTTCACGAGTTCGGGAGAACGGAAAGAGGTCTTCTCTTTTTCATTAATAAAGAGTTGTGTTCAAGGTGAGTTGGTTGATCCAAATGAATGAAGAAAAGGGAAACGTAATATTAAAATTACCTCTGTCCACTGATTATGAGGATCAGATTATAAGTTTATATTACGGGTATACCCTACACATATAACATCCGGCCATTCCGTAGTTAGCATTCTTATTTCTTTTTTAATTAATATTCATTTATTTTTTTGAAAGCTTTAAATTATCCTCACTTGTTTTAATACCAACCTCTCAAAACTTTATTGAATTACACCCAATTTTGCTTATCTCATTAAAATCTCGAAAGGAAGCAACAACAAAAACAAACAGTACCCACAATAACAACCGAAATGAAACCTACCTTCAAGTTTCTCAAAAAACTTCTAATCCTTAATAAAGTCTTAATTGATTTACTTTCATTTAGAGTACGTGTAGATTAAAATAACCGAAAGGCAAGAGACGGGATTTGATAGTCTTAAGAGAAATACGCGTTACAGCTTTAAAAACCGAAGAGAAATATAAAAAACGTAGGCATAAAAAATTAATAATACAGTTTTTTATCACAATAAATTTGCGATAATATAAAAATTTAGTAAAACTATAAATAATTTTTTTTAAATTTATAACGAAAATTTATTTCTTTAACTCGATTTCCTTCCTCTTCTTCATGTTCTTTATAATCTAAGTCTTTTCACCAAAATCATTAAAGAAAAAAGGCGTGCGTTAAGGTATCGATGCCACGTGCACGCATCGATACCAGTAACAACAACAACAACTCGGCCATCACCACTATCACCAATATATCAGAAGAACAATAGCGGCGACACGGTTTTATTTGTTTCATTGAGAAAGAAATTAATTTACGGAGATTATCTTAATGCATTTCTTCTTGACGTTTCTTTAAAGCTTCATTGTTGTTGTTGTTGTTCGTTTTGTCGTCGTGATTTGTCATTTTTGTTGCTTTTAATTTTCTTATTTGTTTTTTCTCCGCATTTATTTAATAATGTTGTTTGTCGCTTAGTCTGTTTATGGGCCCCAGCACGTGGCACGTGCCGTCGTCCTTGTTGCGTTTATGAATTTTTCATGCAAGAATTTGAAAGACGGTGAAAGCCTACAATGTCTGATGGTGTTTGATAGTGTTGGTGTTGGTGTTGATGGTGCTTGATAGTGTTTTATTTTTGTTGTTATTGTTTCGTCTGTAGTTTATAACGTTGCGATGTGTTAGAACTGCTCGGCCTCTGGCAGATTTCGTTTGTTTTTTTAAATGAAACTATATGTGTGTGTGTTTGATAGTGTGTGTATATGTGTGTTTGAGTTAATCGTTTTATGGGTTTCATGTAATCCTTTTTTAATTATTTTGTTTAGATTTAAGAAAAGACACCATGACCTGAAAAGGGCAGGGCGTAGACGCTAAAACGAAAGGAAAAAGTGGCTAAATTCTAAATCCAAAGGAAGTAAAAACTAACAACAAACCATTGAAATTCTTTGTTGCTTCGGATATTTTGGTTTTTGAGCTTTTTTTCAAAAAATTATCAAACCCGAGAAAATACGTTTCGCTTTTTATAAAAGCAATGCACATCCTCCTAATGTGTAACCGCCTTTTTGTGAGGTACCCGCTCCCTAAATGTTTTTTATAAATGTTTTCATAGTAATACACTTTCTGTATTTCCTGGATACAATTTTAATTGAATTATTAGGACGCTTTTATTAATTTCCAAATTGAGAAACCTTGATCGGTTTTAAAAATAAAATAAAATGTTTTATAATTTTTTTGCAAAATATTCCTGAAATTTGTTAAAAAATTGTGGGAAAATTAAAAGCTTTATTTATTTATAACACGTTCGCACACACCTAAAAGGCACTTAAGCGCCCCGAACGCTCACACATACGTAGATTAACGTCCTTGCACGCATATATTCCCAAATAAATAACAAATTATTACAAGTCCCTTCATTTCCTATGCTGTCGACGTAAACAACAACAACAACAACAATAACAATCACGACAACAACAACACTAATAAGAACATGAGCAACAACATTAGCCGTGAAAACAACAACTACAACAATAACAACTCCACAAACAACTATAGTCACATAAACATGACTTGATTTCGTTTTAATGTTCATACGATTTTGT
The DNA here is from genome assembly GCA_963966595.1 of Physocephala rufipes. Classification (NCBI taxonomy): domain Eukaryota; kingdom Metazoa; phylum Arthropoda; class Insecta; order Diptera; family Conopidae; genus Physocephala; species Physocephala rufipes. The sequence goes on from OZ016505.1 coordinate 3,307,073, forward strand.
TTGATATCCTGTCGTTAGCAATAAATCCTCTCAGATTGATTTAAGGCGCTACGTGATCAATGGACTGTGTCTTTAGCAAACGATGGGTTTATTATTAAGTTTATTTGAATACGGCGTTTGGTGGAAAAGCGGACGGACGACTTTAACCCGATTCAGCCTGAAGTTTCAGGCGCAAGACATCGCAAAAATTATAACAAGAAAAAATTAATTTAATCTAGATTTTATGGAAAATTGATATATTTTTTGGCTCATATTCAGTAGGAGTATTCCTAACCATTCATAAACTTGCAAATGATGCGTCACGATGCATAAAGACGAAGTGCCTTTGCACCGTCGGATTTCGTGAGATCAAATCAAATGACATGCAATTTGATTGTCGCCAAAGCGTTCAAAAAATCAACAAAAAACTAACGTTTGTAATAAATAGTTCGATATTAAAAGACAACAAAAATACAGTCTTCTTTTGCCGCGATACCCATCGGAAGAAGAGAATAATTTCGCTTACGCCGCTGCCGGAATATATGTTAATTTTATGGATAAGCTCGCATCACTTCTTTCTTCCTCCTCTCCTTTGTCGACCAACCCTTCTCCTCTACTGCTATTCCCAACTCTAGCCATCACCTCCTCCTTCTATCAACGATTCCCCTGCTCAGCGTGCATTCATCCTGCATTACAATCGCACCCACTCGCGCTCCTGTCGCTATCTATTAACCCTCCTCCATCCGTGCACTTGTCACCCAGTTTGGTGCGTTGAAGGAAGGCCGGTGGGTAGGAGGAAAACAGAAATGAAATGGGTAGCCAGCCAACAATAAAGATTACCTCGATAATCCAACAAACATTGATGCGTTAAGCCAAAATCAAACATATTTTGTAATGTGTTAATAATACGCCGACACTATAGGCCATAAGCCAAGTTATTGATGGTAAGAATTTACCCCCCTCTGTTTTCAGCAAATTATTACTACCATTTATCATTCAGCCAAAGACAGGGGCACGCACGACACCCTCAAAGCGGCAAACACACATCTTGGGTCACCCACGTTATTACTTGGGACTGCTGCAAGGGGGAAGTGAAGACCCCCTTCCTACAAAGGATGTACATAAACGGGAACGAAGGAGTTTCCTAGGAAATATTAAATTGTTATTGTATTTGCATTATATAAATATGTTAGAATTTTCTTTCCAGATTAACAGACCCCCACCCACTCGTCCTGTCTGTTCCGACAAAACCATAAGTTAAATTCTTCCAATTTAAAGTAAGAAAAGCGTATTCCAACAGTAGTGGCTTGATATATGTGGTTTTAATGCATATACACCTATTCAGTAGCCTTTTCCCTCCGCTTCTTTTTCCCAACACTCTCCCAACGAACGTTGAGAAAATCTGTTACATTATTTCCTTTTTCCCCTTTTTTAGATTTTCTCAACCCCTTTCAAAATAAACTTTTATTTGGATCATTACCTCTATCATCCACCTAACAACAACAATAATTTAATTGACCGAATTCAGTTTTGTTATTATTTATTGTTGTTGTCGTGTCAACTAAATGACTTTTAGCCACACGCTAAAAGTCATTGTTTTTAAGCTTCATTAGCCCAACTGTCTGTCTACCAACCAAGTCGACAAGGATCGAGATGGCTTTTTAAATCTCATACATCGCTCCTTTCTCCCTCTCCCTCTCTCTCCCATCAATTCTCTCTTTTCTGTTATTGTAACTTATTTCAATTGTAAAACTATTTCATTCCAAACTTTCGTAATTTATCAAAACACCGCAACAACAACAACAACAACAAAAACAGTGTATTGTCCACTAAAATCCAAGATTCTCTAACTGCAATCTGCAATCACTGTTGTTGTAGTTTTTGCTCGTGTTAACCCTTAGTAAAAGCCACATGACACACGACATATTTGTTGATTATATCTCGAAAACTAACAAAGTCTGAAGATATTAAGAGAAGAAGCAGCCGTAGCTAAAGCAGCAGCAGCAGAAGCAGCGGCAATAACAACTAGAAAAGTCTAAATTTAATGGAGCACTCAATTTATTTGTCGGTTAGAAACAACAACAGCAACAACCATACAAAAAGAAAACAAACGAAATATCACCAACAACGTATAGACGTATACGAAACTCTTTGAATAAAATTCAAAATGCAGAAAGGGGAAGAACATGCAAACGCATAAACCATAAACCATCACCAACCACAACAACAAAAACAATAATAGAACCATGACCACAAACAAAAAGTCGCATGGGGAATGGAGAAAGGCTGAGAGGAAAAGGGAAAGACTGAGCGTACGAAATACAATAAGAAATACTGCGACATAACTCGTTCGCTTAAGCCAAAATTGGACTTTATGAGATCAAATAAAGTCTGTTTTAAAATCCTGCTGCCGCATCGGGTTCACGTAATGGAAAGAGACACTTACTGGAATTAAACGGGGCGACGAGGTTTTCAGATAGTGATGGTATTCATGATGTAGAAGGAGAGGATGGGCGATATATGCGAAGAATTTCATAAATTTTTTAATATATTTTTCGTATTATACGCGTATATGTTTTGCTTTTGCTTTGTTCTCTTTTACATCCTAGTTTCCGATGGAATCCTTACAACAGATATTGAAAGCTTTTAATAAAAAGTAACCTAGTGGCAACACTGCACCCAGATAAACGTCACAGATGGGGAGCCCGTTGGTTAGGGAAGATTATATTTTATTAACCCCAATTTATTTTAATTCACATTCGCACAATATCTCCAAAACTGTCAATAGCAAAATTAAAATCTTTTCCAATTTGATCCCTCACCACTGATGGTTCTTTGTGATATAAAACGTAAACCGACAATTTGATACTAACAACGAATGACCAACAACAACAACAATAGCCTCGATAGCATTGATAGGAAATAAACTACCGGACCAGCAAACAACTAATAGTATTTTCAGTCAAAATATTCATGTTTGTGGTCAAGACAACAAATAGCCTTTAATACTGTCCATCAGCAGCAGCTGCGGCTGAAACCAAAATATAACAATAAAAGTAACAGAAACAACAACAAATAAATAACAATAACAAACACCACCGGCATGGTGAATACCACCAACGTGGTTATTGGTACCGTACCGACATTATTGCCTGTCGGTCATTGAGGTTTTATTCAACGAAAATTTCAAATTTCAAAACCAAAAACATTTTCGAATTTATTGAGGTTATATCGGAAGTTATTGCGTAACGTAATGAATGAATGACTGAATGATCAAATAACTGACGAGCCGAGGGCATAAATAATTTAGCCGAACGGTCAGAATTTGAAGTCGTGGCAATATTTTATAATTTATTGATTTCCTCGATTACTTAACGCGTCAGGCATAAAAATCAATTGAAAATAAATGAAAAAAATGGAAAATTAAATAACATAAAACTGCAAAAAAATAGAAATTCAAAAAAATGTTGGTAATTCCAAAAATAATGAATCAAATTCATTAACGATTCGTTCATAATTCGTTAACGAGAGTGAATGAGATTATAGCTTGGTGTGAGCGGAGTTTCTCAGCGTTAAGAGAAATGCAATCGTATCTGGGGCAAAGCGTACTATTATTTAATGCCTATAACTATTACGGGCCTTACTAAATTTAACTGATTTAATACCTGTACACGCGACTCCGTCAAACCAATGCGCATCGCGATCTCCTCGCGCATAAAAATGTCCGGATAATGAGTTTTCGAGAAACAACGTTCTAGCTCGTTCAATTGCGCTGGCGTGAAGCGAGTGCGATGGCGTTTCTGCTTATTGTTTTTATCCGAATTCTGCAATAGATGAAAGATAAACGAAAAGAGATTTGAGTGCGTGCATTTTCAAAACTATAGGAGTGAACTTGCAAACAAACAAAAAAAGACTTTTAAAACATGCATAAAAATGAATTCAATTTGAAATTTCATTTCGCTAAAAACAAAAAAAAATTCTAAAATACAAAAAATATATTTCACAAGCAAAAACATTAGCTAATTTCATTTATTAAGGAGCAAAGAAATCTACAATTTGTTCGAAAAAAAGATAATTTCTTAAAGTTCTCTAATTTGTCTAATTACTATTTTTTTTAGAAAAATAATCACCAAAATGATTTTACATAAAAAAATTATTACACTTACGTTTTTTTTTGGTTTTGTTTCATTTCGTTTCATTTCGTTTATTCATATAAATTATATAATTTTTTTGATATCACGATTGTAATCAATTTTTGTGTCGAATTGAAAATTTTTATTAATTTGTTTTGAGGCAAATTTTTAGATTTTTTTTCACAGATTTTTATTTTTTTATTATGTCATGAAAAGAAACAGTGAGTGTCATTAGGAAACACATCGACAGCAAAAAAAGAAAGAAAGAAAACCACAATTAATTAAGTCATTCATTCAATTCGTTGGCGTTTAGCGAATGATGAAGAGCATCAATTAATTCCTCACCTGATCCTGCTGCATAATGTTGTTGTTGTTGTTGTGGTGGTGGTGATTATGATTGTTATTATGGTTGTGGTTATTGTTGTTGCCGTTGTTGTTGTTGCTGCTGCTGTGACTATGACTATGATTGTGGTTATTCCCGTTACTGTTGTTGTTGTTGTTACTGTTACTATTATTGTTGTTGTTGTGATGCAAATGTGGCGGCGATACTTCGCATAAACCAGCTGCAGTCACATGCAAACGTCCAGCCACGCCTCCACCGCCTGCGACACTAGCACCGCCATTAATACCAACCTCAGCCACGTTCGTAACGCTCGCATTCGGCAGATGCCCGAAGCTGTTGACACCGGCGTGCAGGGCTGAGATGGCGACCTTTGGAAGGTCACACGGCAGATCTTTCGGGCCTAACGAAATATAATATGGTGAGAAAAAATAGGACCAGAAATATAATCAAAAATTAGGCTTTTTTATTACTAATCCAAAGATAAATTTTTAGTCTGAAAAATATATAAATTGCGTTGAAAACAATTTCCAAACACTTTTAGCGATGAAAGAGGAAAACGGGAATGGAAAGATAAGCATGAGAATGAGATAAGCTTAACAATATTTATGGGGAAGAAAATAAAATTCTGTCAAGAGAAAGACAAAGTAAAAATTAAGTTAAAGCATTTAGATTTCTTGTTGGAAAAAATAAAAGTATGAAATATAAATTTGGGCAAAACTGATAAAAATTTTTTTGTAAAATAAAATAATATTTTACGAATTATTTTAGTACTGAATCAATTTGAATTCCACATAAAGTCACATTTGTTTTATTTATATTTATTTATTTCAAATATTTTTTTATTTATTGTTTTAACATTTATAGACTTTTATAATTTATTAATTTATTCCTACAACTTTCTGCTCCTCCATTTATTTTCTTTTTAATAAGTATCCAAAAATTGTGGTCAACAATTTCGCTTTTATATTTAATCCGTTTTTAGATATTTTAAAAGAATTATTGCCAACAGTTTTCTAAAGCGTTCTTAATTTTAGAATTTGCACTTACAAATTTTTTTCTTTCGTATTTTTTTCAACTTTTCCGACGGTGCTTTTTCTTAAACTTGTTAGTAAAACTAATTAAAAGACAATTTTTTTAATTTCAATTTTTTTTATTAATTATTTTCTTGCAATTGAATTGAATTTATTTCGACTTTTTCGCCCTTCAAAACTCTTCAAAATTCCACACAAACAGCGTCACGTATCGTGTACCGTCGCGTAAGACAAACTGAATCGATCAACAAAATTGAATCCAGCAACAACCTGCGCCGGCGGCCAAACAGATGCAAATATAGATGAAGATACTAAAAGGAGCATCGTTACTGTAGATCAAGTGGCAACGACGCTGACAGACTAGAATAATACAGATACACACACACACTCATTCATAGGTGTGAAAAGCTGCCGTTTGAAGTATTTTCGTGAGAGAGCTAACATCTATTTTCAAAAAAAAGAAAGAAAGAAAAAATACTGAAAAACAAATAAAATAACAAAAGAGCAGAAGAATGTAAAGAATACTCATATTCTGATCGATTCGATCAAAGGAAAATGGAAATTTTCGCAGAGTGTGAAAAGGATCTCGTCGACACCTGCCACTGCCTGGCAATTACATCGGAGGGGGGAAGGTATGAGGGAGAAAATCATGTTTCACAATATGTTGCAATAACTCTAAAACTTTAAATAATGACTTGGTTGATGTGATTATAAGCACAAATTAATCTTGTTTAATTAGACAAAAGGGACGATACATGACGAAATATTAAGGATAATTTAAAGTTGTTTGGGCTATGTGTAATATAGAGAACAATAAAACAATGACAGCAAAAACAAAATTAACAATCAATTTAATTCTGAAAAAAAATCATGAGCAACCGAGAACGCTTGTCTAGCATCGGCATGTCCGAAGTTTACGTACCTTTACACCCGTAATGGAAATTAACAATTTGATCCTTTGAATGGGGCGATTCACGCCCCTTTTGATATTACATTTCCCTTTTCTTGGTTAACTCATTCGTCTTTAACACAACTCAAAAGAAATCAAAAGAATCCATATCGTGATATAATAAATATCATAAATAAATGGATGTGGCAGCACTTAAGCATCTTACTCGTTCTCCCGTGATGCGGTCTTCCTTATAATTATGACTCTATTGTAGGCGGTCTACGTCGATTTTTCGCCAAATTACTTAAGTGGGAGAGCTGGAGTAGAAATTGTGCCATCCAGTTCGGTCTACAAATGTTGAATGTGAAACACACATATATATATATATATACATTCATTTTAGGTAGCAAAAGTGGGCGATTTTCTCATCCGATTTCACCCACCTTTAACACCAAACAGCTCATAATAATGAGCCAAATTGTGCCGAATTTTAAGCGGATGTCTCTCTTCTTTCTCCTGTAACCGCGATGCCGCCAAACAGGCAGATAGACAGACAGGATAAGTGGACAGAAGCTAAATCGACTCGAGATATGGTTCAGAATCATGCTAAATATACTTTTTCAAACCTGCCACACCTTCATGGCTGAACTTCAAAATGGAGATACAATCTTAATATACCCTAAGACTTCGGGTAGGGTAGGGAATAAAACCCATTTCGAACTTTTCGCACTTACACGCGATCATTTGTAAATCATAATCAACATGCTCAAGAATAAAAACAACAAAACAAAAACAATGCAAGTATTAAACCTGGAAAACAAGCTGATTGCAACAACAACAATAACAACAACAGAAGAGCTGTAGTAGCAGTAGAAAAGTTACAAAAGAAAGAGCTGTTAAAATGAAAAAGGTTCGAAATGAAAGAGAGGTAAAGATAAATGTTCGGCTAGAAAGGAAGACCAAAATCAAGTAATGCAACTGTTTCCTTTTTTGTAATTATTTTTTGTGTTCTACTAGCATTTCTTTCAATGATTCTAACTCTTCCTTGTTTTTCCCTTTATCTCCTTCCTCACCGCGTTTCCCGCTAGTGTTATTGTTGTGTCTTGTGTTTTGATTACTTAACTTTATTCTAGTTTTTTTCTTGTTCGTCTTCACGTCATAACATCGTCGACAAGTCAAACATTTACAAATCGCTGAAAGATGCGAACACGATTTCGACCGGGTCTTCTTTTGGATTCCTTTGTTGTTGTTGTTTTTTTTTACCCGATCATCAAGCAAACCCTTTATTCGTTCAACAAATACGAGAAGAGAAACGAAATTAAACAAATCTGGATTTTATGGCAAAAGCTAGAATCGGGTAAACATTTTGATGTTTGCTATAAATTTTTTTATTTATTTTTTGTTATTCATTAAACTGTTTTGATTACTTGCGATCGAAACGAACCCACGCATCGTGTCTCAAAAGCGAGCAGGTGGCAAAGGCAAAGCCAAATTCATTTTTTTAATTTTGAGTTTTCCTTAAACTTTTAACTTTTTTTCGATATTTTTATTTTTTAAAAATTTTGGCATCTAAAAATTTTGATCTAGTTTAAATTTTTCAATTTTATATCATTTTCTTTAGATTTTTTAGAATTTTTTTTTATTAATTTTATTATTTCTTTAATAATAAAATATTAGTATATTTTATATTTGTTTAATTTAATTAATTTTTTATTGGGTCTTTTTTCACTTTTTGTTCTTGCAATCTTTTCTATGTATTTTTCTTCTTTGATCTATCAATTTTACCTTTATTGATCGACTCCAAAATCAATATCAGTTTCCTTTTCTTATTTTCGACCATAAAAGGGTTACTTTTATAATCCTTGCTCGTGGTTCGTGTTTTTGCTTCGCTTCGCCGCAATGCAATTTAGATTGTTCTCTTGTTTGTTGTTATTGTTGTTGTTTTTGTTAGAGGAAGGGCTATTGACTTTAATTTACTTCATTTTATTGCTCTTTTAAGTGCATTTAACCTTTTTCTTTTTTCCGCTCAACGATCATAATGTTAACACTCTGAAAAAGGACTAAAAGAGACAGAGAAAGGTGTCTTGCGTTGGAAGAGTTTGCACCTTTTCTTATTAGTGTTTATCGAAATTTCTCCTTTTAATAAATTCTGCTATCCCTTTGGGCTAGCCTAAATAGGTTTTGTCTTCTTCTGTTTATTTTAATTTATAGTGCAGACACTATAAGTTCTATCTGATCCTATGTCTCAGAATCAAAGATAACTCTAGAGAACCGACTTCGTGATTATTTCAGTGAAAAGCCAACACATCCAAATCAATTTGAATCAAAGCTGGCGCATTATGGCGTTCATAATGATCATTAATAAGCTCCTAGCATGGATGGAATAAGTTCGCCAACGCTATTCTAGGAAAGAGTGTAAGACGCCAAAGAAAGAAGTATAGTATACAAGAACAGAATTAAAATAGAATAAGAATAAGAATAAGCATCGAATAAAAGAGTTTGAGAAAACGGAATATTGAAAAGAATGGGAGAAATATGTTTGTTCAGACAAAGTGTAATGAATTGCTAGAATTAAGTCAATCAAGGATTAAAACACGTTTTTGAGTTTTCACGAATAGTCAAATAAAAATATGTTAGAAGAGGCAATACAACAACAATCACTGCATAAACACGAAGCTTAGATTTATTTATAAATATTAAACTAAACTAAACTCAAATCAAAAAAAGAAACACGCTAAAAGTAACACTTTGAAAATATATGACAGAAAAAAGTTGGTGTAAAGTTTGTGAACAACAGCAATAACAACAACAACAACAAAAACCACACCAATAAGATCAACACTATAAAAGGAGGCTATTGGAACGAAAGCAGAAGGAGAGAGAGCAACAGTCTTTAAAGTTAGGAAGATAACAACTACAACAAAAACAATCACAACAACAATAAGATCACACCTAACAGCATACGTTTAATTTGTCATCCACGATTGCGTGATGCTGTACCGTCTAAAATAACGCCAACGACAACAACAATAGCAACAACAGCAAAAACCATAACAATAACAAAGTCGGTAACAAAAATAACGACAATATGACGAACATAATTAGGAAAAATAAGAATAAAAATCATTTAAAAATCGCATACTTTTCTCAGATTATTTCCAAATCACGAAAACAAAATAAACTACAATTAAAAAAAATAATAAAACAATTTTTTATAAAGATTTCTACAATGAAATATGTCTGTTAAAATAGTTTCAAACGTTACTTAAAACTGATTCTAAATCAAAATTCTAAATTTTTATAAAAAAATGTATCGTTTAAAAACAACAACAAACTCTTTCAATAAAGACAACGCTATACAGAAAAAATAAAAAACAACAAAAAATAAAGCAATCACAAAAATAAAATTCCGAAATAATGTTTTGAACAAAATGAAAGAAAATAAATTTTTTAAAAAATTGTGTGAAAAATCGCAGAATCAAATGAAATTCGTGAGTAAATATTGATTGTAAAAAGAGGCTATGGATCAACTTTTGTGACTATTGTTGTTCACTGTTCTCCTCTTCTTCTCATTCGTTCTTCTTCTTACCATCGCCCCTCGTGATCGTTACTCGTTTATTCACGATCTGCACATCTCTATTTATAGTGGGTCCCACCCGAGAATCGCTGAAGGCGTACCTTCTAAATCGTTTCTTAAGTTTTGTTCTGCTTCTACGTCAGCATGTTTTGCTTCTTCTTTTTGTTGTTCTTGCTCAAACAAGTATACAATGACACCACTCATTCAGTCTCTTAATATTCAATAAAGCAGCTTTTTACAAAACCAAATAGACGATGAAGCACCGACGTTTAATTTAAACCGAATATTTATGAGAGAAAAAAGAGAAGAAAGTAGAAGAAAAAGGAAATGATGGAGATAGTGGACTATAAAGAAGAACCGACGGACGAACGTATGGACAAACGAAAAGGAACGGACAGGAGAATGATTCTCTCCACCATTAAATAATATTCAATGATGGATCGTTCTGCTGGTCATGATTATGATAATGATCGTTATTAAGCTGCTGATCATGATTGTTACGTTAATGAACGGTAGCCACGTTTGGTGTTAGTGTTAAAATTAGCACATTGCCGATAACTTAAATTCACATACTTTTTTATGATTTCATACGCGCACACACACAGACAAAAACGCCAAGTACCACCATCATCACGAAGATTAAAAACAGAAAATTACGTTATCATAATCATTGTCATCCTGATCGGTATTACAAGCATCAGTCAGGGCTAAAGGATTTACAATTCACATAAAAAATATTCAAAAATACCGCCGCGATGGAAAAATATTATAAACACCTATTTTCTGTAGACACCGAAAAACGTTCAAATATTTGTAGTAAAGTTAAGGACTAGGCTGAACCTAATTCCCTTCGATTACTCAATCAGTCGCGTAACCTCTCTTCATTGTTAGCGTATAGAAGAAATTATATTTAAGAGGATTCATCTCACTCAATCCTGCAAAAAATATTAAATTTAAGAGAGACACTTTGCCCCACAAAAAATATTACGGCTTCGAAAAAAACATTTCAAAGTTTTAATGAAGAGAGATTATGTCATTTAGTGCAATCTATGAATTGAAACAAAAAATGCGGAAGCTGAGATAATGCTTGTCTGTGATTGGTCCATTCGTTTTCTGTGATTGATAATTTTATTCTCATGAGTTATAAAAAATATTATAGTGAACTAACAAAAGTTCATCTCAAACCTTCTAATAATTTAATTTTCAATTAATTTTGATTTTTTCCTAAAGTAATAAGGTAAATTTAACAGTTCTGTTTCATCGAACCTTTTGACGAAATGATTTACCAAACACAATTCTTTTCATTTTTACTACACGAAAGATATTATTTTCTTACACGAAAAATAAATAATAGTGAATAAACCAAAGTCCAATCGCCTGGTACTAAAAACTATTACCAGCCTACGGAATCTTAAAATTTAATTTTATTTAATTTTTAATATTTTTTAACGTAACAAATGCTTTTTTAATAACACTCTGAAGTTACGTATAATTTATCATCCTTTGCAAATCAAGATTTTATCGTTGAAAAAAATATTCTGCAGCTAAAATGATTTGACTAAAATTAATTAATTTGTCGACAGTGCATAAAAATTTTAAGCTTTTTGAAAATTTTCTCATATTATATTATGAGTAAATGGGAGCCATTTTCTCATATTATCTTTGATCCGCCATAAATAAAACAATCCAAAGTGAATCGAATGGGAAAACACCAAACCACTAAAATCTTTAACAAAACGAATGCAGTGCAATCACGTAGGAAATTATTCAGAATCGTACTCCAAAAGTCCTAAGCTTTAGACTTTTAAGTCCTTTTAACTGGAAGCAATGGCAGCAAATATCTGCTGCCGTTGTTATTTTGTCGTGATGATGGCAGTTTTACAAGTACAAAGAGCGAGGATTATTGTTTAAGCTCCCGCAGAAAGCAACGTTGCAATGGTGGTCCTTCCAAATTCGAAATGACAACGGTATTACTAGTTTTGAGCCGAGTCATACAAAATTAATTAAATTTATTATGACTTGTATAAAATTAAAACATTAGCTAGGAGATAAAGAAGTAAACAATAATAGCAACAAATGTAACCCAAAAACAAAATTCAAGATGAAAATTCTCCCGGCAAAACGTGACCCCGCTAAAAAAATAAATTTCCATTTCGAGGTTTTATGCAGTGATTGGTCGGTTTACTAACGCCTGGAAATTAAACAATAGATAGCATAGGAATAGGAATCCATAGAAACAATAGGAGCATAGGAAAAGGGGAGCTGCGGAGCGTCACAAACGGCGAGAGAGGATTATTCTAAGTGCATGACTGCTGCTTTTACTGTTTTACTAATCCTCTTCTTTTGTCACCCAATTGAGACAGCAAGTGTAATGGCAATAACAACTGCGCTTACTAATATCACTAACGCTACTTTAAGCAATAAATCTATTTATTTGTTGATTTAGATTTGCTCCTGTTGTTTGTATTAAATGCAAATACTAGTTGAGTAAACGCGAGCCACCAATGTGCTTTCGAAATGCCTCCCTTCAAAAATTCACACGAAATTAATACGAAGATTTTCATTCGTTATTTTTAAATGATTTAAAAGGCTTGCAATAGGAGTAATAAAAATTATAAATTCCACTAAAAGACAGAATGAAGTGGCGATTAACGTCGCCTTAATAAATATAATGCACAAAGAGCTGTAAATTATATTTTACTATTTGACTATTACTTTAATCATTTCAATTTTTGTTACGGAAATTGTTTTATATAATTAGGCCCGCAACTTTAGATTGTTTGCCCTACACGGCCTAGCTTCGATTCATAATTCTCTTAGCTTTCATATCGCATTTCAAGAGCGCTCTTACACTCGCGTTATTCAAACCAATTTTTTTGCTAAAATCCTGTTAAAATGTTTCATTTGCAAAAGGCATTTCCATTATAATTGCGGAATTCTTGTCGTTGATAATGTTGTCATTGGTCGGCCGTGTAGTTGTTCTTGTTATTGCGATGCAAACGGATTTAATTTAATTAATTTTGCCGACGTTCTAATATTTCGTTTGTATTCAATGTGAACAACTTTTTGAGTGGTAGTGTTTAGTGTTTGTGTGTTTGTGAGTGTGTGTGTGTAATGTTTGTATGAACTGATATAACTATGTGTATATGCATGCATGTGTGGCGTGAAGTTGTTGTATGTAAACGTGCCACCATTTATATTAGTATTTTATTAAAACCGCAAAGGTTTTTTAGAGGCGCTTAGTGGGACACCCTTCCGTCCCTTCCTCTTTTCCAACACAATTATTTAGAAATTGCTTGGTGGTTTATTAGCTCAGTGAATATCCATAGATATTACGATACCAAAAGATATTACGACAATTTCAAACTCAACCAGAATTTGCCAAAAATTTTCGAAATTGTTCGTTGGTAATTATTTCAAAATGGCGATTTAATTAATGGATGATGCTCTGTTAGGCTTTCCTCTTTACCATTTAGGAATGTGGGTTTTTGGAAATGTGGGTGAGGGTGGGTGTCTTTTTGCGTGTAACACATACCGTCACACAAAGCAATACCAAAACTTAAAATGCTTGAAATTATTGCACACTTCGAAAACATATCTTTAATTCTGTGAATGCAAATAGACTTATGTACTTAACTTAGGGTGTTAGTATGCGTGTAGGAGGGTGTCACTGAGATTTGTGTATGGTATGAGTGTATTTCCATGGGTAAGTGTAAGCAAATGTGTCGCTTTACTAAAGTAATTTAAAGCAAAAAAATTAAATTTTATTCAACCTGCGAGGAAATTTAAGGTTTTAATTTTTTTTTATACAAATGTACGAAATCAGTTATGAAGAGATGTCCCAAATTTTCTTCTAATATTGGAGTCAAGATTATTGTGGAAATGTCTTGAGGCGATATAGAAGGGGTATTAAAACCAATTGATGTTGGCAATAAGGATATATTGCTGAATATATGTACGTCCTACTCTTCTCGCGTCAGCCATTTTTCTTATATTTTTGCACACCTCTTAATTTTTTAGTATTCTCATACATTATTATTATATCGTACACGTTTGGTGGCTTTTCTATTATACTAAGTTAATGAAAAAATTGCGGCTTGTATTTTTTGTATTAGGGCATAATTTTTCCTTTGTTTAAATGCATTACTTTTTATCAAATTTTTAACATCGTGTTGCTTTCGTATTGACTTTTTTATGGCGTTCAATATTTTCATTTTAGTTTCCTGAACAAATACAATTTATGACTTAAAAATGGAAAACAACAATTAAAAATAAAATCAGAAAAAACAATAAAAATTGAAAGAAGGAAATACCAAAAAAAAGGTGAAAAAATGCTTGCTATTTTTAAAATTTATGTGGCAACGCTAGGTGCGAATTTTTAAGTAAGCTAAGTGTAGTGAAAGGAAAGAGCGAGAGCGAGAGTGAGTGCTCTAGTGCTCCTATCTATCTGTGTGCGGAAATGGCAGTATACACCGCTTTCTTTTCCATTATTCGTTCGTTCATCCGTTCATTCGTTCGTTCGTTCGTAGTCGAAAGTGTTCAATAAATTAATAATTGAACAAATTAAAATAATTAATTACAGTTTTCCTCGCAGACACACACACACCCAAACAGATATTGTCAGATTGAATTACAATAAATCTATTAATTAAAAAAACTGTTTTAAATAAAAGTAGTTGGCAACTCGCAAGTGTTTTCCGACGGCCATTTGTTTTATTGATTCGTTGAATATTTCAAAAGCTTGTCCTTTTATGTCTGTTTTATAGATTTTATATAAAAATAACAAATAAAAATTACAACTTTTGTTGCAATAATTGGTGTTGTTGTAAATGGTGTTGTAAATCTCGTTGAGGTTACAACAATTATTACTGGAATTAAGAGCAATTCATATAAACGATGGAGTATATAATTTAAGCTCTTCAAATAACTCACCGAAAGATATTCATACCTATATCGTATAACGTTATATAATAATGTGCATAATCTTTTTTCTATAATAAATTAACCGTTAAATTAATTATAGTTCACACATAAATGTTTATAAAAGTATAATTAATGCACTTTTCTTTTAAGTGCGAGTTTGTATTATTTGTTGTTAATATTAAGCGGTTATATCTTCGTCCCAATCAAAATATTTTCATTAAAAATTATATATTTATATCTTCTAAGATAGCGCCCGATACTCAGTTGATTCGACTTATTTAAAGATTCTCGTACTTATTCTAGGGTACGAATCATCGTCTCGTCACGTCGCTCCCCTTGCTTTTCAACTGTTTAGACCGTTGAACTGGAAAGACGTCGTGACGAGACGAGATGATACCAAACTTGTAATAAGCACATTCATGTGCTATAGACGCTTTTATTTGTAGCCTGAAAATAACCCTTGGAAAGCTTGTTTATGCATTATATCTCCTAAACTGCGTTTCATTTCAGAGTTGCGGAAACTTAATATTCACTTCTAATTCACATAACAACTCATTGCCCAGCCCAATCGTTTGGTCGGATGGGAGGAGGAGGTGCTTGGTCCACGACACTAAGCTATTGGCGTTGGAAAAATCGGTTCGCTGGTTCAATCCCTGACGCGCTGAAAACACACGCTGAATACAAAATTAAATTGTTTTAGCTACCATTTCCCACCTGCCTCGCAATTATTATCATCATTATTATTTTTATAAATCCCATTATACTTTTCTCGCTTATCTGTTCTTCTTCTTTATTCTATCTTTCTACTTTCTCTGATTCCTCTTATTGAGTTTTCTTTTCTAGAGTTTACCGTAATTTTTTTGCAATTTTTCTTCTTCAAACTGTATTACTCTGTAGCTCATCTTATTCCCGTGGTTCTTCTTCTTCTTCTTTCTCTCCTCCTCCTTCTTCTTCTTCTCATATCTGTCTCTGTATGTAAATTTCCGAAAGAACGTCCACTAATGCGCATTCTCTTAATTAATTTATAATAAAGAGCCAACGAGAAAGCCTCTCTTAAATTAAATTTAATTATTATAGTGTATGCTAATCATTATTGTTATCATAATTGCTGCTAATTCCTCTTAGAAATTTAAGAAATTTTTACAACAACAACAATTAAGTGGTGATCGCATATATAAAATACTTTCGATTTTAATGGCTCACCAAAAGCAGCCAGAAGTGTCATTAAAAAATTAATTATAAATAATTTTTACATCTTATACTTAAAGGTTGAAAGGTTAAATGAAGCGTGGCCTGTATGGGAAACTATATAAATATAATTAGTCAGTCTGACGGTCTGGAGAAATCACGATTACACAAAAACGAAAAGAGATTATCTCATGAATGTGTTGGCATTCTCTATCAAATATAAGCTGTTTGGGATTGCAAATAGACAAAATCGGGTGAGAACCATGCCCACTTCAGATACCTAATATGAGTTTATATGCATGTGCTATTCACCTTCAACATTTGTTGGAACGGAACTGGATGGAAAACTTTGTTCGCGAACTTATCCACGAGTATTAAATTGGTTTGCAAAAAATGATAATGATCAAACACAAACACAATTATAAAAAAACAACGCGTGACAGAAGAACGAGTACAGGTATTGTCATGAAGTATGGCACGAATATTCTTTCTTATTAATAATTGTTTGGTGTGGACAGTTGGCAACAGACGCAATCGACCCGGTGCCATGTCAATCTATTGGAATTCATGGCCGAGATTTCAGTGTTGGACATAATAAATCCACCCAAAAAGGGCGAGAAACGGCCTAACTATTAGACTGTACCATGTGTGGAATTTTGAGGCGAGTAGTATTAAAGATGAGTTAGTAGATCTAAATTAACCAAAAAAAGGAAAATGTGACATTAAAAGGAGCACACTCCACCTCCAGATTGAAAGAAACTTGGAGGAATTTTTGGGGGAAATTTAGAATTTTATTTATAATAATCTTTAACGAATTCACTTACCCAAAACGCTGGCACCGAGGTTATTCAGCATTTCCGCTGAAAAATTGCGAATCGACAATGTCGACAGTTTGATAGATTTTTCCTTTCCGCCGAGAATACTATTTTATGCTTTTAATTTGTTTTTGTTTGACAAAAAAAATCCGAAGAATTCTATTAAAAAGTTTTCTTCTTTTAAGGACAAAAATTTCACCGTTGATTTTTCAAATTTTCTTCTACAGCGTTATCACTTTTTTCATCAGCATTTTATCACTTCTTTCTGCAAAAAATTACAGTTGCGATATTTAATTGAAATTTTTTTAATAATTTTTTAAAAACAATTCCTTAAATCTCCTTAATTTCCTTAAATTTAATCTCCTTAAATTCCTTCGACAATTCAAAAAAAGGATATAAAAAGAATTGATTGATTAATTGTCATCAAATAGCAGTAAAGACTATTACGAAACTCTTAAGAAAGCATTTTCTTGAGATTGATTTTAATTTTGATATAATCATTAAATGAAGTCATAACCCAGAAACTAAAACAATAAAGAGATCTAATAAAACCACGGTAAGGGGAGTCACAAGCAAAACACACATAAAATCGTATCATTACGGACGATCAGAATCTGGGAGGCTTTGTTCAGGTAAGGGTTGATTGGTGGAGGATAATTGAAAATGCTTAACAATAATTGCTAATGTTTACAGATTAATTCCGAACTCGTTTGATGGTGACCACTAACAATTGGTGATTATTAGTGATTTTTCCAAATGCTTCCTGTCTGTCGAGATGACTGGAGGATAGCTTATGATCAACGGAACGAATGGAAGGGACTGAACGATCATTGGGGTTGCAGAGAAGGTTAAAATGTGTGACGCTTGATATTTACAAAAAGTTCCTGAAAATATTGGTGATGATAGAAATGAAATAGATGTTAATTCATTTGGGAGAAACGAGATGCAAGCAAGAAATTCCAATCTCCAGGCTTTTACTTTATAAACGTTTCGTGATTTTGGTAAAACGCAAGAGGGGAAAAAAGTTGTAAGGGAAAAAAGCGACCACAACAAAGAAGCCAAACCCATCAAACAGCAGTAAACGTAAAACTTCTACGATATTATTAATAAAAAAGGCACACAACACACATACACATACACACACATACACATTGTCCTGTAGGTACCACCACTACCTGTCTTTAGACGTATGCATCTATACAAACAAACGAATGCGCGTGACGTCAACTTAAAGCTAGCCCTGAACACTTTCCGGAAGTGATGTCTGAGAAACTTTTCATGTGTGGTCTTCAAAAATAAGAAGGCGGGGAATGTCGATAACGAAGAATGAAGAAAAGAAAGGGGAAAAAGGGAAATTTGGTTTTACCCTAAATATGCCATAAGGAATTACGACTCCCGAACCAACTAACAGTAAAAGAGCTTCAAGCAGCTCAGCAGCAGTAACGATTAAATTAAAGTTAAAGAAACTTTAACATCTTCTTTACAGTGTGTAGAAAAAAAAGTGTTCGAAGGAGTTTCTGAGTCCTTCCGAATGTTGTAAAACAGAATTAATAATTTTCTCATATATTTCTTTTAATAAATACTCTTCTGTCACTAATTGGCAATTGCATCAAGTCGATTGTCAACTCTATCCTACGACATTTTCTCTAAACACTTCATCGATTCACTATAAAACCGATCGCATATCGCGATGCACGTTTTGGCGATTTCAAAAACTACGAAATTACTGAAAAGATTTAATTATTTTCTTTGCACTGAAAACAATACTTTTCTGTTTCTTGACAAATGCGTACAGCTTCCGCTGCAACGCACACTGAAGTCCGTCCGGCAATGATGTGACGACGTTTCTCGTGTTACGGCCGTTAAACGTTTGAGAGAATGATTTTCCTCCTACAGGAAATAAAATTCAAAAAAAATTCTTCGAACTCTGATTTTCGACGAAACAAAGACGACGGAACGCAATATTCAATCGCCACCCCTAACGAGCACTCTTTTTCTCTCCTCTTCTTATGCACAGCGAGAAATTTTATAACCCCTTCCCCTTACATACGTGTAGGCAATCTCTTCAGTGAATTGTGATCAACCACACACACACACACAATCGCACACACGGAATCGAATCGCGCGACCCGACAAATAATCGCGTCGCATCTTTAGCGTAAACAGCACTACCAAATACGAGAAACTATGTAGTGCTGCGCCAATGTTTAATCGCATGAGCACAAAATCCACACAATCCGAACGCCTAACACCGGCCATCAGCACCGGCAGCAGCGTCAACAACAACAGTGCTCACCGCATGTTGCAACTGCAGTGTTCCAAACAATGACAAAAAAAACAACGATTGTATTGCAACAACAACAAGAACAATAACCTGAAAATAACATGATGGTGCAGGTGGTAGACAAAGCAGATTAGTAAAGCCAGAGAGCGAGAGACAACCAGAGAAACCGTGAAAGCAAGCAGCATCCGCATTTATTACCGGGCTCACTACTGGTACGAATGAGATCGATGCTTGAATGTTTTTGAAAGTAGGCAGAGCAAAATCGAAGAAGTTCCTGACGAAGCAAAAAATGGCGTTGGTTTTCTCGTGCGAGCGCTTCTTATTGATTTGAACGGACCTTAGCAAACAGGCCTGTGTTATATCATCCTCTGCCATCGTTTGTGGGTGGGTTTCATTATCTTCAATTATCAACTTTCTTCTCTTTATTCCAATATTCACAATCGATTTTAAATATTTGTCCTTCTTTCTCACGTTCGCTCTTTCCTATAAATTATTTATTAAGGTACTAATGTTGGTCGCTCTTTTGTTGGGCGTGGTTTATTGGAACATTATATGCATTCATTTTACTCTCTTTCTACAATCTCTCTCACTAGTATTTTGGTGCTATTTAGACTGAGTAAAGGATTCTTTGCTTCTATTGTGAATATTTTTGAAAGAATTTGTTCCTCAGAGTCTCCCATATCCATTCCTATCGTTCTAGTGATTTTGTTTTTGTTATTGCTTTTATTGGTATTTTCCAGTCTTTTAAACATTTTTCAAATATTTGTCTTCTCTTTGATGCATCTCTTTGAATCTCTTGACTTCGCTTATATTTAAAATATTTGCTGGTGTTGCTATGGTTGTTGTTATGGTTGTTGTAATACAAAAATACTCTGCATTCTTTCAATTCCCGTTTAGAGAAATGCCTTGGTTTTATATTTTCTTTCCCAAGATACTTTTGTGTGATTTGTATATAAAAAGAAATTTAAAAATACTGCCAAACTTTTTAAAAATTATTTGAAATTAACTTAAAATTTGAACAATACGGACATTAGACAAAACTAAGGCAATTGAATTGAGAAGAACAAATTTATTAAATTTTAAATTTATATAAAAAATGTGAAGCTTCGGAAGTCACTCATGAAAAAACTGTTATCCCAAGATATATTTTCCTATCATGAGATGCACAAAAACAGAAACCCCAATGAAAAACCTCAACAACAATCAACGATTAATAAGTTGTAACAATTTTTAATATCAAAATTCTTTGATGTTGGTAACGTTGGCAATACAGCAAATCAACGTTTGGCCAAGTCAAGTGGTTGGAAGTTTTACATAGGCAAAGCAAAGGTCGGCGGACTGGATGGTTGGTTGATTGCTCGAATGCATGAATGAATGTTGCAAATCCTTTGACATGTGCCTGCCTCTAGTAGAACGATGACAACGACGATGGCAGCAACAACATTAACAACAGCAGTATTAAAAAATCAAACAGTCGCTCAAACAAACACTAAAAAAATGGCACTATTGCTGCTGCAACACTTGCTGCTCGGCAATGAAACGCACGGTTGCCAACGTCGCCCTCTACCTGGCTGTTCACACACGAATTGATAAATTTGTTACTCTTCTTATTTGGTCTCTCTGACTATCGTTGTTGTTAGCATTTTTCTAATAATTGCCGTTCATTGTTTTTTAATCGACTTCTTTCTTTTTTAATAAAAAAAGTATCTCACGCGTTTCTTTTTGTAAACATTGTTGTTGTCATCGCATTCTTTGCATGTGCCATGCGTTACCTACTACATATTTAATGAATTTAGCAATATGTTACCAGCGGCAGTGCTATCCGTTGCTATTGTCACCCATTTCAACATCTACAA
Source organism: Physocephala rufipes (assembly GCA_963966595.1). Classification (NCBI taxonomy): domain Eukaryota; kingdom Metazoa; phylum Arthropoda; class Insecta; order Diptera; family Conopidae; genus Physocephala; species Physocephala rufipes. Next base: position 3,328,091 of record OZ016505.1, read on the forward strand.
TAACTGTAATAGTTACATGTAAAAAATGAGCAAGTGTAAAACGCTGCAAAAAGTTCTAGCATAACCAATTTAAAGGGAGTTAATAAAAATAACTCCAAGCGTTAATTAAACCCCTCTCCCATAAATTATAACACCTAAAGCACACCTATGCAGTATTTTTATCAGTCGAGGAACCATCATTGATGATTTGTGTGAGAAATTCATTTAAACCTCTTCTACAGTGACGAAAACTCGTGCATGACTGGTGCATGCTTTCGTAAAGCCGCGAGTTACAGAGGAGACACTGTTGCAGAAGTCTGCTGCGGGAGCATATGCTGCAACACGTACACTAAAAAAATTCTAATTTGAATTAAATTGAAAAAAGAAATTAATTTTTCTATGAGTTTTCAATTTAACTTTTAATTCTTTATTTACTCAAAATAATCTTCTTTTTTTAATTCGCCAAAGAGAACTTTTAGAGTGTTTACTTTTCCATTCTAAGAGATAATTTTTATGGGGCGTTGTTTTTGTTTTTACCATAAATCCTGGACACACTTTTATGTGTGTTGTTGCACGTCGGTTATGCCGTTATAGCAACAAAAATCACCATAACTCAAGCCTATCGAATAATTAAGAAGCAATCAAGCAATAACGTTATAACGTTATCCCTCTTCCTTTTATTTCTTCGCATCCTTCTTGATCCTGCACTTATCGAAATATCGAGCACTTGAAGGACCTGATTCCAAGTGGTTTCATGCTTTATTTCCCCCTCATTCTCATTTTGGAAAGCTTAATAAAAACAGAACCATAGGATCTATCCGTGTCCATGGAGAAATGTACTGGCAATTTTCCAAGTGGAAAAAAATTGTAGTCGGGTCAAGAAAGGAAAAGAAAATTATGATGAAGTTATCTCGGTGGAGATGCCTCGATGTCTATATCGGTTTTATTGTTTATTGTTTTTTTGGTTATTTTATTCTACTGATTTACAATTAAAGAAAAACAAAACTTTCTTTGAAATTTAAAAAGGCTGGATCGAGTTCTTAAAGAAAGACCAACAATCGTTAAAAATGCTGAAGCATTGTATCGTCAAAGATTATTCAAAACTGTGAAATAAATCTTGAAATATAATTCAAAATTTTTGATTTTAAGCAACCGTTATTCATTATTACGTTTATCACGCCTTATTTCCGAATCTGCTTTGTCATCTTGTTTACAAAATATGTGCTCATTTGAATCCTTTAAACTCCAGCTATCGTTTTCAGCTCAACGTTGTTTTAAAAAATCCTTGGAAATCAAAAGTGTAAAATCCAACAAATCCCATTTACTTTTTCCCCCTATGAAGGATTTGTTGCTTTGCGTTTTAAGGCGCTGTTTCTCAGTTTAATTTTGTCTTTTGTTATACATTTTTTTACAAAAAGTATAGATATAAAATATAGAAGAAAGTTTTTCAAGAAATTTTGGTAGAGTAAATCCTTATGCTCTTTCTCGTTGTAATCTTTTTTCTTTTTCATTTGATCTGTGCTTCTTTTTTTCTTGACATGACTTTCGCATAAATCACTTTACTAAATTCGACAGGATTTTATCTGTTGACATTTCTTCATGTGACTACCATACACACACAAGTTAATACGCACTCTTTTACTCAGCCGTAACTCATACTTGCGTAATAATAAACGATTTAAGATGGACGAAAATCCCAAACGAAACTCCAGACATGAATTGTTGATACAGCTGCTTACCCGGAAATGAACTGGTAATGGAAAATATAACGGAACTCCATATTCGCTCCGAAAAAAAATCTAAATTCCTGTAAATTTAAAATTGCCTCGAGTAGAGGAGTTACAATAATAATAGCGGTTAGTTTGTATGCAAAAGGGGAAGAGTAATGACATTATCCCATTACTCAAGCAATGAATGCGTAATCACGGCTAAACCGTTTTCGTATTAGGTCTAGGGGTAAGCCTTAAAAAGGATCAGAAGTCTTACGCGTTCTGTGATGAAACATTCTCCTTTACTTCGTTTACTCTCTAACATAAGAAAACTTTTGTTCTCGCTCTCCCCGCTCTATTTTTTCTCTCCGCTCACGATTTTAATTTTTTCGAAGTATTTTTTTGTATTGTTTGAAAGAGATTTTCGGGGAAGAAATGAAGCATCTTTATTATAAAAAAAGAAAATTATACCAACAACAAGTAAAACAAGAGAAACAACTGAAAACACGAAAGCTAGCGGAAACAGCTAAGGAATGAGAGACAGCCCCAAACAATGAGTTTTCTTTAAAAAGTCTTCGAAAGCTAAAGAAAAATAATACCAATTATAACAACAACAACAATAACAACAACAACATTCTCAACAACATCAGCAATAGCCAACAGAAAATGGTTTCTGCCCATTAATCATCTTGTACCGAATATTTCGCTAAGGCACTAAAGACATTTTGCATTTTCAAAAAAAAATAATCATTCTTTTCTCGAAGAGAGCTTTTCCTTTTTTTCGTTTGGACTATTTTCTAGGATTGGCGATGGGATTGTGTTTGTCGACATTGACATGACTTTGTTAGCAACATGTTCGACGACTGCGATTTGTTGGCAAGTGAAGAATTTAAATGAGATTTCTTTCGTAGAAAACAATCGAAAACAAACGGAACGAAATCCCTTGCAATTTTATAGAAATTTTTTACACTCCAAGAGGAAATCCTTCTTTTTTTGTTTTTGAATTTGAAAATTTGGAAATTTGAAAATTGAGAAAAAAAACCGACGAAAAATAAGAGAAAACTTTATTTCTTTTTTCAAAGATTTTGAAAAATTTATCGCTTGTAAAAGACTCAGGCAGTAAAAGTGATTGACGTTATGACTATCGCGATCAACTGAAACACTTTTTTCAAATCGAAAGGTTCGTAAATTCATTCCCAAAGAATTTTGAAAAAGTGTCACGAAAAAAGATGTGAAAGGACATTACAAAATACATTACAAAATACATTATTGTTGTTTATAGAAAAGCTGTTTATAGAAAATTGTTGCATTGATAATGACCATCATTAATCAGTTATTAATAAAAATTATCTGTCAAAACATTCAACCCACCTGCCAAATTTTTTACAACAAACATAAAGATAACGTTTGCCAATGGTTGGCAAATACTAAACCCAAGACGTCACAGACACCGATGACGCGCTTTAATTGAATGATCGATCGATTATTGAAGTGATGCTAAGATCAATTTGGGAAGGAAAGGATTGATTGATTTATTACGAACGAATGGAAATACGTGGAAGAGAGAAAGGAGGAAATGGACATAAATAGCGAGGGAAGATAGAGAAAAGGATAGAGAGGAAGGGAGGGGAGGGAGGGTTGAAAGTATCGCTATCGATATCGCTTCGTATCTGTCCTTCTGCAACCTTGTTAGTTCTATTTCTACAAGCGAGATAACTTCAGTATGGTTTAGTCCTTTGCTTGTTCTACTGCTTGAGCTTTATGTATCTTTCTATCCCTTTCCCACCCATAGATTTCTCGTCGTGCTTTTATCGGCGCATAAACAAATCCACGCTACAATCCATCAAACTTTATGACATCGAATTTGAAAACCGTGTTTCACTAACGGTGATCACCAATGGTTCGAGGTGGGGCTTAAGGTCGGTAATGGGGTATTTGAACCCTGTTCTGGAGTTCTCCTCGTACGTCTTGTTCCTTCTTTCATATGGTTAACATGGACATAATGCCTTCATCAGATAACTAAAGGTTGTCTGGAGTTTGTATCGAGTAGGAGTAACGCCTGGGTGGGTTGGGAGGATAAGTATCGCAAATTCCACTTTTACTTAGCGAGAAATTTTTCAAGATATTAATAATTTTCTATGAACGGTACAGTTGTTGTTGTTGTTTGGGTCGTTTTTTGTTGTTTTTTTTTTAAACCTACTTTTGAGGACTTCTAACTAACCCTTTGGTCATCTTGAAACCCCATACAACCAACAACAACAACAACGAAATAAAATAAATGTCAAACATAAACAATGGAAGTGCTTTACCTCTGCATCAGCGCTCACACCACGATAAATCCACAACCGTTTCGGGTCGTTTGTTGTTGTTGTTATTGTTGTTGTCGTTACTGGAAATAACAAGGTCATCATTCTTGCGCTTGTTGTTGCAATTGTTGTTGGTATTGTTGTTATCTGTCTGCATTCTAAAGAGTTCGAAAGCACTCTGCTAAAACAACAACAACAATAATATTGAAATATCACCAGCAGAAGCAAAGGAAAATTTACCCAAAAAAAAAACGAAAAGAAAACCCGAAAGAAAATCTTAAAAATGTTAAAAAAGCAATCCTTAAAACAACAATACGAAGAAGCAACAACAACAATGCAAAGCAAAAATTACAAACAAAACCAGAAAACCTCCTCCATGAAAGGACTCGTACGAAATCCTGCCGAAATGCTCATAGTGCACTTTCGTGTAGCGCATTTTTCTTTATTTAATTTTATTGGATTCGGAAATTTCCTACGTTACGATTCAACCTGTTCTTCCTACCCCCCCCCCACCACCATACCTTGTGCCTCTTTCATTGTCATTTGCGCTGTTGAATATCTTTCGAAATTCATTGAGTCGGTTGCTCGAGCAATCATAACATTCACAGACAGATGGATGGACAGACACCGGTGAGACAGAGAGGCAGGCGAGCATAAATCGACTCGAAAGGTAATTCTGATTCAGAACGTAAATATACTTTTCTATATCTGTCGCGTCTCCCCTAATGCGTTACAAACGCAGAAACATAACGATTGTAGGGTATAAAACTAAGAGAATGCGAGCCATAAAATCAACAAAGTTTTAACAAAATTATACCGCGGTCAAACGCGGCGATGCGTTGAAGCCGGAAAAATCAAGTCGAGATAAAAGAATAAGAAAAAGCGTCAAACGGCAGTAGCCGTTTTCATATCCTTCCAGTCTTTTTTTCAATTAGCACTTACCAAACAGCAAGAGCGGCTCAATATTCATTTTGGCCTGCCGCGCCCCCTCTTACGATCAACCCCTCTTTATCTATCTCATCATTGCTCAAACAATCCACCTATGTGTTTTTGCATCCATAAAATATAAATCCATAAGATACAGATGTAACTCCGATTAACGTTCGAAATATAGCTCGATCAGGCAATAGTGTTGTGGACAAGTAAAGGAATCAAGGTGGTGAAATGGACGAGGAGGAGACGAGGAAGAACGAAGGTGCTTGCCGTTAAAATTGTCAACGCCATCGCCGCGCCCCACAAAAGACAGCTTTGCCAACGATTTTGATGACATGCATGCTGTGATTTTTTTATGAATAATTTTTTATCATCTTTGATAAATTTATTTTAATATTTTTTTGTGAATTTTTCTGTTTTACCTTTTTCAACTCCATTTGATTAAATAATTAACAAGACTTGTGTTTGTTTAAGAAAAAAATTGAGATACATTTTTTCGTTGTTTATTTAATTTTTTACATATTTTTATTCTACTGCAAGATTTTTTGTTTTTCATAAAAGTTGAAAATGTTTTATAATACGGTTTTGAATGTATATTAAAATATATATTAAAACTTTGCGATTCGAATTAAATACATTTTTTAATCTTAATTTTTGTGGGCTTTTTTTAAATATTTATAATAATAATATAGTAATAAAATTATTACAATTTTATTTTTAATTTAATAATTTTTTTACATGTAGCTTTTTATTAATTGAATATTTTGTAAAAAATTTTAAAAATTTATCAAAACCTCTAAAATAAGTATAGTGTCAATAAAGAGGTGATTAATAGGAACGCATAATCGTATACATTAGTCAGAATGTAGAATATAAACCAGAGCAGAAATTTCACCACGCGCATTCATTACTTAGTAGTGAAAGCAACCCCCTATCAGGAACTGTTTCTTTTTCATAACAGATGTCGCCAGAGGAGAATTTAAAACAGAAGACGCTTGATTGATGAATCATTCATGAATTTCGTTGTTTATTTAATTTTTTACATATTTTTATTCTACTGCAAGATTTTTACACTTTTTGCAGTTTGTTTTCATAAAGGAATTCTTTTCAATTTCTTTTGTGATAAAATTGAAAAAATGTTGAAAATGTTTATAATACGCTTTTGAATGTATATTAAAATATATATTAAAACTTCGCAATTCGACTTAAATACATTTTTTTAACTTAATTTTTGTGTGCTTTTTTTAAATGTTTTATAATAATATAGTAATAAAATTATTACAATTTTGTTTTTAATTTAATAATTCTTTTACAATGTAGCTTTTTATTAATTGTATATTTTGTAAAAAATTTTAAAAATTAAAATTTAAAATAAAAAACCTATAAAATAAAAATAGTGTCAATAAAGAGGTGATTAATAGGAACGCATAATCGTCTACATTAGTCAGAATGTAGAATATAAACCGAAGAGCAGAAATTTCACCACGCGCATTCATTACTTTAGTAGTGATAGAAACCTGCTATCAGGAACTGTCTTTTTCATAACAGATGTCGCCAGAGGAGAATGTAAAACAGAAGGCGCTTGATTGATTGATGAATCATTCATGATATTCGTTGTTTATTTAATTTTTTACATATTTTTATTCTACTGCAAGATTTTTACACTTTTTGCAGTTTGTTTTCATAAAGGAATTCTTTTCAATTTCTTTTGTGATAAAATTGAAAAAATGTTGAAAATGTTTATAATACGCTTTTGAATGTATATTAAAATATATATTAAAACTTCGCAATTCGACTTAAATACATTTTTTTAACTTAATTTTTGTGTGCTTTTTTTAAATGTTTTATAATAATATAGTAATAAAATTATTACAATTTTGTTTTTAATTTAATAATTCTTTTACAATGTAGCTTTTTATTAATTGTATATTTTGTAAAAAATTTTAAAAATTAAAATTTAAAATAAAAAACCTATAAAATAAAAATAGTGTCAATAAAGAGGTGATTAATAGGAACGCATAATCGTCTACATTAGTCAGAATGTAGAATATAAACCGAAGAGCAGAAATTTCACCACGCGCATTCATTACTTTAGTAGTGATAGAAACCTGCTATCAGGAACTGTCTTTTTCATAACAGATGTCGCCAGAGGAGAATGTAAAACAGAAGGCGCTTGATTGATTGATGAATCATTCATGATATTCGTTGTTTATTTAATTTTTTACATATTTTTATTCTACTGCAAGATTTTTACACTTTTTGCAGTTTGTTTTCATAAAGGAATTCTTTTCAATTTCTTTTGTGATAAAATTGAAAAAATGTTGAAAATGTTTATAATACGCTTTTGAATGTATATTAAAATATATATTAAAACTTCGCAATTCGACTTAAATACATTTTTTTAACTTAATTTTTGTGTGCTTTTTTTAAATGTTTTATAATAATATAGTAATAAAATTATTACAATTTTGTTTTTAATTTAATAATTCTTTTACAATGTAGCTTTTTATTAATTGTATATTTTGTAAAAAATTTTAAAAATTAAAATTTAAAATAAAAAAACCTATAAAATAAAAATAGTGTCAATAAAGAGGTGATTAATAGGAACGCATAATCGTCTACATTAGTCAGAATGCAGAATATAAACCGAAGAGCAGAAATTTCACCACGCGCATTCATTACTTTAGTAGTGATAGAAACCTGCTATCAGGAACTGTCTTTTTCATAACAGATGTCGCCAGAGGAGAATGTAAAACAGAAGGCGCTTGATTGATTGATGAATCATTCATGATATTCGTTGTTTATTTAATTTTTTACATATTTTTATTCTACTGCAAGATTTTTACACTTTTTGCAGTTTGTTTTCATAAAGGAATTCTTTTCAATTTCTTTTGCGATAAAATTGAGAAAATGTTGAAAATGTTTATAATACGCTTTTGAATGTATATTAAAATATATATTAAAACTTCGGGATTCGACCTAAATACTTTTTTAATCTTCATTTTTGTGGGCTTTTTTTAAATGTTTTATAATAATAATATAGTAATAAAATTATTACAATTTTATTTTTAATTTAATATTTTTTTTACAATCTAGCATTTTATCAATTGTATATTTTCTAAAAAATTTTAAAAATTTATCAAAATCTCTAAAATATCTTTAGTGTCAATAAAGAGGTGATTAACAGGAACGCATAATCGTCTACATTAGTCAGAATGTGGAATATAAACCAAAGAGCAGAAATTTCACCACGCGATTTCATTACTTTAGTAGTGAAAGCAACCTCCCATAAGGAACTGTTTCTTTTGCATAACAGATGTCGCCAGAGGTGATTGTAAAACAGAAGACGCTTGATTGATTGATGAATCATTCATGAATTATGCACGAATATTCAGGAACGGTTCTATTATCAAAATTATAGAATAGAAGTCGAGAATATAGAAGGATAACGTGTTATGAAATGATATTCGTATGGATATATTTTTTAATTCTACATGGAACGGGACATTCAGCGAAAAAGAAATTTATTTTTAACTAACTATGACCTGAATATAATTGCAATAAATTGTACAAGATAAGAAGAAGGATTAAAGCATTAGTCTGTCCACATTTCTCGGTAAAAAATGTGATAACCATCTATTAATGAAGAAACAAACCAGTTTAAGAACGAGGTAGGATAAGGCTTTCAGCAAATATTTTGCTTAATCATTATTAAAAATAGAAATAGAAATTACGAGCAAAAAATTTCGTAAGAGTTTAATTCCTGCAACTAAAAAATTGTTTCAAATTTATATTTTTGTCATATCCTCCAAGGCAAACGAGAATAACAGCCTTATAAGCACGTCAAAATAACGATGACGAAAACGTAACGAACGCGAATCGAAAACTAGGTTTTTGTTGGTGTTTTTTACATGCTTTCCCGTGTTCGATTGGAACTCACATCCAACACGAATACTTCACGAAAGGTTTGTCCAAATATGACGATAACAAAAAGCATTCGTCGCAGCAAAAATGTGTTGCTGCATATTAGTGCGGGAGAGGAGGAGTGAGAGGAAGCATACAAGCGCACATTTGCTGTAGATCCCAACAACAATAAACTCGAAATGAAACGAAATGAACGAAGAAGTTACATTATCTGAGTCAGGAATTGGTTTCGTATTTGATTCGTGTTCGTCAACGTTTTCGTATCGTGATACATTATAAGGCTGTAAATCTTTGCGGAATTAAAAAAAGGTTTCGATTTTACCATTCCCGAATTTTCTGGTTTTAAAAATGAAAAATCGTATAATGGATATTTTTTTAAATTTTGTGTTTAATGTCTGGTTTTCTTTAAAGTTTGTTTAGCAGCGCCCGTTTTATAACTCGAACGCTTTCACAGAACTATTTACCCTCAAAATTACGCGTCAACAGCTTTAAAATTAAGACTTAAAGATCTGACATCGAAACTTTTTTCGAAATTATGCTTTGACTAAACTTCGTCTTTGCCAAATTGATGTTGATAAAGTTGATTTGGTGCGCGCATGCGTGCCTCTGACGCGGCATTCCGTGCATCGCGGTAACAGGCGCAAACAATTTGACAATTTAACGACAGGCTCGGTTCGCATTAGGTGCACTTGACCGCAAGCATTGAGTCCTGCATTGCGGTTCGATCTTTAGTCCCGAACACAGTCTGTAATTATATATCCATTATATGTCGGTTGGTTGATTGACTGAGGCAGCGCCGCAGCAGAGCGTTGCATTTTGAAAGGTGCCTTTTGTCTCGGCAGAAGTGTCTCTGTTTTGCGCGACAAAATGATCGTCATGTGAAGAGTCTTTAGTCCTGCGCAAAGGAATCAGGATAACAAAGAATAGCTTATTATCCCGGAAGAAGCAGACGTAGAGAGTCCTTCACTGATTACACCAGACAAGGCAAAAAAAAAATGGCAGCAACAAGAGGCATACATTAATAATTGCTGCGCAACAAAAGAATTGAAGCTTGAAGCCAAAACATTAAAGCTTGTCTGATCACCGAGAATCACCAAACGGCTAACTGTCTGCTTATTCTTGGTAGATAGTCTGGCACCCGGTACGGCGCATGCGGGTCGGCATGCGACTAATTCTGCTAATTTGTCCAACGGATCCCGCCACGTCTGACGCAGGTGCGTACTTTGCGGAAGTACGCGCATTTAAGAACAATTGTTTACTTACATCTCACCTGCTTACGTCATCGCCGAATTTCGCTACTCCAGACTAGAAGACTCATTAGTTGAAATACAAGTGCGATGATGTTAGTCAAGTTGAAGCAGCGCAGTAGGCAACAACGCAATGGTATTAGTAGTGGTCAATCATCAACGACGCAGGGCGATGCGCATCGTTCGATGGAATGATGGATGGTTCGATGTTTGCATAAATGATTAAATTATAACAGACTCATTGCTTTGTGGTCTATTAAGAATGCCGGAAGGAAGACTTCATGCTGTTTTAAAATCATCAGTGGCGTAAAAGACCTGTCTATTGGACTTCCCCGAAATGATCTCTCGAATAAAAGGCACTTTCATTCATTGAGTCACTAATGTGTGCTGAATTAAATGATAGATCATTTTCCTCATTTCTCTCGTCTCTCCAGCCACAAACTGAATTGACGACGGTCTTAAGTAAATCAATGAATTAAACGATGCATTAACGAAACACATTTCAGCAAAAAGCCTTAAAAACCGTAACCAATCTCGGCTCTTTGTGTCACCTCAATGAACGTGTGTTCAACATCAGAAGGAAGTAAAGGTAGGACGAAATGAAGGGAGCAAAGGATTCGATGAAATGAAGCGATGACTTCGATGAAACAACGTCATAACAAATAATGCCCCGTGGGACTGTTTAATTAACGTATCGAGTTATTTTATCGTTAGACTAAAACGTCTGCTTCTGCTTCAGCTCATGGCGCTTTTTATTTTCGTAAGAAACGCTGCATGACATTGCATCGCTTTGTGTTCATACCGCATCGCATTCAGCGTAACGTCAATGAAGCCGTCGGTAAAAATCGTTAACAGACTTATGCCGTTGTCGTTCTGACGCGCACGCAGACTCCGTGGTTTCAATATGGTTTTACGATGCATCGGATCACCACCAGATCAGCGTCATATCTTCATTACACAGAAGAACAATTAACTAAATGAAATTAATACTCTCGCCGCATTAAATGATATCTCATGCTCTCGCCATCCGGCGATCAAGGCGCGTTAGTGCCTGATTTAAATCATTTAAAATTTTATCCCCGCAACGGGATGTGCGTTCATATTCGGGAAATGTTAATGCACTTGCTGACGGATGGATGGATGTCATGTGAAGTGGCTGGTGGGCGCACCAGTTACTCACGGTCTTTTCTTTAACGATTAACTGCATCGAAATCAGCGTCATTAAGCGATGCGTTGTTTTATAGCTTTCAAGTCGCCGTCATGCGTTTTATTGCGTTTCATAGCGTGGCTGTATAGAACATGACGCAAGTACTGGTGGCTAAGAAGCTAAGATCCAAACAGAAGAACATTGCATTTGTTTAGACTCAAAAGAGTTTGGAACTCGTAGGACCTGGAGACAAATTTCAGAAGCGGAAAACTGTTCACCGCAACCGAATCTTAAATATTGGAAACAAGAAGCTCTTTATGATGTTATTAATATAGAAGGACATGATGTCCTAAGGTGCTCGGAAAGTATTTCAGTACGCTAGACCAAGACATCTCATGGTTCACCATTCGAGGCTACCGCTGCAGAAAAAAATCGTGGTAAAAAAGTTGTCAAAAAAGTTCAGCCCGTTTAAAATTGAAAGTAAATTTGAATCATTTCAAAAGAGAATTATTTTTATTAACTTTATGTTTACAACTGTTTCAAATTATTCAATCAGGTAGAGGAATACTTTCTGGACTTCATCATGTTTTCGTTTTGGTATTCTTTTTATATAAATGTTGTCTCTTTAGCTCCGAAATTTCTATTAGCGATTTCAAACTAAAAACCAATCCGTCTAATACGATTTATTCTCAACATCATCATTATCACCGATCATAATCGTGCGTGTAGGAATTTGCATTTCGTCCACGCCTTCCTGCCCCTTCGTGATGTTGATGATGGTGGCCACAGGTGGTGAATCAATGAATAACCGTGCGAACAAACGATGCTGTGACTATCGTTAATGGATGTTGTGAAAGCGATTTTGGCTCGCCCGCTAGCCAGCAGTCAGACAGACAGGCTAGGCAGACAGGTTTCGATTCTCAACCGAAGACAAACCCTTTGCTATTCATCTCATATTACATTTGAACAACAACAACAACAACAGCATACAACGAAAAGCAATGAATTAAGAAGAAAGAACAAAAGTGTGTTGCGGCAAGCGACGCGACGCTCGGTAATCGGTCTAGAAGCGGCTTAAATAAAATTAGAACATAACCGCTATCAATTAACCTTTTCAACGAATTTGTTTTGATTGTTCTTGTTTTTGTAGTTATTGATGCATTAATGTTGTTTGTGTAGCTGCCGCTGATCTTGTTGAACTCTTGGGGAGAAAGGGTTTTTTTTTGAAGAAATCAATCTTAAGTGATGCTTCCAGATTTCTAGGTGGACCATTTGACATCAGTTGGTGAGTAAAGAAGTTAAGAGAACTTCTTAACAAAATGTTAACCATAAAAAATTGGCTTAATTGCCAAGACCAAAAGAAACGAGATTCTTAAAAAAAACGCCGACTCGTTGGTAAAGACCAAGCAACAATGATTTAGCGCTGGTGGTAATAAAACTGCCGAGGCCACAGATTGAGACATTTTCAGGTGCCCAAAGAAATTTCGGGGAATATAAGAAGTAATTAAATATAAAAAATTATAATGTACAGAAAAACCACTTCATTACTATCGCTTCACTTTCCTCGCCGCATAAAATCCATCGAATTAAAGTCGTTTTATACAAAACTAAATTTTTTTTCAATAAAACCCGTTTGTATTAAAATGTGTTTGCATTAAAATTTTTATAATAAAATCATTGTGACATTAGTGACACCCTTTTCAAACGAAGCACCGCCACGAGGTCAACAATTTGCCGCGTGCAAGTGCTGCGTGAAGGAACAACAACTGTATTAACCCGCTGCCTCCTAACACGTTTAACATGCGTCCTATTAATCGCGTAAAACGCTACACCATTACCGCAAAAAAACGCATTCTCCGGCTTGATATGATTTCGGGCAGGAATCAGGACATCTGCGCGATGCGTCGCACCAGCACCGCGAAAGCAACTGCACTGAAAAAAATTCACGAAATAGTTTTTTTAGTTTTAATAATTTTAAAATAGTTTTCGAGCAGTAGAGTATAAAATTGACTACAACTGAAGCGAAAATAAATCTTTCAATTATATCAAAGTACTAATAGTTATTCCCTCGTGGACGCATCATTTGCCTCGTGGGCTACGAATGAGAAACAGTGGCAGCAATTGCTTCCATTGATTTAAATTTTTCTATTTAAATTTTATTCCATCATTTGGAGAGCGCCCGCCTTTTTTCTCAGTGTATTTTAAGGTTAGTTTCCTTTGGCAAACAGAAGCCTTACGTTTATCAAGACGGAACGCAGCGAAACGCATATTGATTTGATTTATGCCGTTGATCAACAAGCGTTCGCAACACAAATCAAACGCATTCAGCGAAACGAAACATTATTGTACAATCGCAACCGTACGAAAGTGTGTCTGTCGATCGATCGGCCGATTCGTCAGTCCAACGCAGGATCACACCAACCAACCAACCAACGATCATTTTGTGACAACGCCAAACATTCAATCTCTATTCTGCTCACATTGAATTTCTCGTCAAGATTTGCAAAAAAAAAATTATAAGAAACGCCAACAAAAGCAGCAACAACAACGAGTATACGAAAGCGTTACATTCGTCAACGCATCACGCACTGCGTATTGGCGATCGTCAAGCATTGATCAATCGATCGAACGAACGTTCGATCGTTCCAAACGTTTTTTGTCGATTTACTTGAAAAAGCCAAAAACATCTCGAAGCTCATTGATATTTCGATCGCGACCGTATAAAAATATTTTGTTGGGCTATTGATCGTCGTTGGAACACAATTGCAATCGACGCGTCGTTCCGTTTTTTGCATTCTGGTTTTTTTTTTGTTTAGATCCATCTCTCGCCGGTGTATCGGTGAGAATCGAATCGAAATGTTCATCATATCGGTATCAGATCGAGCTCAGTCGTAGATATAGGCGCTCATCTTGGATGCAGCGTGGCCTGAAAGTGTCGCCGTACGATCTATCGTGATCATCTCAGCGTTTGAAGCACACACCGTATACCGTGTATACTGTGTACCGAAATCATGATCGCGAGCCCAATCGATATTCATCGATACATCCGTCCATCGGATGGAGCGTAACTTTTTTGCTTGAACGCATCGTACGATGCGTTGGAAGCATTGCGGATCACCGCTGTCAGTCATGGAATTCTGTTTTCGTAACGCATCCCGCATTCTCCAGCTAGTTAACACACGGTAAGATGCGGACAATCAGCTAGGTAGATGTCTTCGAAAATTGACTTGATTTCGATTTTTATGAACTGCGTCGCATCACCATCACGACAATTGCGATCACGTTCAAACCGTTCGGTGGGCTGCGACGCGCGTGATACAATTATTGCAAGTTTTTCTTAATTTTGCGTTTTTTCAAATACGCTTGCTTGGATTTGATTCCCGGCCGAAAACTCAAAGCTGCGAAATATACGAGTTTGGAATATTTAACGCGATCGATCGCATCCGTTTTTTTCGCAACGGATATCGAAGATTTTGGGATACGCTTGCGCGCGGTGCGAAGGCATATTGTGTCACCAAAAAAGCTAGTTTCGGTCGGCGTGTGTTTTTGAGAGTATTTATTTGGTGCGGCGTGTCTGAACTGTCACCTCATAAAAATCACAGAAAATTGATTTAAACGATCAGCATCCGTCTTTAAGAGACTTTAAGCAATTAAATCCAATCACCCTGAATGTCTGTCTGGTGTGTCAGTTTTAAAGCCAAAATCATTGTTTTAAACGAGAATCATAGACTGAACGCATTACAGATTGCGCAGCGTCAAGCTGCGTCCTCAACGATCACCAAATAATCGAAAACGCATCGACTGAGAGAAATGTGAGAAATTTATTCCAATTACAGCCCGATCCTGAGCACCGATATGTGAAGGTGCGTCTTTACTACGACGCTGCATAAATTCTCGACGCGATCACTAGAATTACGCGCTACAATTTTTTATGTACGTGCTGGCGACGTACAAGGCATGAACCAGTCTAAAGCTATTTGAGCACCTAATTTTGCTCCTCCAGGAACAGCTTTCAGCTAATCGGGGCGGACATCCCTCACTTCCAGAAGGACACCACAAAAACCCTTTTATCATCGAAACGATCGCTCCCGATCGCGATCGCCTGGGAAAATGAAGTTTTTCCTCCAACGCGAGATCGAATGATTCCATGCAAACCATAAAAAGCGCAGCATTTCAATTCGCACCTCGCCAGTGTTAGGCAGCCATCCAAAATGGCGCGAACACAGAGTG
Organism: Physocephala rufipes; assembly: GCA_963966595.1. Classification (NCBI taxonomy): domain Eukaryota; kingdom Metazoa; phylum Arthropoda; class Insecta; order Diptera; family Conopidae; genus Physocephala; species Physocephala rufipes. Next base: position 3,343,566 of record OZ016505.1, read on the forward strand.
CGAAAGAGACCAACTACCGTCCCCCCGCGCATCCAACGCGCCCCATGTGATGGGGTGATTACGCATTCTGGGCACGTAACCGATCTCGGCACAAACGCTAGCGTTTGAGTTGCGCCAGTACGATAAACAGTCACTTCTGCTACGACATTGCTTCATTACTTCGTCGTGTTTTGTCGTCGTTGCGTTGTTGTTGTTGGCACTTTTTGTAATTGCATGAGGTGACAACGTCAAGGCAATTTTCATACGGTTACAACAGAGTACAAACGAGCGAGCAAGCACCGATTGTTACCAACTTGTTTGACACTTCATTGGCGTGCGAGTTAATTAAACGCAAAGCTTTACGCAGTCCGATATTAAATTGTACTGTACCGTACGAGAAATCGAGGGACCACCAGTCTAGCTGATTCAATTTATCTCAACCCGATTCGATTGCATTCAATTCAATTGATGCAACTTCCTTCGAGTGGCGGTGACGGAGGGTATATGCGTTCAATAACTGTTTGCAGAACAAGAGTGCAAAACGGGTGTTTGTTCGAGTGTTGCGGTTTTGCGACAAGTCTTTGGACTTATCGCTTCCTTGATTTATCTTCATCCGTTCGAGGAAAACAAGAAGACTTTAAGTATTTCAAGATTTCGAAAGTACGCATGCTCAAGAATTGCGAACTTGCGATAAAAGACATAGATATCGAAATTACGGAAGCTGAGGATCGCGTTCCTTCCTGGCAAGAAGTAAGGAGTTTCCTAGAAAATGAATAGGCAGTGACTCGAATATTTTCACTCCATTCGACGCAATCGTCAAGTAAGTTTGCACCATCGGATGCAGCTCCTTAGGAGGTTCACAACACTGACAGAATGATCGACAATTTTTTTAAATCACAAAAAAACCAATTTAATCAATACGAGTTTTCAAATTTATTTAAAGGCTCAACCTTCTGGATTATATTTATTTATAACTAAAATTAAATAAAGAACTTTATACAAGATTTCGGTTCTCTGCTCGCGAATCCTGCAGGTTTTCTCTGCGTTATGTACAACAAAATTGACTTAGGAGAGACTTCCATCTTTCTCAATTGTCGCTCGAAATAAATTCGATCATCGCTTGAAGGTTTTCTTTTGAACGGCTTCACGGTCGTTTTTATGCCCTCGCGGTTAATTCGTCCCTTTAATTGCTCTGCTTCAATTAACCACTTCCAGACTTTCGCCACTCTCTTCTGTCTTTTCCACGATTTTGTTGCGTTGAATCGTATCCTCGCCGCAACAGTCGCCACAACTACTGCTAGAGCTGCTCTCACTGGTGCTCACGCCCCCGTTGCTGCTGCTGCTGCTGCTGCTATTGCTGCATTCAATCGAAATTTCCTCTTCTTCATTTTCCTCTGTCAGCGTTTCCGAAGTGGAAGTCATACCGAATGCTTGGGCCAACCTTTCACTTACCGTCTTGTTGGTGGCAATGACCTTTGCTCTTTTCTCCGGCTTTTTTAACAATTCTTCGATGGAGTAAGGATTGCGTTTGCGTGAATTAGTGATCCTTGAAGTGCTCATCCGCGAATTGGTCAAACTAGTTGCAGTCGCAGCAGTAGCTACTGGTGACGACTTGCCGGAGTCGCAATCGCTGAGTGGATCGCCAGTTCCTGGACGTGTCAGATCTATGGAGCTCTCTGACTTGCTCATCCCAATGCCTGCGTGAAAATAACCAGAAAACTGTGGATGGGCGTAGGAGAAAAACTGGCCTGCAGTATGGGCGTGTTGCGTAGTGTAGAGTAAGGAAGGATTCCACAGCCAGTGCTTGGGCAGCACAGTTGTCGCAACGCCGGAAAGCGAGTAATTGAAGTCCGGTGAATTTAGCGGCCCAACGCTAGCAGAAGAAACGCTAGGACCCATCTCGGATGGGAAGGAGGTGCTGCTGCCACCGTTGCCATCGTTGCCACTGCGGTTGCCCGTACAACTCAGAGTGGTCGCGTGTTTCGGGGCGGGTTTGAGAGGCAACTCAACCGACTGCATGCATGCCTCCAAAGCCAAAGCATTCTTCGAACTTTCCGACATTGTTGAGGAAGCAAAACGGAATTGGGCAGGTAGACCGAGGCCTGCTTGTTGATGGTGCGTTGTTGTCAGATGATGAGCGTGTGGTACGGAATGCGGCATCGGATGCGAGTGTTGCGCTAGCGCTGCGACAGTTTCCGTTCTGCTTCTACCGTCTGAAACATCGATGCTTCTGGGCGGGGCTGGAGCGTTAGCATAAATCTGCGCTTGCGCCAGGTAGGCGCTAGATGACATTTGATGGGCAGCGGCGGCGGCGGCGGCGGCGGCTGCAGCTGCAGCAGCATTCTGTTGAGTAGAAGTCATTTCATCTGTCCAAAGGCCGCTATTGCGAAGAATACGATTAATCGAACTGATCGAAGGAACCGTGCTCGGGTCACAAATGCGTTGTTGCTGCAATTGCTCTCGAATCTCCCAAGCAAACATACCGCTATTTTCCTCCTTCAAGCGAATGATCTTCTTAACCACTGTGGGTGTTGCCACTTGCTAAAAAAAGAATGAACAAGAAAATAGAAGAAAAAAGGAAAGGATGAGAAGAAAATGGAAAAACGATTTTGAGATTTTCATCGAAGAGCGAATAAAATTTAAAGGCGACAAAAGTCGTGAATGTTATCGCCTGCGTATCTGTGGCGACTACTTGCGTGTTCGACTAAAAACCGTGAAATTCACTAACGTTTCATGAAATGAATTAACGCTGCGTTTGATCTGACGGCGACTAGCCTTTGACCGCCGCCAATCTTAAAATCAAGGAAATGCATTGATTTTTATCTTTCCTTTTTCGTTGTAACCAAAAAAAAGGATATCCGTTTTATTGTCCCTCCAGGACTGCCTTGACGCAATTGACCTTACCAGCATTAACAAAAGAAGTTAAAAAATTCGACACACCCTCAATGAACGCGCCAAAAAGTGCTGACACCGAAAGTGTTAAAATGCAAAAAAAAATCGCATTTTAATTCCTTCCCATCACTTTGCAATTCATCGTCCCTGACAGTACGGACTCAAGCCGGTGACCCGAAACTGTCGTGTCGGCCGATAATTCATTAAAAATTCATAAACGTTATGTTCCGTAAGTGTCCGTTGTATTACGTATGTAATTGTGGCCTGGTGCCGGCTCCGGCCGAGATTCTTATCGATAGTCGGTGCCGGTATGGTCCTGTAGTAATATTGTGTGTGTTTGTGTGTAGTCGCGTTCTAAATCGAGGTGTTAAATGCGCGTTTTGTTCCCCCAGCCAAAAATGAAGTAGACTCAACTCATACATTCCGCCCCACCCGCTCCACCGAAAACACCTGCACACATTGATAAAAGTGACCTTCTCAAACACTACCTCAAACACGTTGGAAACTCTTTATTGATTTCAATTGCATGGACAGACAGAACGTGCTCAGCGTGAATCCCCGAGGGCGAGTCTCACTTGAGTCTCAATTGAGAAGGTGCTAATTATACGTAGTAACGGTTCATTGTGTACCAACACCGGTACCGGTTTGTAAACGACGTTCATTTCATCATTAATCACTATCGAGAAATACTACCAGTCGGCCAAGCCAACACTGTCGAACAATATGTTGGCACTACGGCCACATGACATGGCATGGATTGCGAACAGAAACAATAGGGGGGGGGGAGAATCCTACTCGATGAGTTCATAAAAAAATGTTAAGTGAAATTAATAACATACTCTGACAAATACAATAAAAACAACTGCATCGAATAAAAACTGACAAACGGGTAAGACCGATTTCGTGTGGCGGGGACGAAGCGATACAATCAATTTATTCACAATCAGAGTAAATAAAAATATCCCTTTTATTAACCCAAGTCTCTTTTGTACACGCGGGCATTTAGGGCGGACCTTAGAGAAGTGTTAAAACATATAATACGTCAATGATTTGACCTTGAGAGAAAATCGTAGAATAAAACAATTTTATTCATATTATTTTCGCTTTTGAAAATTATTAACTTCTATAAACTCTTTATAGACCAAAAGCGTTACCGTTACCGTTTTTGATAACATATAAAATTGTCAGTTTTTATCGCCCCACCAACGAACTCTAGGGGCTGAAACGGCTACTGGTGTCGCAATAGCTGTTTTTGCTGCCAGTTCATAAAGATAATGTCTATCAAAAATATTGTATATATCCAAACCCTGAAGAGCTTGGGAATCGGAGCACTCGAAAGCAGCTGGACTGCTCGCTTATACTGCCGAATCAAATACATTCGCTTATCGGTTTGAATAAAACGATTTATTTGATTCTTTGTTGTTTCTCATCATTTATCGATAAATTATTTGCATTGGCTTTTACTTGCGTTGCGGGTTAGCAGGGAGGGGACGATGGAAAATGACAAATTTAGTTGACTGTTTATGATAAATATTGACGTCTCAACTACAGACATTCGAAGCAATGAAAAAATCGTTGTATAAAATCGATGAAAACAAAGACGTGTAAGGCATTCTTCGGTGAAGCCAGAGTTTCAAACAATGCGTTAATTTGGCAAAAGATGTTTGTGATTACTTAAAAAGTCTACTTTGGAGATATCCTTTTATTTTGTTCTTCTATTTGGCGATATTCCTTTAACTAAATCAGCATTGATTACCGTTCAAAATAAATTACCTTTGTCTTGCTGCCTCCAATAGACCCGGGTCGAATCGATCCAGTTTCATAAAAGCGTGTCAAAATCTTCGAAACGCAACCTGTTTGGAAGGCAGAGATAAAAGAATAAATCAAACTATTATAAGGATAATTCCTTAAGGACGAACATTCGATTAATATCTTAATTTGCGCGGCTCAAAATTTATCAGTATTGCACAAACTTATTAAACAATTTCAAGAAATCACGACAAAAAATTAACATGAATTTTTACAATTTTTATTTTACTACCGCCCATCTAGACAAGATACAAAGAAGCTTCAGATATTTCTACCAAAGCAATAACCGTTACCCCAACGAGGACTTACCATGCGAAACGAGTAACTGTCGCGATATATCGCATGGCCGCACGCCGCATAGAGCCAACTCCACAATACGTCTGCGTACGCAATCCGGCAAAGGACGTCCATTAACAAAAACGCCGCCAAGTTGATTGACGCCAGCCTGACCTGTTTACGAAAGATGAATAGATGAAGCTTAACGAAAGTGCAAGGAATAAAGAGAAATTGTTGGGGACACCTGGTTGGGAAAATATTTAAACCTAATCCATTATGGTAGGCTTTCTTCCGCGAGCACTACTCGTTTGTTTTTCAAACAACTACTCGGTATTTATCAAAACGATTATCGAATGCTTTCGAGTAAACGAAAACATTCGATAAAAATCTCTTCAGAAATTATTGATTTACTTCTAAAGAAGTTCTATGTTAAATTTCGCGAGAATCACGAAGATGGAATGAAGCTTTGAGCGGGTCCTCAAGCCATTCAATGTGGCAGGAGTGCTTTTAAGAAGCGACGAAACATAAATTTTACATCAATAAAAATGTCTTTGCTATTAAGCAATTTTTCAAAAATGAAGAAAGCAAACGTAAAATGAAAAACGAAACGCAAAAATATGTTAAAGGGCATTGTAGAGAAGAAGAAGAAGAAGAAGAAGGGAGCCTGCACTTCGACCGATGCAGTCTGTGGTACTGTAAAAATTTATTACAAGCATTGGCTTCGTGTGCAGGGTGAGATTGTGATGCAGCAAATGATGAAGAAGAGGCGTCAATAAAATTAATAACCGTGAAAGCAATTTTTTGTAAAGACCGCCGCGTAGGTACCGAACAGGATCTCTCTGAGTTAAAGCAGACGAGGATGTAAGGAAAATAAAAGAAATCGAACGAAATGTTGTGCGAATTTCCGTCACTTCTGTCGTGGATTGTTACCAATTATATCCTTTTGTTTTTGCATTTGCAAGTGGTTTTTGTTTTAGTGGTTTTATTAAACCGCATGGCTACGACTAAATGAAGTTGATCGAAATACTACCGAGACCGAAACGCTGTCCGCCTCCACCTCAACTGTTTCGAGGAATTCCGGCAGCCGAAATCTGGAGCGAAAGTGATTTAATTTAATTAAACCAAAGTCACAAGCCCCGAAGGAAGGAGTCTCTGGTGGAGGTAATTAAAACCTCTGGAAATTAAGCACGATGCATAATCAATAGTAACCTCTTGAGGAGCCCAAAGCACCACGGCATCGAAATTATTTTCGAAACACCTTCGAGTGGATTTTAATGGACATTAAGAGAGCTACTAACCTGTATGGGGCATACCGAACAGCGCGATTAGGTGAGAAAGGAATGAACGTCGTTAGCGGCAATAATGGTTGGTGGCGATGGTGGCGGTGACGGTGGCGGTGACGGTGGCGGTGATTGTGATGGCTGAGAAGATCTCGCAACTGGCCCACTGAATTGGGAATGCTCTTTAAGTACGAATTAATGACGTCTAATCTCGAGTTTTTTATCGTGCTCGCAATAAAACCCTTTGTTTTACGATCATTTTATTATTATTGACGAATCCGTTGTGACTGACGACGACGTCGGCGCTGATGCTGATGCTGCGGTCGACGTAAAGTGAACGCTAAACGCAATCGCTGAGAATCGTAATGGTGCTGCCGTAACCGATATTGAATCACAGTAACAAATTTTGTGTCGGTTACATTTAATTGCTTTTCGAAGAATTGGTCGAAAATCAAAGGAAAATCTGTAAATACTAATAAGAGAAACAAAAGAAGAAGAAGAAGAAGAAAAATAGTTATTAGCTCGTTTCAATTAAATTGTTTTAAAACCCGCATTAGAAAGGGAGAGAGAGTGAGAGAGAGAGAAAGTGAAAGGAAAACCTCTGGGAAATACTAAAGATAAAGAATACCACAAGGTAACGGTGGGGGGAGAGGGTGGTGGTGAGTTTCGAAGCTTAATTAAGATAAATGAAATGAACTAAGATCTCATATACGAATATTTCAGAGATGATTTGATAAGGTTTTATATCGCTTGATTAGACCCTTAAGTAGCAGTTCCGTCGAGAATACAACAATCATTAATACCGTTTGCAACACGGAGAAAACGATTACATTGCATTCAACAAAGTCGTCATAGAAATTACTTGGAACAAACAACCTGTCATCAGAGACTCCCAAACAATTCCTTAATAAAATATTCAGAAAAAACCACTTTATATTCAAATAACCGCCAATTTGAGAATGCTCTCTTTATTGCTTCCGCATCCAGAAATAATATTCATTGTCCCCAACCTACAAATTTTCACGGGCTACTCGAAACAAAACCGAACCCAAGCAAATCACACCGAGGCTTAAGGCCGTCCAAAACAACCCGATGATTATTATCTGAGGAATATATTAAAATGAAAATACCCAAAAAAAAATACCGCAACTAAAAATGCGCGAGCATTACATTCTCTTTACCCCGTCCCGTAACCCCGTCAGGGTCTTCCGGTAAATCATAAAATGTTCAAGTTATTTTTATTAAAACTCGTTGCAAAATGTTGAATATATGCTAATGTTTTCTTATCCTTTTCCGAATTAATTGTAATCACATGCAGAACCCATCTCCCAAAATTCGAGGAAAAAAGCTGACCCTTGGACAAAATCATGCTTTAACGCCTGTCACAGCCATGAAATGCTTCATTTTCACCGTATAAATTAATCCTTATTTCGTCCTTTTGAACGTCGGCAGCGGTTAATAAATTCACATTTCATTTTGAATATTTCATTTCGCTACGAATGATGGTCCAAATGATGGTAACACATACACATACACACACATATACCCACACATATACACACACACATACACACATACACAAGCGTGTTGACTCCACTGTAAGCTTCTCTAACGCATAATTATGGAAATTAGAGGCAATTCTTAACCAATTATTGTCGTTGATAAGATTTAATTATTTATTTCTTATTAAATAATTCATTAATTTGGGGACAATAAAAGTCGATTTCTTCACGAGCATGACTAACACAGAATTAACACGAAATTAAATTTTGTTTGTGCTTCCTTCAGTTTTTACGCCTAATCCTGAAAATTTATTGAATTTTCTTGCTTTCCCGAACGCTTCTGCAGATTAATTTTTTTTTGTGGGCGTTTTAATAAAAATTCACTACCGTTAGGCAGCCATGACCTCATTCCTTTACACACAAATTCTTTCACGAGGACGCGGGCCATCGATGGGTTTCTTTTTATGAATGCTTGAAAATTTTACCAAACAGCATTAGCCATTCAATGAATTACGTAAAATAACTTCATTTAAATGACCCGTTGGCTCGAAATGTTCCAAATTAGGGAATTCCTTCCGTTTAATTTAAATTCGATTTTAAATAAAGTCATTTAAATTAAATAATTCAATTAATGAATTAATGAATTCATGAATTTATCACTTATAGCTCGTCCGTTCGAGACAATTTACGATTGCTGAAGTCTATACAATTTTAAAATTCACCTTTTTTTAAATACATGCACCAGCATGAGTCCAATCAGCGACTGCGCGGACTGCAAATGGAAGTAAAGCAAAGCTCGTTATGAATATCGAAATTTTTCGCATGTGATCGGTTTTGAGTTTGTTAAAATTTTCTCACGATCTGATGATCGTAATAATCAAAACAATCTAATTACCGATCAATAAATGCAAATAAATTTGTACCGCGACAACCCCCCCCACTTTTTTTTCCTGATTGTTCCTTTGCGCTTCTTCGGCTCTTCTTTGGTTTATCTTCTTTCAATCTTCAACGGTTTTATATCAATGATGCGACAATCGGAACGACGACAAACATAAATAGTTTTAACTTAATTTGTGTTCATTTTAAAATGATAATAAAACAGCGTGAATTCACAAACAGTTCGCATCTTTAGAAGTTGATCAACTCGAAATAAATACGATTCTCACCATCTCAAATCATCGCTATTTAAAATTCAAATTTCATTTAATATTTTAATTAGTTGTCTAACGGCAAAACAAGCTCAAACAACAACAACAACAACGACAGCAATAACAACAACAACGCACACACAATAACTTATTGATCATGTCGAAGATGACGAACGGAACGGAAGCATGAAATTTCTTAATTCATTCTCTCCAAACAAAAGCAATAAATTCGTTCGGCTAAGCGTTCTCATAGCGGTTCACCACGATCAATCGGTTATCGGTTTTCTCCACCTGCGATTAGTTCCTTCGTCGAAGGAATATCGTCTTAGGCATCTTAATATTGCATAACTTTGGCAATATGTACTTAATTAATTTGTCAACGGAAGGGATTAAAAACAGTCGATTATTAATGAATTTTATTTTCATTTCCCGCATCTTCAATGAATTCAATGTGAAATGAAAACGCTTGGACATGAGAAAGAAAGTTTTCGTGGCAGAAACGCATGTGTTCGTACCGTTATCGATGATCGCTCAATGAAGACAAACGATTGAGCGGGGAGAGGCGTAAGCGTTTGAATTATTTGCTCGAGAGTTTTTAAAATTCTGTTCTAATTTTTTTGTTAATGTTTTGGCAATTTCGATTGGATATTTTTATGACAAATCAAAAGTATCTATAGATGGATATATCTCTCTAATGTTTTCCCATTTGTCTTTTTTAATCGTTTTTGGTGATTCCATTAGTTTGGTGGCAGTTTAGTCAAAAAAATGAGGTTTTCCATCAAAATTGTTTCATACAAAAATTAGTCAAAACCAGTTGAAGCAAGATTCAGCTTAAACGAAACGAGGTTCGAGGTGAAGCAGAATGCTTCTTCTTTGTGGGGTAGCTTCTGTAAAACTCTAAGCGTTTCGTACAGAATTTTCATACTTCTTTCCGTCAAAAACTTGTAACTCGAACGCTTCCATTCTTCCATTCTACGGTGGTTTCACAAGCGACGCTAGATCACCGAAAAGCGATGCTGATTTATATAATAAAAATTCTGTATAATGACAAAAACTGAAATCAGTTGGGAATAATGGTAGTAAGTGGTCAGTTGTGAATTTGTGAAGTCGTGAATTCCTTGCATTTTGATTTGTAAGATATGTCTGTGAGATATGTTTGGGTTAAACACAACCTAGTACAATTTTTTCTTAGTGTTAACGCCATTTTTAATTTAATAAAGGATATGTAAACGCTTTTATAAACTTACCCTATTTCGCTTTTTGCAAAATATTTCGCGGGATTTATGGATATCCAATTATCTCTCAATACTCGTTGGTTTTGGTATATTTAGAGGATGAAACTTCCCAAGCACCAACTAAAAACCACTAACACGCGTCATCACTTCGTTAAAAATTGTATGGCGATTTAAATAACTTTTATCCTTCTTAAAAAGCTTTTTTAAGTGCTAAAGAATTCAATGAGTTTTAATCGTATCGAACGTTATCGAATTGTGACTTTGGTTAATTATTTATTAATTTATTAAAACTAGAATTAAATAAAACGATTTTGATAGAGGCGAAAATGATGCGAAGCGATTCAATGCGGCTTAAAATGGAACGTGCCCGATCGGTCTACCGTCAAAAAAAGAACTAAAGATTGCGTATCATTCGTCCGCTTCGTTTAGTTACCAAAAAATCGAAACACGCGCTCTGGTTTTCGCATTATTAGAGTCTCATCCAGTCATCGCCAAGAAACAAGCACAACCAAAACACAAAACAATAACAACTCCGACAACAACTACAACTCTAACAACAACAACAATCAACTATTATGTCACGGCTTGTGCGAGTGGAACCACCGACCGTTGCAAGCATTCGACTACATAAAACGGCTGTAACGCTCGAGTGTAAGAGGCAGGGACACCGTCGCGATTCGGCTCTGCTTCCCGGAGAAGGCGGAACAAAACCTGAACAAAAGCAAATTCAAAATAACGTAACGCAACGCAATGCGACGCAACGCAAGATGTACTAGTGGAGTAGATTAATCAATAGCTGAGCAAAAAGGCATCCAGCGGAAGAACCGGTTCTACCACTTTAGACCGTATCAAGAAACTATATTGAAATTCTCGACCAACAGAAAATGTTTCTAAATCTACGAATCATTCTATGGTTGATTTTATGCTCCGCGGTGTCTTATGTGCTGGATTTTGATTGGCCGATGACGCTGTAAAGGCGTTTGCTCGGAGAGCATTTCTTTTGTAACAGTGAAGTAGCACACAAACAAATATGCACGTATTGCCGAAAAATCTCTCTCTATCGCTTTCCCGCAGCAGGCATTGTATAGAGAGTCTGTGAATTAGTGGAGAGCCGTACACGATTGGTGCTCGCTCTCGCACGTGCTGACAGAATTAAACTGATGTGGAGCAAACAGTAGGACAAAACTTTACTTTACATTAATGAAGAAAATTACTTAATACTTACATAATTAATTATTGAATACTTATTCATTACTGAATGCTTCGTGTCAAAAATTATATTAATTCAGTTATAAGATTTTTCAATGCGATTAGCTTTTACATTTTATTATTACCTTGTTATTGTTATTCAATCTCCGATAATAACGAAAGATCACTTTTAAATGTGGATTAGCAGATAATTCTATCCCATATAAATCTGTTGTTTTCTGTTGTTTCAGCCGATTAATGACGATTAATCATCAAAATATTACACAATATTTTCCAGAAAGCACAGATTTCGAAAGGCGAGATGGAGCTATTGGAAATATGACAACCCACTGAGATTCGTCTCATCCATACATCGCCGCAGTATATCCCACCACGCCCAAGTACATCTTTGTTTGACAGCAAAATCACTTTCTTTGCTTAAATATAAAAGAAAAATTAAAAAAATACAAAATGAAAAAGTCATAAAAATTCTCATTAGATTTCTCATAAACTAACTAATTCGTTTTTAAGATAATATGCCTAAATATTGCCCCACTGTAGTAGGAGGTACGTTTGAGTTGGTTGCGTGAATGCAATGAGAATATATAACGTTTAGCGTATAACTTACTCCAAACCAAAAATCCAGCGCACACGTGGCGTAGGGTAGAAGGCTGAAAGCGGAAACGCAACGGCAGTGGCTTCGGCATATCCGGAACTGATTCACCCGCGTTCCGGCCAATCGCAAGGATATCTTTCATATACGCCAAAGGGAAATGAGGATGCGGAAAGGTTTTGCCGCAATTAATTGAAATGAGAATGGATTGGGAGGACACGAAGGGAGAAGAAGCGACACCGTTCTGGTGAAAGAACTATAATAGCCTTCAGGCAAAATTGATTGCAGCCGGAGGAAGGAATTAGGAAGAATAGAATGAGAGGCAGAGCAAAAAATAATTATAAATCGATTGAAAAACGACTGGATGACGACCGGGTGCTCAAGAAAGATAAGCACCAGAATGTATTAAATGGGTTTAGGCAAGAGAGAAACTTTTACGTTTTCCGCTTCATCTCCGAAGAATACTATTTAAAAATCATTCATTTACAATTTAGTAAATGAGAAATTTATTTAATTAAATACATTCGAATTTTTGTTCTGCAAAAGAAATATCATTTTAAAAATATTCCAAACAAATTCAACGCAATGTCAATTTTATTTATGGGAAAGTTGTTTCTTGTTTACGAATTTGAAATCCCTAAAACAATCCGCTGGATGAAAGAAGGAAAAAGGGAGTCATATCCTTTACTAGAGCTCAGTCCAAGATTTACTAAAAAATCCAGAATGAACCGATTCAGAGTGTTCGCTTCATGCAAATCCATTTCTGTCCGCAACATCTTTGACATGTGTAACCATAAACACGTCTTACAACAACAACAAACAACACCGAACACCGAATCTCTGGTCGTCGGTCGATCCCTGCAAAGCTTGGGAGGTATCTCGTATGGAGATTCAATGCTTTATATCCTTGAATAGAAATAGTCCCGCAACTCACAAACGCCAATGCTCGTCTCTCACCATCTTCAGACCTTTATTGAATGGACGAAAGCAACGTTGCGAAAAGACTAAAAGCACTGCAAATTCAAGATAAAATTTAAGCTACCGTCTAACAGACACACAAAACACACACACATACACGCAGCATCAGTATCATCAGAATTAGAAACGCCGATATAAATCTGCACGACTTTCAAGTGTTTGGCGAATTTCCCAACCAACGAGCTGAAGCTTAATAAGATCAACGCCTACCTAAGCGATGTCAACAGACACAACGTGCGTCCGTCCGTGGAGGCAGGCATACGTTCCATTGTCGTCTCAAAATTCAAACGGTTTGTTTATCTGTCCGCCTACCTTCTGGCTCAAGCCCACGAACACTGACTGCTAGCGAGCACGTGACATTGACGACACCGATGACGACTGTGAGATTTCTTTGACAAACCGTTCGCCTCCATTCGTTGTGATAACGAAACAATTACCCATTCCCGCGACCCGACCCAAAAAAAAGCTTTCTCTCCGGATAAATCTCAGACCCTAAAACAGTTATAATGACACCGGTACGACGACGACGACGCCATAGAGACTACAATGGCAAAGGCGTCGCAGGTCGGTGAAGTCGATGCGAACGAAAGCAACAAAGGACGATGGGAACATTCGCAGTAGCAACGCTCGAACGGAGCATTTCGCAATCCTCTGGTGTAATCCTCGCCACTTACGTATGTTTTGGCAGCAAAACGCTTTCTGAATGAATTGTTTTCAATGATCTTTAATTTCATTTAGGGTCGTCGCTTCATGCTCTTTTCTCTGCCGCCTTTTCAAGCCCGACCCCGATTTTGTTGCTGTTGTTCGCTTTATTACTTATTATTGTTGTTATTGTTGTTGTGAATTGTTGTTTGCTTTAGTTTGTGATTACATTTCTTTCATCGGCGTTGTTTTAATTGTTGTTGAGGATGCTCTTTGTCGCTGATGTTGTTCTTGTTGTTGCTATTTGTCATTGTTGTTGTTGTTGTATCTTATTGTTTGTCAGAAATAGACGTACTCCGGTGATGATTGCTAAAGTCAAGCACCACCCTTGAATCACTGACAGTACTCTGACTTCAACACCCATCCGGGGCAACCAACCCTCACGATATTCACAAACAAAAATCTGTTACAATCAGATTAATTTTACAATTGAATTATTCCGATGCACGAGACTCATCATGAGGCTTACCATAATGCTCATCATCCGATATTGCATTTACATTTAGAATAGCTTTGGTCGGGGTGGTGGGTCGAGCGATAATACGTGTAATCGTATCATAAGCCACTCAGGAAATCGTAGTGCGTAAAAGCGATAACAGTCTCGACAATTAACGAGTGGACTATTTTGGCTTTTGTGCTTAAATTAAATTTATGTCATTTAAAATTACTTGACTTTAGCAATATGTCTTCAATGCATTTGTTTATCTAATGATCATCAAGAAAGTAATAAGCACGATCATAGTATTAGACGATTATTCATTGGCGATTTTAATCCTTCGCTCTAAGCGAGCAGACATAAATTAGTAGACGTCTATTTACTTCTAATTTACCCTCAGTGACCAAAGCGCATCGAATCCGTGATTGCGCCGCCACCCGAAGACAGAGAAGATCGTGTTTGAAAGCTTTGGACACAGAAGCGCAGACTTTTCTTTCCTTTCAAGAAATCCGCTTTTTATACTTCATAATTAACTGCATCGGATATTGCTGTTCTGCAACGTCGAATAAGGAACATAATCATACAGCTCGTCATTATCATCATCGTGATGATCATGCATCACTAGCATGATCATCATATGCACAAGTTCAGTACCTTTGTTCGTGATTTTTGGTAATAAACGGTAGAGCACACATGTCACGCCACGCCTTATCAGCGAAAAAAACATTTCATAAACGGAGCGCTCTTAAGGTGCCCGACAGGCTTGTCTAAACGAGTGAACGCGAGCGTAGCGGAATTTCTACACTGTTGCCGAAATGTCCGTCCGGAAGCTGGAAACAACAAAATTTCATGCTATTCACATTTTTCAAATTTCAAATGAAACGCCAACGAAAAAATCAGAGCCCGCGGTGATATTTATCTCCGACATACAATTAATTTCTGTTTTTCGCCGAGCTACCGGTTAAAGAATTTGCAAATTATAGGATGCCTTAGAACACTGGCTTCTAGTTGCGTCAAGAGATTGCGTGAATATTTCGACGCTTGGTGGATCGCTTGCGTGGGTGAGCGAACGCTTAGATTTTAAGTGGAAGGAATTAATCGTCTCAGAGCTAAAATTGCCGGTAATACCTATCTATCCGAAATATATGTTTGCAAGCAACGCATAATCGTACAACGCATTCATGCAAACCATACGAGCATTTTTAATTGCAGAGGCGGTCTAATTGGCGGTTTAGAACGCGCACGATTGCAGGGCAGATGCAAGTGCGTCGGCCCCATCCTCGATGAAGATTGAAGTAAATTTTTTTTTGCTGGAACGCAACGCATCCCCGATTCGATAGGCACGTCCACTGCCCGAACCAAATTGCACGTCAACGTTCGATGGCAGACACCGCCGCGAAATCGACGCATTAGCCGACGCCTTACAAACGTACCTTGATTGATGATTGACTGCCTGACTGACTGAATGCAACGCATTGCCAAACAATTGGCGTGAGTTGCGCGTGCGCAGCTCAGGTACGAAACACTGTCGGTAACACCGGCAAACTCGTACTGTCGCCACGCGATCCTTGACGAATGGCAACAAAAATTAGAGGATGCTTTCTGATACGGGCCACTTACGATTTATTATCGGTTTATGTTGTGCAGTTGTTTGGAAAAATCTTTTGGTAGAAGTTGATCACAAGTAAGAAAGGAGAATCAGCTGCAAATATTGCACCTTGACAGGGCCGTACTGGCACGCGCCCACAACGCCACAAATACCATTCACGACACAAATATTCTTCTACGAATGCATTGGTCGGTATCCTTAAGAAAAAATCATCATCCCAACCGAATCGAGGCGAAGCCGAATCGAGGCGAAGCCGAATAAAGGACACTTGTTTCTCTGGAATAACACGCAGGTCAATTTGGCAAGGATCATTTCCGTGCCAGAGCGATGTCAAGGAATGATGAAAGGAAATTAATTACCCAAATGTTTTAGCGCTCTTTCTGTTGTCTTTGGTGTCATGGAATTTTATATCGATGAGTGCGAACGATAAGTTATCTCTTGAAATAAATGATGCCGATAAAAAAATGTCTTCGACTAAATAAAAATCTTTATTGATTTCATTAAAAAGAAAGAAGTTCTTCCGGGAGACAAATTATTGGAGCAATATTAAACAGTTTTATTAGACTGTCTGGTCGTTCAAAAAAGACACGAATTATGCCATATTTTTGTTTTGACAACAACAAAAAAATGAAAGATAATCGAACAAAAAAGGCCTTAATTGAATTGAAGCCTCGGTGCTTTTAAATGAAATGAAAATAAATTTAATTTGTCGTTCACCTGCACCCCAAGAACATGAGTTTTTCCAATCCCCTCTGCCTGTATTGCCTTCCTCTTTCCTCCTTCTGTTCCTCCAGTATTTCTTCTACGGCGAAAAGCCGACGCAACGCAACACAATCGGTCATCAAATCAAGATAAGATCCAACAATTACCCAATAAAGTAAAAATTCTCACATCACTCAAAACTGCCAAACGCCACGCACACAAGCACGCACACACATATACACATAAGATACACATACACTTACATAGCGGTGCTGAACAAAAAGGACCCTAACAGTTAGTTTACCAGAAGTCCTGTAGAGCCTTGAAGGGAGCCCAACCGACTAACAAAACAGTGACACACGAAAGGAAGAAATGAACTCAATCGTGAACACACTAAAACGACATAATATGCCACTGCCGTTAGACTCGGTAGCTCGAGTCTGTCGGTCCTTCGAACTCTGTCATTCTAGATGGCAGTGACGTTACGTAAAAGGGATGTTTTGTGTGTTTAAAACTCTCTACAATTTATATAAATTATAGCAAAATTAAGTTTCTTCATCGACAGTTTGCCCTCCTTCGATTAATTTCAGACAAAGTCTTGCCTTCGAAGAAGTTCTCTCTTTTAGGAAGTTGTCTCCTTCAAAGAGGTTTCCTTTTTCTCCTTGCAATAAATACCCCCTTTCTGATAAGTTATCGCTGTCACTGACTCAAACCGAAAGACAACGAAAATTGCCGTAAGTGACGGAAAGTCTTCGTGCCCGACAAACTTCCGAATCTAAGGACAAACGAGGACGCATCAGGGAATGCATTGCGTTCATCGCGAAGGCTATAAATTAATTCGCTGACATAATCGTTAGGAAATTATATGAAGCAACAAAGGAATACTAGTCCGGTTCGAATGCCGTCCTTACCTCTTCAAAAACGGCAAAAGCAACAACAAAAACAACAGAGGTAACAATAAAAGTAAAAACAACAATTCGGTTAATATTTTATTGAATTTTATAAAGAAAATATTATTTAAGTAAATAATATATCAATTTAGGAAGATTCTAGGCGCAGACCCGGACGCCGTAACTAACACCGAGATAGACAGAAGGCGCCGAAAGGTTTCACAATGCTTCATTAATTTGACCAAAAGATGTTTATTAGGACGTTCGCGATGACAGCGTAATGATAGGATTCGCAAATTTAATCGCACGCTTCAAGCTATTAAGAGGCGTTTTAGCGAAGATCGAACTATGAACGATAAAGGGCTTAGATGGGTTCTGCTTCCGGTGGAAAAGACTGGTTGAGAGCAAATCCTTTTCTAGAGAGAGAAAGAATTATTTGAACGAAAATCATTCCTAAATCCTTGAATTATCAAACATGAATTGAAGGATTTCCATTGATTTTTGGCGATAATTTCATAACAAGAATAAAAATTTTCTATATGTTTTAAAGGATTTAGCTCCTTAACGGGGTTCTTTATAGTATTTGTTTATTTCCGTGAAATCATTAAGGTTAAACTGATATAAACAAACGTATAATATAAGGAATATTTTACGTATAATTTCCGCATATTTTACTACTACTAATTTTCGTCGACAAACAGAGGACGTGATCCCATATGAAATCCGCCCTACGTAGTTGCAACTCATGAAATTTATTTTATATAATGAAAATTAGATTGTCCTATGTCCAAATTTGTGTCTGATTGCTTGACATTCTTTGGTGGTCGATAACGTAAGTCATTAGCTAATTGTTGTAAGTCTTAATAACGGTTTTCAGACTCAATAAATTGTTGTTGAGAAAAACACGAAACAATTAAATGCATTCGAAACAAAGAGAACTCAAGAATTTTGTAAATTCGTAGCAGTGGCTTACCCCTCCCCACCAATTTGTCCATATAACCTGCGCCATAAACTCCCTTTAAGACAAGGCGAGAACGGCCAAACGCGTGCCATTACCAAAATCCCAAAAACAAAAACTCAAAGAGAATACATTGCACAAATTGCGTTACAACGGCGACGACAAGAATGAAGAGGACATTGACGACAACCCTTCACATGTTAAGTCATCGATTAACGTTCAGAATCGCGATTGCGAATGTTGATTACACACTTCGGCACTTAGCGCTCTTTGTTTGACGGACAACGAGGGTAATCGTTAACCCCTTTGCATTTGCGATGCAAAGGAAGGAAGGAAGGAAGGAAACTGTTTGAGTCAATGATCATCAGTGATCAGTGATCAGTTAATTTAACCGCACTTCGTCAGAAACACGCAAAAAAATTAACGAAGGATAGAAATAAAAAGATCGCGGGGAAAAATTGGACAACGCAAATACAAGAAAACTAATTATACATCACCGAATTATCGAACGAACGGCAGTGGCGGAGGATCCTCAACAAAAAAAGAGCGACCGAAAAATGATCATTGGAATCAACAGCCGTAAGGCACGAAGAAGCAACGGAAAGCAACGCAACGCAACGCAACGCATGCAAGAAAACGACGTCTTGCAGATTCGAAAAGATACGGGTTTAAGAAATGCAAGTTAATCGCCTGATCAGCTTCACCTGTTTGACCGACCGTACGATCGCCTCGAGATTCGCCTGCGCATTCAGTGTTTCGACGTTGATCAAAAGTTGACGCAATCTCCACCGCAACACGTCGATACATCGAACCATTGTAAACCAGAAGTGATTTCAAGCGATGTTGCAAATTGTAAGACATACCACGTACCACGCATTCCGCAGCATGCAATAAAATCGAGTAATTCGGGAGATTATTCGCGCATTTAACACCTGGCGATTTTTGGATGGTAATAATGGTAGTAATGGTGGTGGTGGTGTTGCGAGTGATGCTCTTCCGTGGAAATAATTTTTACCAATTTTCGGAAACGCTATCTCTCTAATACCGATTCTTTCATATTGCTTTCACTTTTCAACTGACGTGACCGACTCGACCCAAAGCAAGTGAGCTCCGCGTTATTCAAAATCACGCCAGCCCGTGATTCATGGTGTGCTGTTCGCTCATAAATTCACGCGCCTAGAATTCTTTACTTCGCAATCCGGGACTCATGCTGTTCGCCGGGAATTCCTTTAAACCGAATAGAAAGCCAAACCTAGGCTACGAGTTCCAGCAGGCTGCAACCAATTTTAATTTTTCAATTAACATCGGCTACTGTATTTAGCATGGTCGTCCATCCCGCTTGCCGATCCATAAAATCTTGTTAACTGCAGACATAAATATCGGCAACGTCAATTTTGTTGTTTCCTCCGCACCAGAAAAAGACAAATTCTCACAAAAAATACAATGCCTTTTATGAACTAAGAATAGCTTTTGTTCTAACAAAAACAACAACAACAACGCTGTCAAAACCCCAAAGCTATTCCTCTGACTCATAAAAGCCATTAGTCACCAAACCAAAGCCTCCTATTCCTGTGATTTCTCTTGTTCCTCACGATAATGCTGATCGTAAAATATTTTACTCGAGTTTTACTCGTAAGGCAGTCTTCCGGCAGGCTTCCGGCTAGAGATTGGAGAACAGACTTTAGGCTACCCCTTTATAGCTCGCCATCCTTCCTTTACGCCTGGTGATTTGGCCTATGCCATCGATCTGATTCCTGTAAGATAGTCTGAAAAAGAAACGAATTATAGAAAAATGAATATCTTCGAGCATTTGTCCCTTCGCTTCATTTGTCTTCACTGCATTTGTCCCTCCTTCGTGATCCAAATCCAAACAATTGCAGCTAAACCAAGCCGTTGGAATTGATCAGAAATCAATGTTCTGTAAGTGCTCCAACGTAGTCGCTTTCCCGTTTACATCCTGATCCACTTGCGTCGCTTCATCGGAATCAGTCGAAGATCGGAGATCAAGCTACGAGATGGACAAGCGTAAAATTGATTCGAATACTTGCGATGCGATGTGACGCTCATTCATACACAGGTCATATTATGTGCATAGATGTGTGTGTGTGCGTATGTGTGTGTATGGCTGTGTATGCGTGTAAGTCATAAAACTTGCGAAGCTGGACTCATTGCATTCACTTAGAGGCGAGCCATCGTAAAACAAAAGCTATAATTAGTTGTTAGCCACTTCCATGATCAGAAGCCACTGCATATAAGCAAAGACACGCCCTTACATCCTTAATTGCTCGCTTATTAAGTTAAGGACATTACGATTCTATTCTTTCGATTTTTAGTTTCGAACTAAATCCAAAAGCGATCGCAACTGAAACATTGAAAAAAAATACAATTATTTTGCAATGACCCGAACAAATTCAAGCGTTCACTAATCCTTCGTAGCTTTGATTGCAATCATTCAATATATTTTAAAAGTGACGTCATGAAATTGTGATGCGGTCAATCGATGTAAAATGGAATCGTTGGCGTGGCGAGCGTAATTGTACCTTATTTATCGTATTCCCGAACGAGAACGCGCAACAGAGCAAACTATGTTAAGGTTTATCAAGTTATCTCAGTCGACAACAAAATCATGTTCGCGATTAAAATCATCAGGCATTAAACACATAGTCATTTAAGACGAAATCTGAAAAATATATTTTATTCTTATTTAAAAACCAATTGCAGAACCAAACCACTTTCCATTCAAGACAAAAGTTTGTCAAAGTCGAGACCATTTCTTTCATTTCAGACAAACGTAATTAATGCAGGATCCACTAATGGAATATAGCGTTTCAGGCGAAACCATTAAATTGCATACGGACAGGGTAAAATCTTTAAGAAAGAGGAATGTTTGTAAGAAAAAATCGCGTCAAACAAATCTCACGAAAATTCGAACCTTATCCTCAATCAATATAAAAAATATTGAAATTTAATTAAATCACTCAATTTTAGTACCTTGCGTAAAACCGTTCTCAAGACCGAATCATTCGCGAGAAGCCAACCCTCGCGATTCTTTCATTAATTACTTTCCTCTTCCGCTTCTGCTCTCCCCACGCGTAACATCTGCCACAAATAATGAATGTATGATCAACTAATTTATTATCAAAATAAGCAATTTAAAAACAATCATGCATGTGCGTGTATGAGAGTGTGTGTGTATGTCGGCTGAGTCTGGTTATCGTCTCTGACTATGCGCGACCCTTCGAAGCGCATCCTTTGTCAACAAAATTGTTGACTGTTGGTTAAATAATCTTTTGATTTCATTACCTAAGCACGCGATGATTCGATGAGTTTATAGCGAAATTTTGAACATTATCAAATACTCGTTTGAATTGTTTTTGCACTATTGACACAGAGAACTTCCGGACTGGTCCCTTCCCTTGCTTTGGTTTCGATGATGTGAGAAGGTCCTGTTTGAGTTGCAATGCGAATCCTTGACTGCAGACATCATTAACGCATATGTCGTCACAAACCGCAAATCACGTTTGCTTGCTCGCCGAATAAATAAATTACTTGGAAAATATGGCGATGTGGCGAGTGTTGACACTCGAAATGATTTGGCTTTTATTCGTTTTTATTATCATTATTATTGTTGTTGATGCGACTCCTGCTGTTTCTGGGGTTTTGTTTTGCGCATCCAGAAATAAATCGTTCCGGTAAATCGATCTTGTCGACTTGACGTTTATGCAATTATTTATTTATTCCCCTCTGTCAACGATTCTGGTCAATCGCATTGACGATTCTGGTAGTTACCAATTATCATTCTAATTCATTGTCATTGAACGAGTCCCGAGTTAGTGTAATGGAAATGTGTTTTGTTGTAAATAATTCAAACAGGTGGCAACAATTTGATTAATGCAAATTCATTTTTGATTATAAGCAAAAAGGATCTGCTCTTTTTTTAAGACTATTAGATCAACCATCAAAATTGTAAATGAATTAAAAAAAAGATAAATGAAACCATCAGTTTTTTCGGTATCCGGTCGGTCAATCAAGGCATGCCAAGGAAAGGTGGGACGCGTGTGCATTGTGCCTTCATTACTTCTCGTTCGTTCGCCTCAGGTAATGAATGCATGTTCAATTTCATCCAGGACAAATTGCAGTCTACTCTCTAGTTTGTGCAAAGGATCCATTCGGTATTGGCGCACTTTAGCGCCTCTAAAGAAATTTGATACTCGTTCATTGCTGGGAACGAGCAAGCGAGCCAAAATGACTGCGTTTTCGTTAATAACGGTTATTAGGTGCAACGTTAGGCAGGAATGACGTCGTACCGAAAACCATTGACGCTAACCACATTTCGTTGATTTTACTTTGGTTGGTTTGGGTTTGCTGACTTCGAACAAGTGCAACATTTTAACCGAAAATTCTACGCCACGCATCAGTATTAAGCTATAAAAATTGATTTCTCATTGAAAGTCATTAAAATTAAACAAGTGCCGATGGGTTTAAAAGCGATCCATGCTTTTATTATGCCCAAAAAAATTCACAACCGAATCAACAACAATCTGTTAACATAGATTGCATGGCGAGATGGCGATGTCTGTTCAGCGTGCTCGTGTTTGGGATACTTTAATTTGCAGCTTCCGTAGCATGGTCACATTGCCACACTGGGACGCGCCACGAGCCCTATGGTTTACATACATGGTTGTTGGACTAATGAGCGTGGAGGTAAAACGTTGCAGTTTATAGAGGCAAAATTATTTGTTGTCGTGATGATGTGGATGATGTTGAATAATTTAAGGCATTCAGATACGCGCCATCATCCGTAAAGGGCAATCTAAATAATTGGCAATTAAATTTAGTCTACTAAATGTCCAAATCAGCATTATTTTGTAAGGAAGATCAAGAACATTTGCTTTCAAAAAATTTCATAGCAGTTTTTCGCGTTATAATATATTTCATAAATAACTGTAGTCAGTAATAATTTTAATAATAATTTTGATTAATTATCATTAACCTCCATGATAATTCGTTGGTGATTTCTGAACGATTTCTTGTACACGAAGATATAGAACAAGGTGGTGCTTGATAGAAAGTGATGAATATAAAGAATCATATTCATCACTTTCTATCAGCCATTTCCTTTTACCTTTTTCTATATCTTCATGTACAAGAAATCGTTCAGAAATCAGCAACGAATTATCATGCAGCAATTCATTCATTGTATGTATTTATTGTAATTTATGGCATGCATTAGTAACATAATATTGAGTAAAATTCGTAAACGTGTTCTCAACTAGTGGGAATGTGCTAAGGAGAATTCGGTAGTTTGTCTGTTTAGCTCAGATTGCAACCATGCAGCTGTTTTTTGTTAAACGTTTTTCAGTTTCCAGTGCTCTTCCAAACAATAGAGTCAGAGCTTTCCAACTAATAAACCGTGTATTAGAAGCAATTAATATTTGAAGAATTTATCGTCAGATAAAATAAAATATTGTATTCTAAATTTTTTTTATTAGTGATTAATTTAAATCATAATAAAAATTTATAAATAAATAAATTTATAATAAAAAATTGAAAAAGTGTTTTACCGCCCCCGGGTGGGCTCGAACCACCAACCTTTCGGTTAACAGCCGAACGCGCTAGCCAATTGCGCCACGGAGGCAGACATCCACGAGTTTGATAAACACACTTTTCATGTGTCTCGTTTTTTAAGTTACTAATTTTAAATTATCAATAATGACTAATTATTTCTTTACAGATTTTTTATAAACAAAGTAAACATAAGACTAACAAAAGTAAAACAAAAACAAAATTCAATAAATCTTTTCTGCAGAAAATTCCCTTCGCCACCGATAACGTCGATCTCCGACCAAACCGTCCATGCAATTGAAATGAATGTGAATGAGTTACGCATGAGATTCTCTGCTTCAGCTGTGTCTGTTCCGATGCAGATGTTGTTGGTAGGGAAGCTTCTGTTTAATTCTCGATCACTTCAATTGGCGGATTGGCAAAGTAAATTGAATATGAATTAATGTCAATAGAATTGCGTCTAATCAATGACTAGAACAACAACAAAGTCTTATCTCGCATATGAAAACGTAGGTGCACAAAAACAAAAAATAACACAAACAACAAACACGTAACGATCGATTGCGCTTCAAGGACAAAAGACCTCGACAGAATTATACTTTCGTGCCTTAACGAATTACTGAATTCAAATAATTTTGTTAGAAAAAAATTTATTGATTTATAAAAACTAATTTGTAATAAAATTTCAATAAATAAAAATTTTACAAACTTTGTTCGATTCTTTTTAAAACACATTTGTTTCAGAACGTTCTACATTTACTTTTCAATAAATACTTCTTGCATTTCAACTTTTTCGTCAAATTTCTTACTTTTCTTACGGAATTTATCTTCAATCTCAAGCAATGTGCGCCCTTTGGTCTCCGGAAGGATCCAATATATAAAACACATACCAATAAATGCTGTAATGCCGTACAAGAGAAAAACCATTTCACTACCAACGGCATCCTTAATGGTCGGATACGTTTTAAGCATAATGAAAGCCATTAACATGCCAAAGGCTACCGTCAGGCCCGAAGCCGGTCCACGCACTTTCTGAGGAAACAGCTCGGAGAGCATGAAGAACGGTAATGTATAAAGGCCCAAAGTACTGAAAATTATAAAAAGCAGAATAGCCGCAACGGGCAAGAATAGAATGTGTTGTAACAGCTGCAGCATCCAGCCACGAGCAGCCAATACAAACATGCAGATACCCATCCCGGCCGTTGAAATTAAACCTGAACGTCGTCTACCCCACTTTTCGAGCAATACACCCATTGGGCAAGTGGTGATCAAACGTGCTAGACCCACTAGAACAGCACACATAAACGGATCAATATTAACTCCAGCCTCCGTAGATATTTGCACGGCATACACAATGACCACGAATATGCCCGTCAATTGTTGAAAGGCAAAAAGTCCCATCAATATCAGTAAAGGCTTGTAAACCTCGGGCTGGCGCAGTAATTGCAAGAAAGAAGGTCTTTTCAGCTCACTACTGCCGAGTTGAATCGATTTCTGCAAAATAGCGAACTCCGCAGCTACTTCGGGATGAACAATAACGGCTGGAAATTGAAAATGTTTATTCAGTTTAATAAAATGTGTATAAGAATTCTGGTCTGGGTTACCCGATCTCTCCAAACCCCGAAAGTAATTTAAAGATTTTCTGGCAGCGGCCAGACGACCCTTCGATACCAACCAACTCGGTGATTCAGGCATCGGTACTACACAAATTAAAGCAACCAACTGATAGCCGCAACATATAAACGCAATCAACTGCCAGTCATTGCGTATAAAAAATCCTAGAATATAAATTGCGGTAATACCCGCAGCCACCGCGATCGAAGTGCCCAAAATCATGCGTCCGCGTATTTTTGGCAAACAGATTTCGGCCGAATAAACACCTACCGGAGCGCTACAAAGACCGGTAGCGATACCTGCGCACCAAAAAAATAATCGCTATCGATTGGATTGATTTTACCGTAAAGTGCTCACCTATAACCAAACGCGATACAAGCAATTGTATATATGCGATCTCCAAGTGTTCATGTCCGGCCCAAGCCATCAAAGCCCAAGAAATTAAACCAAGAATATTCAGAACGTAAAGCGTGCACTTGCGACCGAATTTATCAAGCATAAAGCCCGAAAGTAATCCACCCAGCGGTGAGGAGAGCGCATTGAGAGAAGCTGCGGAACACAAAAAATCATTATGATCCGTTCATGCAGCGACGTTCATAACTTACCAAACCATGATGCTTGCGATTGACTTAAATGCAATGCTTCCTCCGGATTTGTCAGTTGAGCCAATGTCACTGAGGGTAAGCCCAAACCCATACCAACACTGAGTACACCAATGTTACCCAGTATGACCATTAGTGCTTGACGGCGTATTGCGCGTGATTGCTCACCGAGGGGCTTTCGCTGATAACTCGATTTATTTAAATCCGAACGGATTTGCGCAACTTTCCCCATAGTTAAAATTTGGCCCTCATTAGCCTCCTCCCCCTCGCCCATGACTGCCACGGACAAATTTGAATTTCGGCGAGTGCTAAAAAAGTTCTTTTTTAATTATGATTTAAACTTTTATTATAAAAAGTTTGCGATTGTTTTGAAACCTATTGCTAATAAATCCGAAAATTGTTTGCATTTATTTCTCTTCTACAAATGTTCAACGGTACAATCGATATCAATGATGGTCAAAACGCTATGACGTCATCATAGGAAATCAAATAACATTTGTTTCTTCTTTTCTTTCGTAACACGGATAAGCCGGTTATCAGTCTTGGCCGATAAAGATCGAAAACGTTAAGTCTTTTCTGCAGATAATCGTAATAATCGTTATAATCGCAACAACAACTTGCAACTTACTAAACTTCTTGGACAAGCCGGTTAATCCTGAACAGACTACCAGCGATCTAACAGTTAAAAAACCACCAAGACAACCACTACATCGCTTCTAGAAGATACTTCACCAGAAACACGATTTCTCCTTTTACGCAATCTCACCGGGTTATTGTTTCTCGACTGCGGAGCAATAACTGCTACGAGCTCAACCGACTTCGGTGATATTCAGCAGAGGACTAAAGCTCGCTCAAGACAATCGCAGACAGACTCGATCGTTTTTCGACTTAACATGCGGATGTATTTAAGAATTCGAATATTGAGAGAATATTTTGAATAGCTAAAGCATTTCATAAATACTGGATTATTTTGGTGAATGTCATGCGGTCATTGGTTGTTCAAAAAGCAAAAAGAAAATATGTTTTAGAACGTTCGATGAAATCTGATAATATTCGTTTTTAAAACATTAGAAATCATGTGAGCACTTTTTTCGAATTTTGCTTGCCGTTTTGTTTCTGCCAATAATTCTAAAACGAGTTCTTATCACAAATTTTTCGTGAATCAATAAAACAGATTTTAAAAAAGTCGATTTATTCAGCGCGCGCTTTCATGACTTCTCAAACGTGGTTCACAGACAATTTGTATTTGTTTAACGAGTTTTATTTTCTTATATTTTGTATTTATTAAACTACTCTAACGATTTTAACGGTTTATTAGAACTTTTTATTAAAGCTCATAATTAAATTATGACCGTAAGATAAACTTACGGTATAGCAACAAACACTACCACGTAAAAGTATTTTAAGGCATCCATAAATTGTCGTATTAGTGCAATATATTCGAATAGCCTTAATCATTTCGTTGCAGAAATATATTAATAATAAAAAATTGAGGTCTTGTTTGAACGGTGAATAATTTTATGGTAATAATAATCTTTTTCCTTTTTTAAACGCAGTTAACAATGCGCTATCTATAATAATCCGAATATTTTATAAAGAAACTTCAGTTAATTTGCAAAAGACATCTTAAGTAAACAAAGATTAATATATTCTAGTAAGCAGAAATGATTATCGTTATTTAATTTATATTGTATCTCATTAACCCAGAGTAATTCCCATCAAATCTTCCACGTTTTGAACCAACTGACAAGGTTTCATTCCATATATAAGCTTCATTAATTGCACAATTGCACCCTCTTGAGTATTCAGATGACAGCCTGAAAGTACGCAATCAGTTATTGGAAATATTTTGTTGGACTGAATTGAGCGTTTTTTTATAACAAAGTAAATGGTTAAGCAAAGTATATAAGAATAATAATTTGAATAAATTTAAGACTGTAGGGTTTTACCTTAGAAACCTGTTCATACAACATAACTAAATTAAAAATGGAAGAAGTTGTTTAACAAACAGCCCGAGAAATCAGAAGTGAACACTCTTGCTCCCGGAGCGTGCATGAATATTTTATTGGATTAAATTATAAATTTATTGACCCTTCATGTTAGTGCCGGGAGCAAACACTTTTTACTTTTATTTGACTTTGAAATAAAGTCTGAATTAATGAACATAATGTTTTTCACAAAAAATTGTCATTAAAATAATGCATTATAGTTTTATATTATTAATGGTAACATTAATTGAAACACTTATAAATAATTTAGAGCTATTTTATTTCAAGATAATTGGTAAATAATCACCAAACACACTTATCAAACATAAGACTCATTAAAAATTTCTTGAAAAAAAGAAAAGACCAGGCCTGACCGAACCTAATATACCTTACATTTAAATTCAATGGCAGGCATGACACGCCTCTTTTAATATTACAGCTCTTTTTTCTTGAATAATTTAAATCCACCAATACATCTTCAGCACACTTCTCCAAAAAGTTATCACATGGTGTAGTATATTAGTGGATTTATGGTGTCCAACCCTGCCATCTCAGCCATGAATTTACAGCTTCAAAATTTCAATGGAGACTGAATAATATGATTTTAAAATTTTATTTCCTAAGAAAGTAGGCGAGAGTTTATACCAATTTTGCGTATTTCCAATGCCAGTAAAACCGATGCCTCTTCCCAATTGGCTGCAATTGCAATTTTCATAGAACGACACACGTGCAACCAGACAGACTGACGGTGATTGCTAAATCGACTCATGAGGTCGACACAACAAGAATAAGCCCTATCCCTTCTATCAACATCTATTGCTTAAATCACCAAATTTAAAATTTGCAGACTGTGCTCACTATATTAAATCGTTAGAAATGACATTCTTTCGAAGATTTCCTGACTTAATAAGGTTATCTTTCTATTTTGTACTGAGGTTCTCGATGCTTCGGAATTAAGATACATTCGTTTTATTGAAAAAATATTCGAACAAGCCCATCAAAACCTAAAGCAAACCTGATACTTGAGCAATATAAAAATTGTTACGACGGCGCATAAATTCAATTTATGTGTTAAAACAAAGTACTAAAATGTAAAAATCTCATTGGAAAATCACACGTGTCACTACCACCCATATTCCAATTTATCTTCCTTGTGAATCCGGGATCTGTGCTATCCGGAAAAAATGAAATTAATATTTTCATGTCTCGGTACATCTCTCACTTGTCTGCTTTCATCTATAGGAAAACTCACCCCCTCGCGCGATTAACTCAAACATCAAATTCGAAATTAAAAGCAAACATAATTTTATTTTAAATTTATATTAGAATTTATGGCCGAGGTGGCAAGTGTAAAATGGGGTTAATTGTGAAATTACTTGACTGTGAATGGGTCCTCTTTGATTATGCCAAAACAGCTGATTTCGATTGTGACGCGTACCTGCAAATCGCTGACACGTAAAAGCTTTTGCCGGATTTAAAAAATTTCAAAGAGAAAATTTGAGGCCGGAGAGTCTTCGCGAAATTGATAATTACAATCAACAATGAAAAAAGAAGGTATTTTATAGAAAGACGATTGTCAATTGAAGAAGTAATCTGCCAAAATATGTGAAATTTAACTCCATTTACTTCGGTATAAAGTTTGGCAAAAATTTCAGTGACCGGCCTTTTAATAGAATGACCAAGTCAGGTCAATGGTCAAGTGAATAATTGTGGTCATTATTTTGTTACTGTCTCAAAAGTTATTAAAAATATATGATTCCGGTATACTTGTTACCGACGCGATGGTAAATGGATTACCTCCATTCGCTTCCAAATCTACGAAAGATTGTAATGAAACCCGGCACATTAAGCCTATGATAGAATTAATAATTGAGAAATGACATCCTACGCGTGACGAGATGCTTTGACATAGAATTATGGAAAAGCTTATAAGGCAAACAAGATAAACTTAAGCTAAAGTTTACTTTTTGCAAATGTTATGGTGGGTGGGGAGTGCGGAGTGCATAATTGAACGAGCACCTGTAAGAAATTGAAAACAGCGCTGAAGGGTTGGAGAAGACAAAGACCAAATTCATTCAAAAAAATTATATGAATATATGTGTGCGTAGGTATGTCGCACCATTCCGCAACACTTTCTATTGCAAAGTAAACTGATTCTTAAGCTTTGGACTTTTCAATTTTTATAAAGTAACCAGTGTTCGATGTAGTGGTGTTTACTCAGGAAATTTCTTTGAAACATCTAAATCAAATTATTTTTTCAAATCTTCAAATTGGTTTGCAGTCGGTTCATATGTACCGAATTAAATATACAATGAAACTTACAGCAACCCTCTAAAGGAGAATCCTGGTTGTTGCTGCGTTCGTTGTTGTTATTGTTATTGTATTGCAACCCCATCGAGTGGAGTCGGTTCTCGCAAATGAAGTCGTGCACATCACAGAACGCGTTCTCGTTGGAGTCGATGGAGCCGCCGAGCGCACTTTTCTGTGAGTCGATGCAGAACCGGGAACGTGTACGGAGGTCTTCTCAAGCATACGTCCGTAGCTCGTTACTAAAGTATAAGCAGCACCAGAAAAGATACTATATAAAACAATAATAATAAAAATTAACTGAAAACTTTTAGAAAGGGAAAACGTTCATAAATACATTTTATTTTTTTATTTAATTTTTGTATTTTCGAAAACCAAAAAAGTTGAAATGTTTATATTTGTTAAAACCATTTTATTGCAAAGTATTTGGAAGAAAATACAAGAAGAAAATTATTTGATAGCAAGTGTTGAATTCTATTAAGGCTGAACGTATATAATCGCTCAAACGAACTCTGCATTCGTGTGCTTCTCCATCTATTCGTCGTGCCCAACGTGCCCCCCAGAAGACACATCTATAGAGCCAGTCTACTGAATATAAGTCGTGTTTCCGGCTCGAATAAATATTTGTGCAAAAAATTGCTTTTTTCTTCAGCCATCACGGTAAACCATTTCCTTTTGATGGTAGTTTGATTTGGCAAACATCGAGGTCATGAATCTAAAGGATAGCATCCGTTTTTAAAATTAGTATCAATTTTTATTAAGATAAACCAAACAAATTTCTAATGAAATTGTAATAAAGAACGGTGCTTAGGATTCGTCCCCATCCCATTGAGTTTCGTAATAATAATTTGCAACAAATTGTGATAAATCCTTGGCCCAGCATTCCAAGTGGTCGGCGTCTCTTTAAAGTCTATGAACCGCGCTCATCGTGGCGAATTAGTGATTGTTGCAATATCATCGTCACATCGAAATCGTCGACAACGCCAACATCAACATACACTTGAAAACGTACATCAGCGGCACCAATAACGGATTCTATACCAAGATGACAACCGATCTGTTGTTCCCCAAAATCGCTGATTGCTCTTACGTATCCTGCTATTGGTGAGTCTTCTTCAGGGGGAATCCTTTTGGGGGAAATTTAAAATGAATTTATAATGTCCTGTCCACAAATTATTGTTACTCGGTCATTTCCGTTATCATCTGCTTTGGTGGCTTAGCTGATTCATGTTTTGTTTTCATTTGTTTTTCCTTAAATTTTTCTCTTGATGTGAACAAAGCTTACTCATTACTCAACGCCTGAAATTGGGTCAAACGGTCATGTTCTAGGTTTTCGGGGAGGAATTAGTAGATTAACGGGGTAAGGGAGAGAGGGTGTGAGTGGAGAATTTAAAGCGGATTTTTCATTGCCAGAGGTTTTTTAAAGTTTTGCTGGCAACGCGCAACAACAACAAAATTTAAATAGAAAACCATAAATTAAATTGAGATGATAGTAACGATGATGATCTAGTACCGTTATGATAACTATACACATATTTATATTTATTTGAGCAGCTTCTTTGGATTAGCTAAAATGTTTAAAAGAATCATAAATAAAGCTTAAGGTTGGATAAATGGATTTATATAATATATATTTTTGAAAGTAGTTGTTTAGACTTTATTTTGAAGACACCTAAGTATCGAATTGCTTCTTACCATCTTCATTAAATATTAAATCCGTATTCAATAAATAAGAAGGAGAAACACACCACAAGAAACGAACGTAATCGACGGTAAGCAGCGGTAATGTGGGTCAGTAAGCTCCCTTCTTGAAATCCATTATCCATAATCCGAGAAACATTATTCTGTCATGGCGTAAATTCGATTTAAACTGAATTCTCTTGCAATACTCTCATAATTGATTCATCATTGTCAACTTATTTTTCTTTGGTCTCACACATTTCTTAACGAACGGTTTTTTTATAAATTTCAAAATTATTATGGCTGGAATGTCTCTACCGCATCTATAAATTCCCCGATAATAATTTCATTGAAGAAATGAAATTAAATTAAATGACACTTCGATGGAGGCGTAAGCGAATGTGGTTACCTCCAATGAAGGATGCTCCAAAAGGAATCTGGTAAAGAAATATAGGAAGCCTTATCGTATTGGCAGTTGTGCCCGTCTCTCAAGATTTAGAAGGTTGCTTACAAAAAGCGTGTAGAAACTTTTTTGGGATTATAAGAAAACACGCGAAGCACTATATCATCGAGTGTTTGGGAGGGGTTGGTGAGCGTAATAACTTGAATTGATATATAAGTGTGTTGAATATATAAGTGTATGATAAAGATATTGTACACGCTCAAGTGTACAAAATCAACATACTCTTCAAATTTGATTCTGAAATTAAATTTAACTGTTAGTAATCACTGCCGATAATTATCCCGAAGGTTCCTGTTAAGACAAATCAAGGGCAAGGACCAACAAACTTACATTGTGTTCCCAAACCAATAGACCAGTATCGTGCATTATCGAAAATTTGTTTACGACAATTTTTATTAATAAAATTCTATAATTTTCATTTCCAAATGGATTTTTTATCATTGAGAAATATTTGTAATGGCAAAGAAAATCCTTGAAGAGATTTCTACTGCGTGACTCAATACACCTTGAAATCCTTGATAACGAGGTTTCGTCTCTGGTTTTAATATTGATATCAACTACTTATGAAGATGTCATGGCGTTCCTCGCAATAAGCCTAATTTTTTTCATTCCTTTTTCTTTTAAATGTCCTGATGCCATCAATTTCCAAGAAGTGATTCCGTTTTCTCAAGGACTGTTTTGAAGTACTTAAATCAACCAATTTATATCAATAATTAATGATGCGTTGATTATGCGATTAATTTATTTTTATTGAGGACTTCTTCCTTTACTCCCTTTCTGGTTGTCATCCATTGCGATGAAATTTCGAAAATTAATTATCATTGCGTTCTAGAATGCTGTTTATGTAAGAGATATTTTATTTATATAAATGAAATACATATGATATATATTCGTATAATACTGACTGTAAAGTGATTACTTACTGAGTCTACGATATCACGTTCATCTAGAAATTAAGAAAGGAGTTTTAATTATGCATTTCATATCACATATGAGTCGCTCCAAATCTCTCAGCAGCGGCCAATTAAATTGGCTAACAACACGTTAGCCGCGTAAAAAAAAAGAAGTGGGAGAACATTGAATAAACCGTTTCGTAATTTCAGGCCGACTGTTGATATCGCTATATCACATGCCCACGCGCCCACACCCAACTTTCCATCTTCTCCACCCACATCCATTACACCGCCCCTCCCTAGATTGTTTCTCCACCCCCTCCTCCTGCAATTATTTTGAGTAGCTATTACTTTTTTACAATGTTTCCGTACTATAATTCTGACCTAACTCGTAGAGGTTTTGTTGGCTAGAGCGAGTGCGGTCGCGTTTGGGTGGTTGTGTGTGTGTGTGTTTCTGTTTATGAACACGCACACGAATTACTAACTCTACCATCCTCCCGAGTGAGAAGAGGAAATGGTTGTTTGACCGATCTCCTGTTGAAGCTCTTCTGTGTCACGCGATGGAATTATTCCCGCGATAGGCATTCCTACCAGGCTTGCTAACTGCTGGTCAACGTGCGAAACTTTACAAGCGTGTTGCACATGTATCAAAATCCTGATAATCTGTTCAATCAACATAAATTGTACGAGTACATGCTTAACTTCTGAATTCATAGTATGGTGTGGCACCAACGGATGCCTACCGTATCGAAGAAACAACTTTTCACGTAGCCCACAGTGAACTACATTAGTTTAAGAAAATTTTCAAAATTTATAAAATCACTTCAGAAACGGCCGTTCTTAACGTTTCCTCAATACTGCGCATATCCTACTTATATATCCTATATCAATAATCTATATCTTTGGTGTCCTATTTCAGTGAAGAGAATGTGTGGAAATTATGTGAGCAAGTTAAGAAAACACGTGTGGAGGAGCTGTCTAAATGCTATGCCGTTTTTGTCTCCAACGAAGGTCGTACAGTCCCGTTGTGGCGCCAGAAGGCCGGTCGGGGTGACGATCAAGTAGTAATTTGGGTAGGTGCAAAGATCTCTCTGCAATTAATTTTTCTCAGAAATAATATTTGCAAGATCTTTCGTTTCCTATAATTAAAAACTTTAAATCGAAATTAATTTTCATGGTTTCGATTCTTTAACGAGCCTTGACAAACCCATGCTAAACACTTTAAAAAAATCCCTTATCACACGCTAATACTAATTTTCTCCTTTTCTTCTAGGACTATCATGTCTTTTTCATGCATAATCCCTCGCCTAATCGATGTTTGGTATTCGATTTGGATACCACGTTGCCTTTTCCAACATATTTTCATAAATACGTGACCGAAACATTTCGCTCGGATCTCGCACTTAGGTCGGAGCACCACAGGTAAGTGCGTTTTTGTAAATGTTCGTTCAATCCATTTCAACCGACCACTAACCAACCAGCATGCAATAAAGTTAATTCTATCAGTATTTGCTGACTTGTTGAACAAAAGTAATTATTTTCTTGCCTTGGTAGATTCTTCCGAGTCATTCCTGCTGAAAAATATCTAGCTGAATTCGCTTCCGACCGCAGGCACATGCGAAGGCCAGATGGCAGCTGGATTAAGCCACCACCCTCTTATCCACCCATTCAGTCAGTCTGTAAGCAACACGTGCTCAACATCACAAAAATATATTCCAAACGAACTCGATATTCACACCGTTGGCACAATTGTGACTTTCTTGCCAAATTTGTTGGAGTGAATTTCAAGTTTTATTTATTTATTATTATTTATCATCTTTTTTTATTTAATTTCATTTGTTTATTTTTTTTAGCTTCTGCTTCGACTTTCAATTTTATTCTGCTTTAACTTACTTTAAAAATCATTGCAAAGCATTCCTGTTTCTCTTTAATTCCAGCCAATATACACAGTTTAGGCGATTTTATATGTATGATACCGGGTAGGGGTCCGGGGTCCGTGTACAGCCTGTCAGAGTTCGTGCACACTTTCTATAAGGCGCCCAACATGGTAGCGCAGCAGAACAACAAATAATGCCGCAGCAACGAATACATGCATTAAGTCGTATCGATTCCTATAAACACGTCAGTCTAAGAAGGTCGATTGAAAATGTTGAAATGAGCCAGTTTCCAGAAGTAAGAAAACGCATGTGGAGTCATACGATTACACAAATCACGGGATCAGCACACAGAAATTACACGATTAAACATTACACATTACACAGTGCACGTCTACTCGTCTACATACACACACTCATACATATACACATACAGACGCACATCACCGAAGGATCTTTCTCATCTTGAGGAGGGTTTATTAATCAAACTCAAAAGCTAAGAAACAAAAATATTTTAGAACAGGAGAATTTTTTTCAACAATTTTTCTGCAAGTTATTAAAAAATAATTAAAATTAATGAAAGAATTGATAACGAATTAGATAAAGCTTAAGAAACTAATTAAGAGGCTTATCGCCGCCTCGATGGATAAGAAAGGGATACAAAACCCAATTTTTACTTAATGCAAAATATGAAAATATGAAAATGTTCATGCAAATTTTTTAAAATAATCACTTAAAATATGCAAAAATTAAAATGTGAAACATTAAAGAATCAAACTGAATAATTTATTTTTATATCTAAACAAAATGTAAAGGAACTAAATGAGGAATGAAGGAATACTAAAGTCGTAGAAGGCGAAAATGAGTGAGCACGAGCAAACGAAACAAGCACAAGCGATTATAGGATTAAAGTGTATTATCCTCAAAGGATTTCGCAGGTCATTAATTATCGCTTTAAACATTCTTAAAGGCACGAGTTTGATGCTTTCAATTTTCTTGAAAATTCGATTTGCTTTTTTAAAAGTCATTAAGGAAATTTTGAGATTAATTGTGAAACTAGAAGCTCATTCAGAGAAGAGAACATTTATTCTGCTTTTCTATAATATTTATTCAATTTGAGTTTTTCAATAAAGAAATTTCTGCGCATTTAAGTCCTGTGAAATACTTTATATTTATAAAAAATATATAAAGTGGAAAACGAAGTACTAAACAAAAATTATCTATGTGACACGTCTGAAAGGCATTATCATATTAACTTCTTTTAAGTGTTTGATATTTTCTATGAAGTTTTTGAAATTTGTTATTTACTTAATTATAAATAAAATTATATATAATTACTTACATTAAGTACGAGACCATTTAACAAACAAGCTTCAATTTGGAAACATGAGAAATTTAATAAAGGAAAGAAGTGCAGACATTAAGAGATAATATTTCTTCGTTTCATACTTCACTTAATTTATTCAATAAAAATGCTAAGGGTTTAATAACTACGAAATCACTAAACCTTTAAAGGTCTATATATCCATGTGAATATATAACAGAAAATACAGCATCTCTTAGAAACTCTTGGATACAAATATTACGAATGAACTTTCATGATTTACAAGTTATTAAGCAAGCATTTTAGCTATAAATCAATTACAATACGATTAAATTTATTGAATAATCACGAAAGTCTTAAAATAATTTATGCCCAGATTTTTTTCTAACTACTGGATAAACTGTGGAGCTTCCAGATTAAGATGATCACAAATAAACAGTTTCTCTTATATTTTCATTAATTTTATGTTTTTATAAACATTTTATAAACTGCTTTACTAAACATTTAAGAGGAGTTAATATTTGAAAATAGATTAAAGACAATTTAATGCCCTCTTAATACTATTTAAGAGCTCTTAATCTCAAACGAGTAGTATCATGGAAAACATTTCCAATCGAAGGAAAATCGCAATGGTCGCGAGTAAACTCTCCCACAAAGACTTTCCGTAAAAGTGAATGATTTATTGAAGGGACGGGAGTAATTATTAGAGAGGTGGAAATATATTTTTAGTGAACTAAAAATTTCTGATTTACAAAAAAATTCTTATCTAAAAGATAAATTCTTATATTTTCTTATATAGAAAATTCTTTATAAAAGCGTTATGAAATTTAAAATTACTTTTCCATAAAATAATCCTGTTCTCGATTTTATTATGAATTACACTGAGAGAATGGAAAAAACATTATTAGTTAGAATATCAGATAAAAAAGCAAATACTACAAAATGTTAGTTTCATTCAATTCAAAAGCTGGAACTCAACAAAAATATCTACAAATCCAATCGCAGCTTGTTTATCGTTCTAAAGGATATTAAAATTACAATAACTAAAAATAGTCTACAATTTAACAACAAAGACAAATTTTCCATAACTTTGACTAAAGCAAATTTTTCACCATTTTTGAGATTAAGTTATAAAAATTAAATAAATTTTAAGAGTGCATCTCGCAACCTTATATAAATATATTATACTCACGCATGCATACATTTGCAAGTATTTGCAGCGTATTCAAAATTTAAAAATTTTAGATTTTATATCTAGCGGATAAGCAGATTTATTGCAGAAACAAACACTTATTTATTGAATTCTATATACACATGTTTATATATTATGTGCAGTATTTTATGCAATATGTGTACGCTTTGTATATATATATATATATATATATATATATATATATATATATATATATATATATATATATATATATATATATATATATATATATATATATATATATATATATATATATATATATATATATATATATATATATATATATATATATATATATATATATATATATATATATATATATATATATATATATATATATATATATATATATATATATATATATATATATATATATATATATATATATATATATATATATATATATATATATATATATATATATATATATATATATATATATATATATATATATATATATATATATATATATATATATATATATATATATATATATATATATATATATATATATATATATATATATATATATATATATATATATATATATATATATATATATATATATATATATATATATATATATATATATATATATATATATATATATATATATATATATATATATATATATATATATATATATATATATATATATATATATATATATATATATATATATATATATATATATATATATATATATATATATATATATATATATATATATATATATATATATATATATATATATATATATATATATATATATATATATATATATATATATATATATATATATATATATATATATATATATATATATATATATATATATATATATATATATATATATATATATATATATATATATATATAAACCCGGACAGTCATTTCTAATGGATGTCTTTAAACAACAACAACAACAAAACCATGTTAACATTTAAATTTTTCCAAAAAAACATTTTATTGATTGTTTGATTGACTGTAAGTGATTAATTAAAATTATCTAATAAATATATTTAAACTAGATACAAATATAAACTAGATACAAATGAATCTATAATTAATAAAATAAATTTAAATTAATTTCAAACTAATTACAATATGTCACCAAAAACATTAAAATTAAAATGAACGAATACGAGAAAACCTGAAACAAAAAACATCGGGTCCCAAAAAAGGTACGCTTGAATAAAATAAACCAAATTATTAATTTTATAAAAAGAAAATGTATTCGTAATCTAAAGGTATATTTAATCCAATAAAAGAATACAGAAGGAAAGTAAATATTTGAAATAATATAGGCCAGGTTTAAATCCTCTACATGTATCTATAATTCTTAAAGCAGATTTTTACTATTTCCTACATTTTTTCAAAACAAAGAAAACCCCAAAGCAGAATCTCAAAATAAATCAAACGGTAATAAAAATATCACTTGGTGAGAAAAAACAAAATATACAACTACTTGCAGAATTGTCACTTAACGATGAGTCATGAAAAATAACTTTCAATAAAATTGAAGAAAAATTTTACATGCGGTATTACGGTATTTTTTTAAAAACCAATTTTCAAATTTCTTTACCACAAATGTTACTGCTGAAGAATGAATTGGGATATAGTAAAAAAAATACAGATAAATCAATATCATATATCCATCGACCAAATCAATTTAAATAACATTTCATTTTGTCAACGAAAAAAATTATAATAATTTTAATTTCATAAAATAATCATGGAAAATTATACCTTGAACGCGAAAATATTCTCTCCGAGAGAGAACCACTCCTGCGAGTTGCTTCGTCCTTGATCTGCATTTTCCAAAAAATTCGGAATATTTTACAATATTTACAATGAATCTTAAACACAAGATTTCAAAATTTTATCGGTGCGATTTATCAATGTCAGTTTCGAGATATTTACTACTGAGCGAGAAGAACCTAACGTGAACTAAACTGTGAGTAAAGACCAATATATCTCTTGATGGAAGCTTGAACTGACAAAAACAGTTTTGTTGCTACAACGTATAATATCGCACATTTACCTGATGATGGACTGATTTCCAATTCGTATTATCAGATCTTTCTTTTAGAAATTAACAAATTTTTAAATATTTTTATTTGAAATATATTATGCATTTCTTTCAATGACGTTTGTGATAAAGAAAACTGCGAATAATAAACGAGCGCTCTTTAAAACGCAATGATATGCAATGATGATGAAGATATAACAAAAAATAATTTTAAGGCTTTTTGCATACTACTTCGCGTTTATAGGGAAAGAGAAAAATATATACATAAATTCTTAACGAACATTAGCTATACATTCAATAGATTTTAATACATTCTTGTCACTTTTTCTTAAGATTTACTCCTCTCTAAACCTTCATGAAATACCAACAATACTACGATTTATCTGACCCAAACCAACATTTTATTAATGAATTTTCATAATGAGTTTATGTTAACAGTTTATACCAAGAACCATAAAGCAACAACAGCATCTAAAGTACCGGTAGTTAGGTGATAATTTTTATAAAACGAATTATTAAGACACACAATAATACAAAGATAAAAATCCTATATTTAATGATTAAAGCTAATTTAAATGTAATTTTAAAAGAAGAATATTAATTATACTACTAAACCATATAAATATATTTACATACATATATACATAAATAAGTATATTTCTGTGAATAATTTACAAAAAACCCAACAAAAGCTTAATACAATTTATGAAAGTTACGAAATTTACATGCAAATAACTAAAAAAACTACATTACATTTAATTCCAATTTAAATTAAATTTCTAAAACAATAGAAAGTCTAAGATCGCAGCCACTATTTTTTAAAATGGTTTCAAAAAAGTGGTTTTATGTTATAAAAAGATAACTATTGATACTCTTGTTTCGATAAAAGAATTTTGTTGCTTAATTTACAAATAAGTATTCATTTACTTGCAAATGCGCAATAAGCAGCAACAGAATTAAGCAAAAAAAATACGATAAATTTTTTCTTACGCTTATATTGATAATAAAAGCTATAATAAAATAATTCTAAAATTAGTTTTAATAATTTTGCCGAATTATTTTAAGTTTTTTAAACGTTTAATTTTAATTTTATAAAAATTATTCATTTATACACTACGAGATTAATTGAAACCTTCTAGCAACGAGTTGATATTCGGACGAGTATACACCACAGATATCAAGATAGTAAATTTCTCAAATTGCAACTCTGATTTAAGGTAGTGTTCCTGAGTTTAACCACAGAGTAAAAAATAATAACTTATTCGGTACTTATTTTTATTATATAAAGAAATTCGGTACTTATTCCTTAGGAAACGCGTACTCGCATCAACATCATTCAAAAGCATGGGCTCGAGTACAAGTTTCTTTGGATTTTTCGCGTCAAAGGTTTGGTGAATATGGTTGTCTTCTGAGGGTTTTGATTAATTTTTTGGCAAAATTTGCTCCGTGATTGTTAAAAAATAGTTCAACATTAAATGAGGAGATAATTATGTGAAAACTGCATATTGTTTTTTGTCTCCCAAGCTTTGAAAACGCAATATTTGATACTGAGTTAATAGCCGTACTGCTCTATAAGACCCCGTTACAGTCGTTGCAGAAATCACATCACTTTTGTTTATGCGCGGTGACACATGTTGCTTTTTCTGGAAACCGGATGAAAGCTAACAATAACAGCAATATGGCTGGAGTTCACGTATAGTGTACGTCTGTAAACAATGCATAAAAAATTGACGTCAAATCGCTTTTTCGCGTGGTGAATTGGAAGTGTCTTATCTCGTTATCTCTTCACATACGTTGTCTGTCAATTCCTTATTCTGTTTAATTACTGCATGATTTATTGACAGCTGTTCGAGTGCCCAGAAATTCTGTTATATTTTGAGTTTGATCTCATCGTGAATTTGGATATTTTGTGGTGAGGTCACAATATTATCCTAATTATACATCTCCACTGCAGACCAATAGCCTGATTAAATGCACTCGACTATATTAATAATCTACCTCTATTTTTCTTGATTATGCTATGCCTCCACTGCTTATTACTAGATAGGTTATAGAGCTTTTCTGGCAAAAAAAAATGGTTGACAAATTTTTGATGCGGCGAATTGTGAATGGTCAATTTCTTTGTCTCTGGTGTTTAATTTCAATAAGCGATGATTGAGCGACCGTAGAACATGTGCTCACCATGTGTTTTGGGTCGAAATCGAAAAGAGAGCTCAATTGACTAGCTGATAGCAGAGAGATATCTCTGCACGAGTAGCTGTCAATTTGACATATAGTCGAATGGAGCAAATCGTATTCGTTTTTGATACGGTAACGAGTTTATAAAACTATCGAACCGCTGAAAGGAACTACATTTTGAAAACAGCAATCAGTAGTAGTGGTCGTGCTTGCCTTAACTTGGCTTAAATATTCTGGGAGTAGTATTTACAAGTTGGAATACCTAGATCTATTGCAGAATTTTGTAATTGCATTCGAATATAAAATCTGGAATTAAAGCGTTGCTAAGCTGAGCACATATCACTTAAACCTTTAGAGAGTTTACCGAAATTCGGGCGTGGCGGATATTAATTTTTTCGGTGTATTGTACATTCACACATTTCGTAATATTTTTCAGTCACTTGAGCATCAGTTTTAAAACGAAAACTAGTTTTTAATAAGAATTGTGAACGTGGAAAGAGAACGCATAATATCATCACTATTGGAAATACATATTTGAAGATTTGTGAGATTTGCTGAAAGCAAAGTGAAAGTGCTAGTGAAGGGAGGAACGTTTTGTATTCTATAACTGGTGGACAAACTAACAATCCATAGCAAAATCAAATATTAATCAATTAATCCAAATTTTTAAAAAGTTTTCACTCATCTCGATTTCGCTAAAAGAAATTGATTTTTCGCCCTTGAATCTCATCAGCAGAAGTAGCCACACAATGAGCGGATACACAGAATTGGCCACATTGGAGAGCAGTCGGTAAGTGCCAATTGTACAAATTTCAGCTAGACAACGCTGAGACCATCCCGAACCCCCCCAAAAAGTTTCAAACCATAAGAGATTGTGGTGATTAGTTTTAAATTCAATTCCAAAATACAGTTTGGAAAACTTTTAAGAGGAATAATGAGAAAATATCCTCCCCTCGTTTCGTTTTATACGAAGTTTCGTTAATGTCTAGTTTTTTTGTGAGTAAAAAAATTTCAAACGGTAGTGGCTCTCTTTGCAAATAGTTTCTCTTAAGAAATAGGAACACAATGACGCTCATACCCTGTATACTACCAAAAAATCACGCCATTCCGAACAGTCGAAATTGTGGATAAATTTGCGTCAAATCTAATCTATTTTAATTAAAGAAGCAAAATGATGTTCTGAAACCGTTAAATGAGAAGAGGCTCTAGGCTTTAAGAGACGCACCTGTGTGTGTGCGTTTGGGTGTGTGCTCGAAACAACACGATTAGATATTTCAATTAAATCCTCAAGCGGAATTTTATATAAAATATTAATAAATTTAAACTTCGTTGAATCATAAGTTAATCCTTACATTTAAGTTAACTATTAACGAATCACAAATAATGAATTGCAAGAAATTTTCAAAAGGCTAGATTTACCGCTTGCGTACTTAAATGTAATGTACAGTTTCATAAAAAGGGCTTAATCATAACAAAAGTGTCTCAAATATTTTCCATACAGGTTCTTGTAAATATAGAAACTCAAAAAACCTCATTGTCGTTGGCCACAAAGTTCTTTTGGTTTTGTTCATAGTTTTTACATAATGATTAAATAATTCCCAAAAACTTTTCCAAAACTAGAACAAATATTCTAGAAAATTTTTTATTTTATTTCAATTTCAATAATTTCTATTTAATTTCAATAATTTCTATTTAATTGTATTCCAGAGTTTATTAATCAAATCAATATTACTTGACATGTTTTGATTTGTATTTCAAGACGCTTCGATAATAATACAAGATTCTCCAAAGCAGTTTTGGAATTTTAACATCAGTCAGTTTTTAATTTAAGCGTAAATTAGTTTTGTTAATTTTAATTTGGCGGGCTTAAAGCTCAGGTTAATTTACCACGTAGTGTCTGACTTTTATAGAAAATGCTAATCTCTGTAAAAACCCATCTCACCAAAAAGCCACCAAAAGTAGAACTCAACAAAAGAGTAGATTTATCTGTTATCTGTTAAAAGCAAATAAATTTATAATGTCCGCGTAAATTGAAGTGCGGATATTTTTATATAGAAATGTTTACTGGATCATTGGTTTGACGTAAAAACAACAGATAATATTAGTAAACCACCGCATAGTGTTCTAACATGTTCTAACATCATGAGGCATGATGAGTCACAGCCGAAGAAATATAAACATATGTATATATAAATAATTCCAGAGTTCTTATGTATATATAAATATTTCCAAGTCATCACAAATAATT
The DNA here is from genome assembly GCA_963966595.1 of Physocephala rufipes. NCBI lineage: Eukaryota > Metazoa > Arthropoda > Insecta > Diptera > Conopidae > Physocephala > Physocephala rufipes. The sequence goes on from OZ016505.1 coordinate 3,387,744, forward strand.
TTAGGCGTTACTCCGATAAAAGTCTTTTGAAAGAGAGACATCACAGAACTCTTCTTGCTAGTTTAAATCATGTGCGGTACCTACATAATTTACCCCAGACCTGTGCAAACACCGCAAGAGCAATATGACACGTTATACCAACCCTAAATCAAGCCACTTTTACGGGTTTTTATATACTCCCTGCTTGAGAGAGCTAAAGACAATTTCTGACTGAAATATATTAAAAATCTTCTAGAATTCTATTGTTGAAAACAAAAAAAAAAACTAATTGATATATTTGTGTAATCTCTCGGCGATTATATAAAATAATATTCCCTCATGCCTCTAGCTTTGTAATAGCGTTTGAATGAATTTACCGGCTTGTTTTGGACAACCTGTATTCGTTTATTCGTTCGATTTGTTTAACGAACGAATGGTTTCAGGAGAGGAAAGCCCGTTGGCAAGCACTTTTTTGAATAGTCATTCGATTCCTAGTCATTTTATGGCAGTGAAGACAGAGGAGAATTTTGGCGCGTTTGATTGGTCGCAAAAATGGCGTGGTTCTTGCTTACGCCAGCGCTAATACGCCAAATGAAGAGGCCACGAAACTATTTATTATCGTTGTAACAATTTATCCAACTAACCATTCGTTCATACAACCACTATTCATTCATTCGTTCATTCATTCACTCATTTATTCACTAATTCATTGTCTATTGTTCGTCATTACTTGTTACTTAATTTGTATGATGGAAAGAAATGAAGAAGGGGCGAGGAGGAGGAGGAGGTCATGTTGATGTGATTGAAACATATTTAGTAACAACTTGTAGCAATTTGGTGATGACGAGACTTTAGTTTGACGATTTATTAGAGAGCAGATTTATTTTGTGATTTGATTTTCTAGCAAAACTTGAAACGCAAAAGCCTTGTTTTCTTTTAATAAATGGCGACACTTTCTTTGATGCCTCTATTTATAAGCTTTTTTTGTAACTAATAAAAAGAAATTAATGACAAATTAAATTAACTCATATAATTCCTGAGTCTTTCGTACTTCGCTCTAGATTCCTTTTATAATTTACGTTTTCCTGTCTAGCTCTTCAGGGTCTAGTAAACAAACACTGCTGGCCCCGGTGTGAACACATTCGTTGACATCTAACAATCTCCTATTACGCTCATCCATATTTAATCCATTTACAAATTATTCACAATTAAAACACAATTTTTTTTATTCAAATCGGAATTGATTACAGTTTTATTATACATTCATACAAAGGAATTTCTTGAAAATTTAAATTGTGTTAAGGGTTAAGCTTTTGACCCTATTTTTGTTTTAATGCTTTAAGTTTATAATATCCTTTAATTGTTTATCGAATTTTTGCACCAAAAATCAATCTATAAAATTCATATTGTTCTTTTTTAAACAATTCTGTGACATTTCTATAAACTCTTTTATTTATGCTTTTCAAAAATGTCGCCACAGAATACAAATTGACTGAGTGGAAAACTTTAATATAAATCTTTTAACGCATTCCTGAAATGAAATATCACAAAACGGAACAGGCAAGCTACTAAAGATATTATTTCGCAATATGAAGAAAAGAGAAAGTTGTAACTAAGCGATCTCATTGAAATAAATGGTTTGGGAAAAGTCCTATTTGTTAACCTTCCATTCATTCTGATGATCAAACAATATATTGCCAACTTTTCTGTGAATAATCTTTTGTTTTTTTCAAATGATGTTTATTTTTTATAACGAGCTTGTTGTTCGACAGTTCTGAAATTATTTTTGAAAAATTAGAACAACATTGATTTTAAAAGCATTATTTATTTATTTGGGGGAAAAATATTTGCTCATTTTCCATGTAATTGTTTTTATCCTGACATGTTCGGTTCCTCCAATTAAAAAATATCACGAATTTGGTTTCAAAAAAAGGAATTCAGGTACGCATTATAAAAACCGTAAAGATTATTATCAATTTGGAAAAATCAAAATTATTCTACGTTTCAATTTTATATTTAATTGCGCCATTAAATAATTTCCTTTATGCAATCAATTTCCAAGGCGAAATTATTTAAATTAAATTAAAAAAATGAAATTATATTATCAAAAACTCTTAAAATTTCATTTTTGAAGTGGATTTAATTATCACGCATGATCTAAGTGCGCACACGAACAAACTACTTCCTAGTCGCAAAATTGGTCGGTGGATCGTGTCAAACCTTGACAATCATCCGATCGACCACGCTTCAAGTGCATGCCATCTACGCTTACGACCATTAAAATGAAGCTATGGATTCTAATTTGTTTTCAAAAATTGTTTTTAATAAAAATTTGGAATTTTTCCTTTTCGAACAGAGCTTATCTTTGGCATGTGAGTGGCTCGTGATGATGGCGTGGCGTGCGACAATAGCAAATGATAACGTCTTGCTTGCTATTTTCGATAAAGTGATCGTATGACCTAAAAGATCGGCTTTAGCACCCTTTAAGTTAAATTAAATGAAAATAATTTATTAATAAAAAATTATAAAATAAATAAGTCATAAATATTGTTTATTGAATTATTATTGTTATTAATTCGGTCTGGATTAGATAACGATGACATTAAATACACGTGTCATCTTTATTATAAAACAAAAGTTAATTTTTCTCATAATAATCGAATATTACGTCATATTAAGGCTCTGATCCTGGCTTGGCTGTGTCTCTCTTTTCTTCTAATAAACAAACTTCGATCTTTTGTCTTACGGAATAAAAAAAACAATGTAGAGAGTATTTATTATTTGTAATGCCATTACCGCTAGCATCACCAATAAATCAACAAAGCAAGTCTATTTTCGTATTTCTTTTAGAAACTGTTTACGTAGAATCGCTTGCCACGATGAACTCCAATTTTCCAAAGACAGTATTGTCAACGTAATGGAACGTTTTGTAAAGACTGTAAACGTCATGGACGAAACTATTTTGGTGCCATGCCGCTTAATGGATCGACAGGTACGTTGCCTAAATCCACAACTGGATTTATTTCAGGTCATTGCATTGCACTGCAGTTTGAATAAGCTCGTCTTGCACAATTTTATACTCTGCCTCCTTTCCATATTTCTTCATAATGTTTTAGTATTATTTTCTGTTTTTTCTTCATTTGTTAATTTCTCTAAAGGTTGGAGATAGTACTGATATTTTACCAGCCTCAGCCAGAGATTCTACCGCAAATCAGTTATCGTTGGCTTCTAGCGCTCAAGGCAAACGCGGTGCTGCTCATTCTAAAAACGTTCATGAATTCCTTCATTCGGCAGAGCTCTTCAACTTATATACCATGTTGAATTCCCTCAAGAATGATCTTCTTTGGACCGGGAATGATGATAGTGGCGATGGTGAATGTGATAGTATCGAAACTGTTAGGAATGTCATCGAAGAAGGGAATGGGAACGCTCTCTCATTATCGGATCATTCTAACGTAGACTCGAATAACAGCAATAATAATAATCACAATATCAATGAAGCTGCTGAACTGCGCATTGGTAGTGGTGCGAACATCTCCACCACCGTCACCACCACTGTCACTGGTGTAAAGGGTCATAATCGCCGACCCTCAAATGCTTCAGTAGCTTCAACTGCTTCGGTTAGCAATATGAGCGATGCCGAGAGTGATATTTCAAATGAGAATGACTCGGGTATTGAATTCGAGGGCAATAAAAGCACGAACATTCTAAGTAGTGATGGATCAATTAGTGGCAGCGAAGACGCTATGGCAAACGGTAAGAAAATCGCCAATCATGACAAGGCTACCGAACTGGCAAGACGTTGCCGAAGACATCTGAATGGATTACATCAATGCCTGGAGCAAATGACAGAAGCGGCAAATTATCTGACTGCTCGTTATCAAAGTGATGTTGGCCCCGTCTAGGATATTACTCTAAAAAGTTTCTTTTGCGTTCGCGTTTTTTGTCCTTAGTTTAATAATGGTACTAGGTTACATAACACAACATAAACAGGAGGAAGAAGATGAAAGAAAAGAGAAAACAGCTTCGATCTGAGATTAACAAAATAGGTAGCTTTTAATTCATTATTATTTAACGGGGTAAAAAAAGCAGAAACACAATCTGGGTAACGAAAACACATAAACATAATCATGGGATTTTAATAATAATAATAATAATAATAATAATAATAATAATAATAATAATAATAATAATAATAATAATAATAATGATAATGATAATGATCATGATCATGAATAATACTACCGCCAAGAAATCCTATTATGTAGAACTCATTGTTCATTAATTCCTGTTAAGCGAATTCTAGTAATGTTAAGAAGCGTTGTGCAGGAGTCAAACCGTAATGTTGTCAGCAGTATGGGCGGTTAATCTTACATCACTGTTAAAACGGCGTGTACAGTATCGTCCACAAAATTAAAAATAAGTGTTGGTTTTAGGCCATTCAAACCCGACCCAGCACCACAACATTTACAAACAATCACGTTCAATTACTCTCTTAGACGATATTGATGCGTTTATAATATCCAAAGCTTGTTCCGTTAACGTTAATAACTATTTTTAATGTACAATATCTCAGAAGAAGCAAAACAAGGACAAATAACAAAATCCAATTCTGTAAATTCAAAAAAGAAATTTGATTTTAAATTGAAAAAAAGTCCCTTTCATCGTATAATTAATTAAACATTCCTTAAGAGTTATGTCTGAATAATTATGTATGTAAACGTGGCACAATAGCAATAACCACAAGAGCAGCCAATTGCCGCTTCCTTGGGAGAAAGCAGTATATAATACTGTTAAAACTGCTGCCGTTGAGTCGTTTTGATGTGATACAAAATTGAAAAGCGTCTACATTAAAAAATGGTTTTCGAGTATGTTTTGCTTGCAAAAAAATTGAATATTAAATCGGATTAAAAAAAGCAAAAATAAAACAGCAGATATAATTTTATTCAAAAAGGAATGTTTGTTATAAAACTCTGTATGAAATTAATTCCATTTTTAGATTGATTTTTGGTAGTTATTTTTTATTTAATTATTATTTATTTTTGTGTTAAATCCAATCAAAACTTGTGCCCTATTTGTTATATTTGAGGCAGAAAGGCATTTGAATATTTCAGTTCTTTTAAAAATTGTGTCTTATAGTTCCGAAACGAAACAAACTCTTATGAAAGAAAAAAAAACAAAGGCAAACCTTTTTCAAAGAAGAAAATACTTTCAATTGAACCTTTTTCAATTGAAAATACTTTGTAGAGAAATCATAGAAGTGCGAGAGATGGTATGTAAGAGGAGAGGAGCTATAGAAATCTGTAAAACAGTAACCAATCATTCAAGATTTTTAGATTGAAAGGAAATTTGTTAAAAAAATGATCGAATCGAAAATGTTGTATGTACTGTATATAAATAGTTATTATAAATAAACAAATAAACAATTCATGTAATTAAAATTGAAAGTTTATTAAAAATAAAATAATACTATTAAATCAGCGAGAAGAAAAAGAAGAACGCTTTTGTTTGATTCCATCTTTGCCTCTTCAATAAATTGGATTTATGTGATGTCAATGAATTGCGGCGGTACCTTCCGGAGGCAGTTATTTATGTTTAGAAATCAGAAGATAAGCGGGTGTTAACTGTGGCGTCGTTTACGGACTGAAGCGCAATTGTTCACAAATGAATTCGGGACATTAAACCACGTTTGAACGCATTGTCTTCGTGTTCTGAATGAGAAAGTGTTTTCCTAAAGAGAAAGTTGTCAGCCTTACAATGAATTTACAATAATTCGAATTTTTTACAGCTGTTTATTTTTAAAACTTTTAACACAACTTATTCCAAAGCTGACGAAGATTTGTAAGCCAGTTCGAAATCAATCAAAGAAAAAGCGAGTAAGAATCGAGTAGAGTAAGAAATAAGAATTTGAAAAAAATGAGAATTTGTTTCATTCGAGATTTTAGTTTTTTATTAAATTCATTTTATTGAATTAAGTTTGCATCAACTTCAGAAAGAAGTTTAATGTTCGAAGGGGAAAGTAGGTCCCTTCAAGACCCCTTCTATTTACGCTAAAGAAAAGAATTACAAATCATGCAATTAAAGAGGAGATAATCTTGATGTAAAGAGAAGCACTTGATGTTTGTGTGATGTTGTGAGCGTGTGTGTCAATCAACTCTCGATTTGCCATCCAATTAAATCGGGTGCGAAGCCCTTTTACGGCTTCTCTCATAAAAAAGTATTCTACTGAATAACAAGCAAAAAAGAGCAGAGAGGGGTGCCTCCAAAGAGAAGCGACTGAACCAAAAAAATTAATAAATAAATAAATAAATATGAACAATTCATAAAAACTGTAATAAAGATATTGAGCAAAAGAAGCATCTTATATTTTTTTGTTGTGGAAGAGGTAATATTTAGAAGGATTTCATTATTCCTGTCTATAAATTTATCTTGATTTCCTTTACGGGTTCTAGAGCATTCGGATGCATTCCAACCGTCTGTAATTTTCTTTTCCACATTACCGAAGGAAGAGTGGAAATTCCTGGCAACAGAAAAAAATAAATATATATTCACACAAATATTTATCGATGTATATTTTTATGTCCGTACGTAATTAATTCTGACTAAAATTACTGTAATTATTTAGAATTATAATTAACGAGTATGAACGCCAACTTCGGCCTGGTCGAAGATTATATACCCTACACCCGTAGTACACAAATATATGGTTTAAATGCAATATTCTGTGGACGGCACACATCCCTTTTAATACACTGTTCCCCTTGGTTTATTAACATCTACTAACTCATAGTGAGCGTACCATTGCCATTTTCGTGACTTTATAATTTATACCGATATCGTGCCCATAAAATTCCAGTTTCAATATTCCAGTAGATTCCGAAATATGGGGCTTCACAATTGTATTTCATAAGAAGTAGGTGTGTCACTGGTCAGCTCAAACATGCGTCAAATCGATTCAGAAGGCGAGGCTAAGAAAGAATACTTTTCTATTCAAACCACGTTGTTTTTAATACGTTACAAAGAGAAGAACAAAGTCATTTAACTCATCCCCTCGGGTGTAGGGTATAAAAATAAATTCAACCCGTTAACGACATTATAAAATTGGTTATATTGACATCAGCGTTAGTCATAATTATCATCGCCATACGAGATCTGTTCAATTCTTGTCGCGAATTTTATCTTATCAAATCTTATCGCGAAAATATATCCAATTTTCAATTTTGTTGCGTTATTATGTTAATACTCATATCCCTCACTTATGCTGACAAATTCGATCGATTTGAATGTTCAGCTAAGTTTTCACAGCTATTTGGTTGAACGTGTCTTGGTTCATCTTCGATTTTTGCCTATTCCTTAGAATGGAGTAGGAAACTGCATCCCTTCAAATTCGGAAAAAGCCAGGGTTGCCAAATCTGGGGAATACGGAGGCTGCGGCATCATTATTGTTTGGATTTTGGCAAAAATTCCCGCATAAACAACGATGTGTTAGCGGTTTTGTATTATTGTGATTCAAACGGCAATTTGTTTTCTTCCACTAATCCGGACACTTTTGACAAACCTTTCGATTTAAGCAAATGCGCATAACTTACAAGTAATAGATAGTCTTTAATGACGGTTATACACCCTTGCAAATGAAGAATCCTCAATCAAAACCTTTGCGATACATTTTGAACAGAACTCGTATATTGCGTTAGAAAATGATACATCAAAAAAATCTCTCTTGAGCTCATTAATTATTTGCCCTTCAGATGAACCATAGAGTAAGAAACAACTCTATAGATGGATTTCTTACTCTATGGATGAACTCAACGCGTCTGATTACCAACCAGTAGAGAACTGATTATCCGATATGGCTCCAAGACGGCTAATAGATCGAATAAATATTGCTTGCGTAAATACGATACAGACTGACGCAATTCTTCAATAGAAAAATTTGCGTAAATGTAAACTGATTTGATTGTATAATTCGCTCTCATGTGGACTCCGTACCGGTTCTGATTGTTTCATTTGAATACGATTTGCATCATTTTTTCAGAATTTTTAAAATCAGTATTGCCGATATTGCCGACAAAAAAGCTCCCCGGTATTAACGTCTTCAAACTCAGCTCATGGTTAAAGATCAAAGTCCAAATCTAAAATTCCACAATCATCAAGTATATTTACCGATTCAATGATCTACTTGGTGGTCAGTTAAGCGAGCTCCAAAAACTCACCTGCCAAAAATGTGATTAAGCAAGCGATAACATTCAGCGCTGCTTTAACCACTTTGTTCACAAAAACAAAAGCAAAATTAATAAACAAAAACAATTTTCATTCTGCCGCTTTAACGACGATTTGTTTTTAGCAGTTTTCAAAAGTATATTTATGAATTTATATATGCGCTGATTATTATAGACTTATATTTATTTATAAACCCTTTGACATCAATTCTAAAAAAATTATTTAAGAGAATTGAATTTTATTTGAAAAATAAATAGATTTAATGCTATTTTAAAATAATCGAATACCAAACAGTTCGAATTATTTTTTGAAAATCAGAAGATAAGCGGGTGTTAACTGTGGCGTCGTTTACGGACTGAAGCGCAATTGTTCACAAATGAATTCGGGACATTAAACCACGTTTGAACGCATTGTCTTCGTGTTCTGAATGAGAAAGTGTTTTCCTAAAGAGAAAGTTGTCAGCCTTACAATGAATTTACAATAATTCGAATTTTTTACAGCTGTTTATTTTTAAAACTTTTAACACAACTTATTCCAAAGCTGACGAAGATTTGTAAGCCAGTTCGAAATCAATCAAAGAAAAGCGAGTAAGAATCGAGTAGAGTAAGAAATAAGAATTTGAAAAAAATGAGAATTTGTTTCATTCGAGATTTTAGTTTTTTATTAAATTCATTTTATTGAATTAAGTTTGCATCAACTTCAGAAAGAAGTTTAATGTTCGAAGGGGAAAGTAGGTCCCTTCAAGACCCCTTCTATTTACGCTAAAGAAAAGAATTACAAATCATGCAATTAAAGAGGAGATAATCTTGATGTAAAGAGAAGCACTTGATGTTTGTGTGATGTTGTGAGCGTGTGTGTCAATCAACTCTCGATTTGCCATCCAATTAAATCGGGTGCGAAGCCCTTTTACGGCTTCTCTCATAAAAAAGTATTCTACTGAATAACAAGCAAAAAAGAGCAGAGAGGGGTGCCTCCAAAGAGAAGCGACTGAACCAAAAAAATTAATAAATAAATAAATAAATATGAACAATTCATAAAAACTGTAATAAAGATATTGAGCAAAAGAAGCATCTTATATTTTTTTGTTGTGGAAGAGGTAATATTTAGAAGGATTTCATTATTCCTGTCTATAAATTTATCTTGATTTCCTTTACGGGTTCTAGAGCATTCGGATGCATTCCAACCGTCTGTAATTTTCTTTTCCACATTACCGAAGGAAGAGTGGAAATTCCTGGCAACAGAAAAAAATAAATATATATTCACACAAATATTTATCGATGTATATTTTTATGTCCGTACGTAATTAATTCTGACTAAAATTACTGTAATTATTTAGAATTATAATTAACGAGTATGAACGCCAACTTCGGCCTGGTCGAAGATTATATACCCTACACCCGTAGTACACAAATATATGGTTTAAATGCAATATTCTGTGGACGGCACACATCCCTTTTAATACACTGTTCCCCTTGGTTTATTAACATCTACTAACTCATAGTGAGCGTACCATTGCCATTTTCGTGACTTTATAATTTATACCGATATCGTGCCCATAAAATTCCAGTTTCAATATTCCAGTAGATTCCGAAATATGGGGCTTCACAATTGTATTTCATAAGAAGTAGGTGTGTCACTGGTCAGCTCAAACATGCGTCAAATCGATTCAGAAGGCGAGGCTAAGAAAGAATACTTTTCTATTCAAACCACGTTGTTTTTAATACGTTACAAAGAGAAGAACAAAGTCATTTAACTCATCCCCTCGGGTGTAGGGTATAAAAATAAATTCAACCCGTTAACGACATTATAAAATTGGTTATATTGACATCAGCGTTAGTCATAATTATCATCGCCATACGAGATCTGTTCAATTCTTGTCGCGAATTTTATCTTATCAAATCTTATCGCGAAAATATATCCAATTTTCAATTTTGTTGCGTTATTATGTTAATACTCATATCCCTCACTTATGCTGACAAATTCGATCGATTTGAATGTTCAGCTAAGTTTTCACAGCTATTTGGTTGAACGTGTCTTGGTTCATCTTCGATTTTTGCCTATTCCTTAGAATGGAGTAGGAAACTGCATCCCTTCAAATTCGGAAAAAGCCAGGGTTGCCAAATCTGGGGAATACGGAGGCTGCGGCATCATTATTGTTTGGATTTTGGCAAAAATTCCCGCATAAACAACGATGTGTTAGCGGTTTTGTATTATTGTGATTCAAACGGCAATTTGTTTTCTTCCACTAATCCGGACACTTTTGACAAACCTTTCGATTTAAGCAAATGCGCATAACTTACAAGTAATAGATAGTCTTTAATGACGGTTATACACCCTTGCAAATGAAGAATCCTCAATCAAAACCTTTGCGATACATTTTGAACAGAACTCGTATATTGCGTTAGAAAATGATACATCAAAAAAATCTCTCTTGAGCTCATTAATTATTTGCCCTTCAGATGAACCATAGAGTAAGAAACAACTCTATAGATGGATTTCTTACTCTATGGATGAACTCAACGCGTCTGATTACCAACCAGTAGAGAACTGATTATCCGATATGGCTCCAAGACGGCTAATAGATCGAATAAATATTGCTTGCGTAAATACGATACAGACTGACGCAATTCTTCAATAGAAAAATTTGCGTAAATGTAAACTGATTTGATTGTATAATTCGCTCTCATGTGGACTCCGTACCGGTTCTGATTGTTTCATTTGAATACGATTTGCATCATTTTTTCAGAATTTTTAAAATCAGTATTGCCGATATTGCCGACAAAAAAGCTCCCCGGTATTAACGTCTTCAAACTCAGCTCATGGTTAAAGATCAAAGTCCAAATCTAAAATTCCACAATCATCAAGTATATTTACCGATTCAATGATCTACTTGGTGGTCAGTTAAGCGAGCTCCAAAAACTCACCTGCCAAAAATGTGATTAAGCAAGCGATAACATTCAGCGCTGCTTTAACCACTTTGTTCACAAAAACAAAAGCAAAATTAATAAACAAAAACAATTTTCATTCTGCCGGTTTAACGACGATTTGTTTTTAGCAGTTTTCAAAAGTATATTTATGAATTTATATATGCGCTGATTATTATAGACTTATATTTATTTATAAACCCTTTGACATCAATTCTAAAAAAATTATTTAAGAGAATTGAATTTTATTTGAAAAATAAATAGATTTAATGCTATTTTAAAATAATCGAATACCAAACAGTTCGAATTATTTTTTGGGAAATGTATTTTCCAAATTTTAATTGTAAACAAGTCGATTCGATTTTAAGTAAATAAAAACAATCTTCGTAGTGTTTTAGCGTTATCAGTATTTATCGCTTTGACGGCTATCGGCCAAGTAAACAATGACCATATGATATTAATGATTTTGTTTGTGCTTTTGTCTTGTTTTTGTTTTTGTGTTTGTTTATATTTTTTTTTGTCAAATTACTCTGTTACTAAGTGACCTTAAGAAGACTGGCTTGACTAACAAAAAAAAAAACACATTCATCTCGCGTCTCTTAAGCGTCTCGTAATCACGAACCGTTGATTCCCTCAAATGATAAAGTGAGTGAATAGACTGGCGAGCAGGTAATGAGACAAGCTACAGCTATAGATATAGACAGATTCATACAAATGTATATGCATATATACCATGGCAGGAACAGGTGTGTCCAATGGCGAGTATTTATTATTTCTTACAAATTTTTAAAGTAAATAGTAATCACAAATTGAAACGATGAGAAATTAAATTTTTATAATAATTTTTATTTAAAAAAATTCAAGGACTGTTTCAGTCATTTCGGGATTGTTGGATGGCAAAAGTTTACACGCGTTGAGAGAGAGAGAGAAGTTAATTAGATCTACTTCAGACTAACTTCGTCAATTAAATTTATTCGGAATTATTTTTATCCTTGATGATGATAGAATGATAGAGATTAATATAGTAATGAAATAATTACTTTTATGAAGAGTTGACAATGATTAAAAGACTGTAAAGCTAATCTCTCATTAATAATTATCAATAATGATCAATAGCGATTTTATTGAGAGGACTCCAATTTTCAACAATGATGCATCACATGTGGGACGCATATCAATTACATATGAGTGATTCTTACATATACACCTGTTGCTATATATCAGTCATATATTTATGTATATTTCTTTTCGCTGTTTGCTTCTGCACCTCTCAAAACTTTAAAATGTTCAAAAACTATTTTATATATAAAAAATAACAATTTGTTTAAAAATGCAAAACAAAAAACAACTAGAAACTTCCTCTTCCTCTGACGATGTTAAAAGAAACGTCACACCAGTTTAAGAAAAAATTAAATAATTTCTCTTTTTTATCTTCTACTTTTTCATTTCATTTTTCTCTTAAACTTCTAGAGACTTCGTGACATTAATTAATTAAATTGATTATTTCAATTGTATCGAATTGCAATAAATATTTAAAGCAGTTTTTATTATTTTATTCTTCATTAATAAAACAGTTGCACTATATCGTAAATTCATTCCGATTTAATTATTCCTTTTTTTATAAAAACGCGCTTTTATTTAATAGAATAAAACCTTTGAACTTCAATTGTTTTTTCTTAAAACAAAAACCGTTTCGTTTACCTTTTCTTACGAATTTCTTAAGGAATAATTTATAATACTAGAATTAAATATATTACACATTAGAAAGTAGCGGAATACATTAATTTATTTATTATATAATAGCGCAATGGTCTATAAAAAAATTCAACAATGAAGCCATTAATTGTTTTCAAAAATTTTTTATTTTAGATAGACCCATTTTTAATATTTTCTTACAAGTGGTGGAAAGAATTTAATTTATGTCTGAATTAGTATAAATAAAAAATTTTTATCTATATATTTTTGTTTGTTTTTTTGTCAGTTTTTGTCTTATTATAAGAGGTCATGTCATATTTGTAAATCAGTGGCTTGTAAAGTTACAGAAATAAGCACCGTCTAGTCCATTCTGGTTTCATCCAATCGTCTGCAAAGTGACTCAAAGATCTCGTACTGCAATTTTCAGGGCTTTGCATTGTCGCGGTTTATTCAAGCCAACTTCTAGGCCGAAGAAGACCTTTTTACAAATTAAAAGACCAAAACCATTCAAGTCATTGGACTAGTTTCATAACCACAAAAAAGACAATAAATAACAACTCGAACCAAAAGCTAAACCCAAAACTAAACACCAACATTAAACAAGGCGCCAAATCAAAACAAATTAACGGTCCAAAGGGAAGGGGGGAGAAGGGGACACGTAAAGTTGTGACCGTCATACGACGATGACCTTCACATACCCATTTTATTGCCACCAACAATAGCGGCGACAACAACAAGCCAACAGCAATAAAAGTCTGATGGAAAAAGTGTAAACAAACTCGTCGATGACTTTACGATAATATTTCGCCCTGGTTATGCATTTGCGGTTGAAGTCACAAATTCGAAAATGTTAAGACAGTGAGATGGGAATGTCAGACATTCTGCTTTAATATTGGGTTTAGAACTTTTCGCTTGATTACGTTCACCCTAATGCGTAAACCCTAATGAACTATTGCTTTCAATTAATAAACAACTATACAGAAAATGTGTCAAAAAATATTCAGACTTTGAAAATTTCGTTTGAAATTTTGTCGCCGAATATTCATCTATCGAGTACGTGTCGTCGTTGGCAATCTATCTATCAAACGCGTGTCATCGCAGTGATGTGTCCGACTGTTAAGCGTAAAATAACGATTGCTCAACTTTACGCAGTTCTCTTTAACGCCGTGCACGCTAACGAACATTTCGTTCGTTGTGTGAGAAATGATTGCACCAGATACTGACTGACAAATCGATTGAATGACTGACTGTCAGTGACTTGTATTACACTGTCTCTGAAATAACAGACAACTCAGACAGTTTATATGTCCATACAATAATTTGTAGGCAATGCCAATTGCCATAATCGGCACAAGAATAGTTTTGTTTTTTTTTAGGTCGGCTGCGTAAATTATTCCAGGAACTTGAAAGGTAAGATTTGAACACCGCATCACAAAAACTGGAAATTTTTATTATTAAATACTAGTTCTTTTAAAAAAGGACTTGCTTTACCCGAACCTTGTTTATAGAGTTGTCATTATAATCAGGTAAGAGCCGCAGGACTGAGAAGGGAAAACAACAAATGACAATAATAGCATTCTTGTTAAAGATACATTCAAGGTTACGAGTATTTCTGAAGGAAAAAAATAGTCCGCTATTACGTATTAACAGAGTTCTAGATTTCTCCAAATTTCGCTTTCCTTAAAAAGATCTTGTTTTCATTAATGGTAGCCCTCGCCGAATATGGCAAAAGTATTAAAATCTCCAAAGTTATAAATCTAAAATATTAATATTGAAAGGATTATGAAGAATAGTTCGTACTTGGATCAAATTGTATTTTATTATTTTTTATAGACATAAGAATCACAAAAAAGGCAAGCCTTCAAAACGATTGTGAAATAAAAATTTATATAAATGACCACTTGCCTATAAAAACTTGCCATTTGACTTCTTTTGGCATCAGTATTCTAATTATGGGTTAGCCCCGGCCTCGCAATCGTTCCGCAATAACGCAATCTCAATCTCAAACGCCTGAACACATCCAGACCGTTAGCAACATTGGTTACTGTCAATATTTCATTTGCCCTTAAGAAAACCGAAAATGTACTCTTTTTAATTTCACAGCGAGTCGTACGCTTGTTCTTCCTAACTTTGTTGCTCGTTTACAACAGCTCTTCGCCGCTCGCATATGAATTAAATTGAAAATGACTGCTTTCATCGCTTCAGCCAACGACTTGATTGTGTTCAGATTCTGCGCGTTTAAAAGAGATTATTCGCTCGTCGCTATGATGGAAGATTTCATTACATTGTTTACATGCCATTAATGCGATAGACGAACGAGAGGAAATACCAGAATAGTTATATTATAGAGATATCAACCAGATTGGTCATAACAGGGTGACCGGGACTCCATTTAAGACGAGTCAACAGAATACACACGAAATAATTTATTAGTTCGTCTGCTGATAGTTTAAGTAATAAATAGAGCGAATCAATTATTTAAACTTTTTTAAATTGAATTTCCTTATGATATATTTATTCCCTTTCCCTTTCCCTTCAGGCCTAATATACATGACGTTGGCGCGTGGCTTATATAATTAAAATTGAAATTTCATTTAGTTGTTTGTGCGTTTATATATTCATATATACATACACACAAATGTATACAACTCGTCGCGCATCATTAGTAAATTTAGAATTCCAACATTAATATTATTTTGTAAATATGTATTTGTGATAATCAATATTTAATCGCTAAAAAAGCTCATGCAAACTCAGCAAATGAATTAGTTTTTTCTACAATAATTTTTATTATTTCTGGATTTCCCTTTGAATAAAACAAGAAATAACAGCGTTTGCTTTGTGTCTTACATATTAATAGATATTTATTTTCATATTTTATCTAAATACATACATGCACATATACATGCATACATGCTTACACACAAAAAAAATTTTTTAAAGACCCACTAAAAATTTGTCCAATGTTACGCGTTTGTTTCGCTCTTGAAAATGTACTATTCTCATACATAAAAATTTAACAGTAATAAGATAAGCGCAAAATCCTATGAATCGTGCCGCCACACCATTTATGTCGGGTTAAGCTTAACCCTTGAGCCACCCAAAGGGTTACCCAATGCATTCAAAAAGATTTGATTCTTTTGCAACTCTTTCATAATTTTTTCAGACTTTCTCATTTCTCAACTTTTTTCTGTGTCCATTACTCGGTTCTTTTTCTTCTTTCCAGTTCTTCTTGCGCTTAACAGCCTTCTCGTGCGCAGATTTGTCGGCCGTTTATTCCTGCCAAGTATGCACATGCTTTCAATTAACTGATACGATAGAAAGCAAAAACATTTTAAATTTTATTATATCACGTATACGATAATATATTTTTAACAATCTAAATAACTTACTGATTTTTAATTTTTTTTGTTACAAATTTTATTACTTTGTGGCAAATACCTGAGGCCCGAGGTTAGTCACATCAAGTGTATACTAGGGATTTGAAGCCCAAAAAAAGCATTTAAATAAAATAACTCGATTTCTGGCAGTGTGGTTTCGATATTAGTTTGCAATTTAATAGTAAATAGAAAAATATATATATTGTAGCCTTTTATGAATTTTTATTCAAAACCCTTAAGGGCATTATTGTATCCATCCACTCTCAGTTTCAGGTTTGTGTACAATTTTAATTTTCAATTATCTTGCGATTTGGCGGTATCGAAGGGTTAACGTATTGTGTTGTTTTCAGCCTTATACGAAAATTATAATTTTTGAAGAATTTTTTATGGTTTCATATATAATATATTGATATATAATATTGTATTATTTCAGTAATGTATACATACTTATACATAAATATTTGCCTAACGGAAACTTTTTTTGGTTTTATAAACCCTTTGGTCCCTGTGGTTCATCTTCAATTTTATCGTATTTGCGTTGATTAATTTTTTGTAAATATAAAATATAATTGTTTTTATATAATATTCACGACAAAAAATCGCATAACCAAATATTAATCATCATCAATAAATGAAACATTTCCTTCATGCGTTCATTCGTATCAATGGAAAACTTTTTCATACGAAAACAATTTAGAAGATAAATATTCTATGTTTATCTACGTCATTACTCTAAGTACGGTTAGTGCAAACTTGTTAAAATCAAATTAAAAATTCCATCTCATCAATTTTAAAATGCAATAAATGGATTCAAGTCGCGCGAACTATGAAGTGATTGAACGCAAAATAAAGTTAAACAATTTAAAATAAAATATAAGAAATATTTATTCAGAAGCTAAAGGTTTTTTAAATAAATGCGTAGTTTTTCGACCTACAGTCGCGATCGTTTTTTATATGTTTATATATCCGCAGTCATGCTAATATATGTTAAATACAAATCAGTAGGACAGCAAGGTGTGAGGGCTTGACTAGTCATCTAAAAAGCTAAAAAGGAAAAAACTAAGAGGAAAAATAAAAAATCCTAAATCATAAAATTTCTAATTTTAATTTTAATGTTTTATTTGTTTAATCATGCATATTTTAATAAGAATGAAAAAACTATGGTAAAAAATAGGCTGCGGTATTCTTCCCAATGATATTCTTAAAAGAAATTAATTTTACAATTAACTTTTATATTAAATGGTGTCTCAAAACTTCAACCCCAAAGCCCTTTTATAAATATTCACCTCTGTTCAGACGTCAAACGAAGGTAGTCTACGTATGAATATACTTTAATTACTTTATTTGCTGTAAGGTAAGCACGAGAAGGTGAAGGGGTTGAGCTAACTATGTGTAAATTAAACAAAGGCATGCGGTAAATACACACTTAGTATAAAACAGGTAGAATGATTCTGATAGTGGGAGGTATGGGAGGAATTAATAGCACCAGTATAGGCTTATTATACGAAAAAAGCGCATAAAAAAGATTCACAGTTCAAATGGCTCTCAGTTAATGTACTCTATAATGTACTGTACAGTTAATGTAATATTTTATTAAATAATAATGTCGGTGAACTTTTCCATTTGGAAACGCTGCGATACTTGGATATTTTCCATGTTAATTATTATAAAAATAATTTAAAAGATTGTTTTTTAGTTTTGACTTATTTTTACTTTATTTAATTTTCATCAATTAACTTTATTATCACTTCACAAATTTATTATGACGAATTATGAGTATTGCGGAATACGAATTTAATATCTCACGATCATTCGAACGCATCGGTGGATACTCTCGTTCATGGAATATGCATACATGTATTTGACTTTATTTAAGAAACTACTCTCAAATGAATATACAAGTTCATAACTCGTTCTATAAACTTCCATTGCATCTACAATAAACTAAATTTATTAATTAATACGATATGATACGATATGATAATAAACGGAACATATTGTAAACTTCCTACTAAACAACATTGAAATAATATTACACTATTTTTTCGTAAATTATTATAAATCTTGTAACAAAAACGCATTGAAAATAATTGCACTACATTTATATATAATAGTATAATAATTTCTAAAAACAAATCGCGGATATTGAAAACCCCTTACTAAGTAACTGCTAAACTAATTATAAATAAAATTAATATTTATTTAATTTTTCAACCTCCCCCCTTCATTCTCTGCATCTATTTGGTTGTGATTACTTGATTAATGAAATTGTCCAATTAAAAGGATATCAAAATACTTCGGGAATGCATTAATTCCGATACAGCCTTATTACAGCCGTACGTTACATTTATACGCAATAAGGCTGTAGGTATGAAATATTATATATGTACGCGTACATTTGTGTAAGATTGTTGATTAGACTGTAGCCATATATTGTATATACTAATGAATATTATATCCAAAATTAATTTAATTTTATTTAATACTGTTCTTCATAATTTTTCAAGTCCTGGCTTAAAAACATTTGACTTAGGATTCACCCTGTTCATCGTTATTGTTTTTGAAACAGCTGATAGCATTTGCTCTAACTTTGAAATTTGAAATGTTTGCGGAAAGTCTTAGATTTGCTTATAGCTTTTCTCGCTTTCCAATTTGAAAGTGTATTATATATATGTATATGTACGTTATATGGGCTCAAATGATTCACCCACACATAATTATACAGTGTAATTCATGCATTTATAGCCTTACTTTGGTCGTTTATCGCTTAATTACTACGTCTAAGTTAGAATAGATTTTGAAAAAGAACTATAATTATCGGGATTCCTGCATCTGCAAATTTGTTTTGAACACACACATATAACGTATGCTGGCATATAGATGAATTTCACAGTCTTATTTTGTCACCCATTGATTTATCCTGTCAACGTAAATCATACGATACTGGCTATTATAGCAAATGACTAACTATTTCTTAGCGTGGAATAGTGAATCTGTGTGCTTGGATGGGGGCAAGTCTGTCACTCGTAATTGTTCAATGAATATGATAGTGGCCCATAACAAATTTGCCGCTTACTTAGATGTTGCATGTTTAAATTAACTTTTAATAATATATATGTATATTGTACGTGCGCATAAGTGTACATAATATAAAAAGGCGTTTGTATTAATACTTAATTCTCATTGAGCCCACTGAGTTCCACACTTTGGTTTTCGAGATTTCGCTTTAAGTCTTCAATTGTATTAAAAATTAGTAGCTTTTTACTTAAATGAGAAGCAACATTGGTGTCATCATAATGAACTGGTTCTGAATCCAAATAACCTACGGAATAGTTTAAGTCATGGTTCGAGCTTTTTATGCCTGAAAGCTTGATGGTCGAATCCTGGCGTTCTCGGCGTAGTTTGTTAATTTTTGCTAAGAGGGTTTGTTTTGGCTTCTCTAGTTAATTTATATTAGACCGAAAATAATTAAAATAGAACAATTAGGAGTAACCCATGATTTGGTCAATATGATAATATACCTTATAATAACTTCTAGTTATTTCCGAGGCCACTAATGCCAATTTCGGCACCGTAAAATCTATTGATTTAATTTAGACTGTAAACACTAATTTATTCTTCTTCTTAATTGTGATGCTATTTAACCAATGGCTCAGAAGAGGTAATATATTTTAAAACAAAATTTAACGCTAATTCTTTTCAACGGTATCCCGAAAGCGGCATATGTGACCACAAGTCGTTAGTTTATCTAAAGTCAACTTAAAATGTCTAATTTGATTATAAATCTATATTATCTAATTTATTATCTAATTGATGTAGATCTCTTCAAACAATCTATCTCACTCTACTCACCCGATTCCAAATCGAAACTCTTCTTGAGCCTCTCAAATGAGGAGCTACCCCTGTAAACTTTTCGTTTCAGAGGCTCGCTCTGGGGGCAGTAGCGGCCATCCAGTAAATTATACAATGCCGTCATTCCAATTGTTGGGATAGGCACGTTTCGATTTTTAAAGTCGGCATCATCGTAAAGTGTTAATCGTGTAACTTCTGGAAGAAAATTTCGATTGATTGTATTTCCATTTTGACTTATAATATCTCCAGCGACAGCTGGGTCGAAACTTTGGCATGGAAGAGACGTATAACCCACTGATAATGAGTGCTCAGCATCTGAATCACTTTCAACAAAATCTGTTTGCAGTCTTGTGGATTGATACTGAATGCGGGGACTAATAGGCGATTCGGTCAGATTTGGCACTTGATGGCCATTGACCTTTGGTGAATTTGGGCGCTTAGGTCCACCTTCGGTCATATATGGTTTACGCGGCGGCAACTCAGGTGGAGCGTTTTGGTTAATGAAATTCGTTAAGTGAGTTTTACGTGGAGTTAAACGGTTGGATATTGGACTATTGGGTTCAGAAGTTGTTTCAAAGCGAACTGTTTCAATACGTTTAAGAGCACCGGTGGGGCAGTCGACTTCATCTGATAGTTTACTGAATTGTTTTTTAGATAGATCTCGTTTCGGTTCAATTTCACCGTTTTTCAACATTTCAACACGTTTATTCATCAATGGATTGATCCGATGAGGGCTGACGACGGGTGTACACCTGGGAATGCTGGTGAGAATGTTACGAACACAATTATTTACCATTGACGCATATATTTAATCTGCTATAATTACCTCGATACACTAGATTTCATAGAAACCAAAATAGATTCAGCTTCGTGTATCAACTGGCGGTACTTCATGTCAGCTTCCAGATCCGCTTTTAGTAATAACTTTTCACTCTCCGCTATGCTTAAGAACCGATTACTCTTATGTGTATCCATGCAAACCAACGAACTAGCCCTATGAGGAAGAGGTGAGGAATGTTGGATCCTATAGAGCACATAATTGAATAGTTAATGATATAGCATTTTTCTGTACATCGTTAAGATTTATTATGATATAATTTATTATGTGTACCTTTCCTTGACTGCTGACTGATTTCTTCTTAAACACACGGGAGTTCCACCTACACTACGTGACTCTCTCGAGCTGAGAATCGGTGAAGTTATTTCTCTACTTTCAGAACTCTTTTTGCGCGTTTTCATGAAACGCTTCCGACGTCTTTGCACACCTCCACCAGCTTGTTGATTTCCACCTCCACCAATGTTAAAATCTTGATTGACTGCTGTTTTGTGATACCGTAGGCTGGCTCGAGAACGCACCGAATTCCGAAGATTGTAAATTGACTTTGGCTGTCGCGTTGGACTTTGGTAATACACGCAACTGCCAAGATTGCTTTGGGAGCCTTTCCGATCACCTACTTCTGGTATCGATGAATTATCAATGAAATCAATATCCAACAATTCATCAGTGTCACATTCATCTCCCGCATCCAAACCTGTATCCAAGTCAGATGTCCTACAATCAGTAGGATCCGAATCACTGCTGCATAACATCGAATAATGATAATAATTTTCAGTTATTCGACACACTCTTTAGGGGTGAGATATTCGTATTTCTCTTTCTTACCTTAATATATCAGTCTCTTTCTCATAAATATAGCTCTCGTCGAACTTGCCCATCATTTCATTTAAAGTAGCATCGTCGTCGCTTACAGGCATATCCTGGCAGGAGAAAATTGTCGCACTTCCACCCTCATACTGCGCATAATGGTCTAATGCTTCGGCAACAGGCATCTCGGTCTGCCTACGTCCCACAGTGTTTGGCGTGTGTGTCTTTATAACATTTTCCACTTCAGTCAAGGACGACGAGCTCTCCGAATCGTAGAAAGGCTTGGCAGTGTGTCTGAATTGGCACCGAGGTAAAAGACAAAAAGGGGGGCTCATAAATTTATTCGGATGTTCTTTTGTTTGGTTCTTACGTGCTTTTCTCCGCTCTGTTTGAAGCGGAACCTTCGCAACTCGATTTAGCGCCTGAAGAAGAAGAGCTGGCAGAGTCTATCTTATTTTTTTTCGTAGATGATGAACTCGACTTGGAAGAGGAAAATGTAGGATCGAGAGTACCCTTCGGAGCGTGATGCTGGTTAATTATGTCGCCGATGGTTGTGGCGCCAGAGGAGGAAGTGTCCGTGGTAGAATACCATGGATTCGTGCGTATGCGACAACGTTGACGATGGGAAGGGGCTAATTATATATTTTATTACTTCAAATTGCAGACAAATTAGATTCGCTCAATTTAATAATGACTTACATTCGAATCCCGTTAGTGTGGGCAAAATGATTGGTTTGCGTGGTGTTGCGGGACTGTGGCAACCGATGTTCATTTGCAGTGGCCGTTGTGGCTCCAGTAATTTTATCTCAGTCTTGAACAGGCCAGGATCAGGAACGCCCGGCTCAGAAACATCGTTCTCAGCAAAATCGTATGATTCTGTACGACGGTAACTAGAATTGGCCCCACCTCCCGCGAATGTGGAATTTGGCTAAAAAAAATGCAGCTTGTGAAAAGTTTTCGTCTAAATCATTACTTTTTTTTCCTCACCAAAGGGTCTTGTGGTGACATTTCCTCTATTTTGTTTAAACCAAATTTGTACCGTTGTGCCTCGATGGCCAACGAGTTAACACTTTTGGGAAAGTAATGTGTACCGGTTCGCATGTTTATGTAGTATTCAGGTGGAGTGTAAATGGCCCCAGGAGATGCCGCATCGGTTGAATATCCGGTTGAGTAAGCACTTTCGGGTGAGGACAAACTATTGATGGGTGCGGCCCCATTTGCATTAGGGGGAGGCCCACCGGCCATAAAACGACTACTACGGAGTTTATAACGGTTGACTAATGTGCCCGGAGTTTGGCCGATACCAAACAAGGGCTGGCCGAAAGTGTTGTTGTTGTGGTTCGCGGGCACGTTATTATTGTCGTTGGGAAGGAATTCGAAACTACTGCTACGGATTTGGTTAGCATTAATACTGTCAATCGAATTGGCCAGAGAGGAATTAATCTTGGATGGTAGAAGTCTACCGTAACGAGCTGTGGGATCGTCATCAGAATATCGGGCCCCCGCGCGTTCGTATTTGAAAGGAATATGATCTGATTTAGGGCGCTGACGTTCAAAATTATTGTTGCTAGCATTAGTATTTGGTTGACGAATTAGATTTCTTATTTCCTCATAATGCACATCATTCGTCGAATCGTTTTCACGATATTCGGCAGTGTATGGAGTGCGATATTCAGAACTGGCGCTGAGTGAGCGTCCATTGTTTTGCATATTCGACTCGCTAGGAGGAACAGTCCTTGAATGTTTAACGTTATTTTGTTGCAATGCTGGTTCTTTGGATCCCGTGGACCACGATAGGGATGAAACTGAGGAAGACGATAGATCGGTCTGAGGATGCGAAAATGTTTTATGCTCGATGAAACCGTCCTTGTGCGGTATTGAGCCATCAGTCTCTAAACGATGCCGTTGGGGAGCATAAAGAAAATGCTCCGATTTTGGTGATGTAATAATTTCATGATCGGGCGATTGCCATCCATAACGACTTGGTGTCTAAGCAAAAAAAATTATTAAAAAATTTAAAAATATAATTGATTGGGTTGAATGAAGATAATCTTCGAGAAGATGAATGAGAATCTTATACAAACATACATGCGCTTGTATGGGTGACACTTCGCACCGTCTAACCGGGCTGGAGATGCCAGCGGTAGAGCATCCATGATGATTAATGTTGCAGCATTCGCACGATAAATTGCTTGTCTGGTTGATTGATTTAGATGATGATGTTGCCGTTGTTGTTGTCGTCGATGATACTGCGCTATTGCGCTTCGTGAATCCCCTGCCATCAATTTTCTTGTAGTTGTCTTGAGTGCTTCCTGTGATTCCGGAATTGGCGACATTGCTGTTTAACAATGACACACCATTTGAGAACTGCTTGCGAAGGCTTAGTTCAAATATTTTTTAATTTTTACTCACCGATTTTCATTTTTGCTTTTACTTCCTTTCTTGCGCGGACGAACGATATGATTCTCCATCCATGATCGTAATTTTAATCCGAACATTCTACAGACTGACTCTGCTGGTGTGACCTTTTTGTTAACTATTTAGCGGATGCTTAAATGTCATTAGAGATTTTGAAAGCGAGAAAAGCAGCATTTTATGAAGGCTAAAGGATGGGTCCTTCTCTATGGATTATAATTTCCCTAAACCGAAAGAAAATCAAATTGCGATTAAAGCATGATGACAAAATAATGGTGACGATTCTATTATGGCTGGGGTAGACTTTCTAATTTCGACATCATAAAACCAAATTAAGTTTTTAAAATGATTTAAAGTAATAATTTTCCTTTCGTTAACCTCTAAAGCTTCTTCAGTTAAATATTAACCCTCAGTCTTTATTGTATACAAAATTCATAATAATTATGTTGTGAATTCATTGATTATCAATAGCGATAGCATTTTATACTTTAGACAAATAAACAATTATTCAAATTACGTTCTTGTCGCTTAACTAAAACCTTTCACTGTGTGTGATTATTGAATTATAATTATATACGCTACAGACATTTAATTCATGGGCGAGGTAATTCAGGAGTGTGGCTGACGCTCCGCATTTAGTTCATCATCATCCTGTTAGCGGATTGACATCCTCGTAAAAATAGTAAACAAAGAGCGTAAGAAATGACGTTAGGTTAACTTCCTCTTCAGGAAGTTAACACCTCATTCATGAATCATTGATGAAAATTCGGGCATTCGACTTATAAACGACTCATAAGCTTATGTTTATTTACATTCTTTTTTAACTTCAAAATGTATTCTCGATTTCTTTTTACATAAAACTGAGATGGAATTGATGTTATTCTTGCCGACGTAAACGAAACTGAATATATCCGATCTGATAAGCAATAAATTGCTTATGATAGTAATGGGATCGATTTTATTCTGTGTTCACAAACTTGTTTATATTCAAGCAATCGCATACTCCATTAATTCAGTATTCATGACTCCATTGAATTTCACCTATTCTCGCATTATTCTTTCGCTTCCTGTCCGGATTTTATTACAATTCGCAATAATGAAATAACAAGAAAAAACAAATATCGAGTTGCAGCCATAAACACAAACCTTAAACGCATACACATACACAATTACACACATCTGCACATCCACCCATTCAGGTGTTCTATTTGAAAAGTTTTTTTTGCGTGTGTGTGTGAGTCACTTCCTTTTGGGACTACAGCTCTTCATCAACTTTACGAAGCGTCAGCTTTCATATCCTTTTTATTATTGCTGTAACTATTCAGAAGTTGCGGCTTCCACCGCACAGTCGGCCGCAGTCTAGCCGGTTATTTGCAATAGTGGCTGCCCTGAAGTGAGCTTCCCCCATTCCTTTTTTTTCTTTTTAGGTCGTTTGTTTATTTTACGGTTTTTACGATTACGTATGCAGCTACGTTGACTATGATGATTATGATGATGATGATGATGGTAATGATGATGATGATGGTGATGATGATGACAATGAAGGTAATAATAATGATGATGGTGGTGATGATAATGATATTGATGGCGATGATAATAATACTGATGGTGATGATAATGATGATGATGGTAATGATGCTGACGGTGCGGATCAACGGTTTGTAACCGACAAAGGCAACCTTAATGGTGACGACAGGAGGCAGTTACTGTGGTTTACTAAGATAACATACGTAACTTCATTGAAATGCTGTCGCTGCATTCTATCAAAATCTTCCCTTAAAAATTGTGGTAATGCCAACAACTAACATTGCATTAACGCTCACAGAATGAATATCCTGTGCAGTTGAAATTGAATTGATGGAAGTGGTGGGAAGGAAGGTTAAAAGAAACTTATAAAGAGAGAGAGAGAGAGAGGGAGAGAGGTTGAGAGTGGGAGTGATAGAGAGAGGGTGAGAGAGGGTAAAGTGTTGAAAACTTTTTTGGCAGTGATTCCGATAGAGCCTTTTCATAGCATTTCAATTGTTTTAACCCAAATAATCTCACACGCACTCAATTTTAAAATTATCGAAACTAATTTTCTTTCTTAAAAACTAAATTTCGAATATTCAATTAATTTTTAATATTCTAAATTTGGAATCACTTGTTTTTTACAAGAAAAAAAAACAAATATCCAAAAACTAATGAAAAAAATTTTATTCTCCAGACAGAAAATTATTACTTCTTTCCATTTTTTTCATTTATTTTTTTGTTGTAAATTTTACCCACGATTCTCAATTTCTTATTATATTAATTTTGATGAAAGAAATTACGAAATCTGATTTTTTTTAAGCAAGACAATGATTTCATGAATTTTTACCGAGCACCGATTGAATTTTCTTTAGATATATATATGTACACGAATTTTATATATATATAAATAAGACTGCACTTGGAACACGTCATGCGCGCGAACCGTTCCGGCCAAATGACTTCAAGCAACTGCTTGGCAATTCCTTGGTCGTAGACAATGGCAAAGCACGCAACACTATCACATTCAGGCGTTGTCTCTTCTCAATAGGAAGCGCCTAGGCTTAGTTCTTCTACAAATATTTCTTTAAAACTCTTCCATATATGAAAATAGATGTCGAGCTACTAAATATAATAAATTTATTTCAAAATGTTTGAATCCAAACCACTACCTAATGTGATTCAAACTCATCTTCCTGTTCATAAAATCGTGGCGCATTAAGGGCATGAAAAGCTGACTGTTCCTGGACATGAGCTTGAGGTTGAATTCAAATAAATGGTTCTAGATAGAAATCATCATCCATTCTACAATATATAAACCCTTTGCTAAAAGCTTTAGCGTGTCCGGTTAAAAGGAATAGTCAATACACAAACCCACATCGCTTACATTTAAATTTCTTCAGCACTGCAGTATCTCTCAAATATTGAAATTAATAGCTTCTGTCCTAGCATCGGCCCTGCCAAATACCAAATATTTTCTTTGACATTTCATATTATTTGACATCTGTTCACAGCTGATTGTAAACTTTGTCGAAAAATGTCAAAATTTTTGTTGAGAGTTGCGCGCATTTTCATATTCTGCACGAACTACTTGTTTGCATGAATTATTGGATAACGATTCTTACATTCATTGATCTGTTATTTTATAATGAAGTGTTACTACGAAGAATTGGGTGTTGCTCGTGATGCTAGTGATGCTGATATCAAGACGGCTTATCGAAAACTTGCTCTACGTTGGCACCCAGACAAGAATCCCAACTCCGCTGAAGAAGCTAAAGAGAAATTTCAGCTGATACAACAAGCATATGATGTTCTATCCGATATCCACGAACGTGCTTGGTATGACAAACATCGGGAGCATATATTAGTGGGCCGGAATTCGGATTACCAAGACAACTGCCTGGATCTGTTTCAGTATTTCACAGTATCATGTTTCAATGGGTACGGCGATGATGAGAAAGGATTCTACGCAGTTTATTCAAAAGTTTTTGAGAAAATTGCGGCAGAGGATGCAGAGTTTATAGACAGCAATGAAGAAGAGGCGATACCGAAGTTTGGTAAATCGAACAGCAGTTACGAAGAAGTCGTCGGACCCTTCTATGCATATTGGCAAAGTTACTGCACCAAGAAAACGTATACATGGTTGTGCCCTTACGATATTCAGGAAATTAAAGATCGTCGGGTTTTGCGCGAAGTAGAAAAGGATCTAAAGAAGATAACGCAAAAAGCTAAGAAAGAGCGAAATGAAGAGGTCAGTCCTAAGATTTATTTTAAGAGTTATTTACTCTATTATAATTTTTTAGGTGAGAAATTTGGTCTCCTTCATACGTAAGCGCGATAAGCGCGTTCAAAACTATAAAAAGATGTTAGAAGAACGAGCAGCACTTAATAGGTTGAAGCAGGAACAGAACAGGCTTGAACAAATACGCAAACGAAATCAAGAAGTTGAGGAGATGCGAAAAAATAACAGTCACCATTTCGTTGAAGGATATGAAGAGCAACTAAAACAATTGGAGCAAGAGTATGACGGCGGGAGCACTTGTGATGACGATGATGACAGCAATTGCGATCTGGATGCTATTGATAGTCTTAATTTAAAGGAAGACGATTATTTAGATGAACTTTATTGTGTTGCTTGCAACAAAGCCTTTAAAAATGAGAAAGCCTTTGCCAACCATGCGGCAAGCAAGAAACATAACGATAATGTCGAAAAACTAAGAAAAGATATGTTGGAAGAGGAAGAAAATTTTTCGAAATCTGACATAGTAACAAATGATCCAATAAATGATGGCAGCGAAATGGAAGACAATGAAGAGCAAGCTGAGGATTACAAAGAGGTTTTGAGCGAAACCGAAACAACAGTTCCTTCAAGGAAGGGGAAGAAATCTAAAAAGTCAAGGAAAAGCAATAATTTACTTGTCAATGCAAATATTGAAAAAGAGGATGAGGATGTAAATAATAGTAATGAATTACTTGATCTCCAAGAAAAACTAGAACCACAAATGGATGACGATGTCGATTGGAGTTCGTCAGGCAAACGCAATTTGTTGAAAAATAAAAAAAATAAACAAACGAAAAACAAATCTGCCGAACATAATTCTAAAATTCATTCGGAAACGAGAAAACATGATGTTACTACGGAATTTGAGAGCAATAAAAACCCTTCCTCCGGGAGTGCTTTAACGCACACGTGTATTACATGTAAAGCCATATTTGAGTCTAAAAATAAGCTATTTGCTCATCTTAAAAAACTTAATCATGGTGTTTATATACCAAAACCCAATGTTGTTTCAACGGAGACAAACAAAAAGTCCAAATCCAAGAAAAAGTAATGACAATTAAAAATAAAACTTCAGAAATTATTAAAGACACAAAACTAGTTAAGTAACGCTTTAATTATAATTCTACGTGTTGTATGGAAAATCAAATAAATTGTAAATAAGAATTAAAAAAAATTAAATTGTAATAAAACATTAGTAAAAAGGGTAAAACTGTGTGATGTACATTTGTGAAAACACAATTTCAATTATTAAACAAATACTTTCAAGTGCAATAATTTGTGCCTGATGTATAAAAAACTTATGGAATGCACACCAATCGGTCACCTTCTTCAACACGTCTAATGACTTTCGTGCGCATGTTTGAGGATTCGGCTTTAAGACTAATTCCAGCACAGATAAACGATAAAGTGGCTCCAGATACGGCACAATAAAATGATACGCCTGTAAACAATAAATATTTCGTTAATCGTGGGGGAAATTCATTCAGTTCATTGAAAGTTACCGATGGAGCAGCAGGCAGGATAGAATGGTTCGGCATCAGATCCGCATAATAATTGGACTCGTGGTTCTCCCCAACCCAATGGATGAAGGAATAAAGCCAGCATAACGCTTATTCCTTTCGGTATACAAAATAAATATAAAACGATTTAGAATATCGCAATTAGAATATTTCTTGATCTGCTCCTACCAGATAACACCTGAGCACAACCCGTCATATTGTGTATGCTTTTTCCGAAAGCCGACTGTCGACAGCACGTTATAAGCGTAAATCCGACAGTTATGGAAAGAATTGTAAAACCCAATGATATAAAAAACATTGCCGCTTTCCATTGAGTCGGATATACATTCGGATCGGTAGCAAAGCCATCAAGATCGAATGGTCCACAATGATAGCCGTAATGATCCATCGTTTTACAACGCGTATAGATACCCACCGAAGGATATCGTGGCTGTTCAGCCAACATTGAATCAGTTTCATTTCGAGACGATGCAGCTAATGATGAATTTCTTTGTGATGTATTATAAAATCTATCGGGACTGGGACCAATTAGCCATTTCGGTGAAACTATAGCCGAGGCAATAAGCATGTCCGCTATAAGGCTTAAAATGAACCAGACTAGACTCCCTCCTGTTATTATTATATAGCACATGGTTCTGGCGTTTACCGTTTGATCAATTTAAAACAAATTATTCAATGCATTTGTTGTCTGGAAAATTAAAAAAAAAACGATTTAGTTGTTTGATTAAAAATATGATCACATAGTTTTCTTATCATTGACTAAAACGCAGGGCGTATGAATTGCCCTAAAGGTAATTGCAGAATAATGAAACCAATATTTTGAAACAAAAAAACAGTTATATGGAACAAAATCCATCTTTTTCATTTATTTAATTTTATTTAATTTTTTGATTAATTCCATTAAATTCTGAATTCAAATGGCGCCTTGCTTATAAACATCACAAAAGATGGTCAGTATTTCCCGTTAATGCGTCCCGTCCGGCAATTATATTTATTGCGGAAGTCGTAAATCGCGCGCTCTCCGTCCGTCTGTTTATATATCTTTTTTCCAATTCTTTAACCGACAATTTTCCACCCATCAAATTTGATGCGTTTAATATAAACACAAAAACGTTGGTCTATCGAACAACCAACGCCTTCTCTAATCGAACATCAAACCTCATTTAATTACTTTAGACAAATTTACAATTAAATTGAATGATTTCCGCGCGCTTAAGACTTGAACAGATTCGGTTAACATTGTATTATTTTTAAACGGCGTTAAAGTGATTGTTTTTGTCAAGCAAAGAATTCGCAACACTGTAAAGGTAAATATACCTTACGTCGCGGATCGAAAAAGAAGTTTGGAAGGGTTGGGGGGTTTACTTATATATTGAATACATTTATAATGTATGCCTTAAAATTAACACAGGACAGTTTTGTTGTAACGATTAGGTTGATTAAACGAACCAGGAATGTTGTAACTGCTGGGGCGCGGTCTTACGTATTTAAGGCACACATAGTTAAAATATCCGAAAGAGACGAGAGAAGACGAACAAGATAGGCCACTGATCGGGAGGGGACGATGGAGTGAGTTGGATACTTCAATAGTTGCGAATTGGGGGAGGGTGTGGAAGACGGGGTTGATATACTTCGCGCATATACAAAAGCGCATACAAAAACTACCCGAGTACCGCCGATTGTTATCTACGAAATACTTGATGGTTATCTTTATCGCAATCAATCGATAATTACATTCAATTTGCTCACAACTTGTTGCACTCAAAACAAAAAGTCCTTTAGCTTCTTGTCTATCCTTCCTTTTCGGTTTCATCAAATGCGACTGGACATATTTTAAGATTGCGCTGCTGCTGCTGCTGCTGCGCTGCCGCTGTCAAGACACAGCTGCAAATTATATAGTCTTGAATGAGTTTCCGTTCACACGGCGACCTTTTTTATTTATACATATATATCTTGTATTATTCGTCTTTATCCCACACTTTTTTCTTTTTGAAATTGCGTGCGGTGTTGGTGGTGGTGGTGATGGTAACTTCATCAACGCGAAGCACAAAAAATGAATGTTGCCGCGACGATGGCACCCGAAAGACTAACGAATTCGAAGCAATGAAGTAAAAAACCACAAATAGCCAACCAACCAACTAGCCATCCAGACAGCCAGCAAGCGACCCATTCATCCACACTCTAAACCTAGCGATGCTCATTGAAAATCCAGCCATTCCAGAATTGCTTGATTGTACTCGTATAGTATGATGAACGGCACCCGGCAGCCTGCACCTCGAGTTCATCATTTCTCCCCTCAAAACCGAATCGACACAAGTTACGACAGTGATGATGATAAGCAACTATGAATAAACTCCCTGGGACATAATGTTCTTCTCACATTCCCTTCCCCGTCGCCCCTTCTAAAAATGCTCATGCTCTGTCGTTTGCTTTTCAATTTTAATTATTTCCATACTAGTAAAACAATCGGTTGGGTAACAACTGGATGTCGCGCTCCCTCACTAATTCACTCGCTCAGTCGTCCGAGTTCGCTCTCAGCTGGTTAAAATTGCTTCTCCACCCCGCACCGCAGCCCGATAGGCTTTGCGGTATAACCTATAGCATAGATAGCACTTACGACTTGTACGCCTCCAACACATGCTTTTTCGCGGCAACGAGTCTGGTTGATGGTTTCTCTTGATACTTTTTTTTGGTATGTTTGTTTATTTTGTTTTGATCATCATGCTTTGTATTGTGCTTGGGCACTTGAATAAGTAGCAAACGAAACAAAATAAAGAATTCGTCCAAGAAAATATGAATAAATCTATCGATTCATTACAAATCACGTTGCGACTTCTCTGAGGCGTTGATGTGATGCGATTAGATTTAGCAGTCTCCCCAATGGAAAATGACGAGTACCGCCGTCGGACTTTGCGTTTATCGTAAATGTTCGCAACGTCATATTTGTTGCTTCTGCGTTTTGCAATAATTCAAATATTTAACGAATCTTCTCTTCTCGATTTATTCTTAATTTTTTATGTCAATAACAAACTCATAAGACCCGATTTTGAAATCCGATTTGAGTTAAATAAAACTTTCACTTTCAGCGCCTGAATGTAGTTCCATACACCCGCCCCCGCCACACCGTCATTTCGATTCAATCACAATTCCATCGAAGAACTCAGTAGATTAATTGTTAAAAAATATTCGATAAAACGTTGGTTTCTTCACTTTTCTCTATCATTTCAATAAGTCACGGGCGACATTTCCATAATGTCGAAAATTTCGCTCCCTTCCGATTTTAATTTGTTGCCGAATTTTCATACCTTCGTGATACTTACACTTTGCATAATAATCACAAGGGTTTGTGCAGTCTATTCTGATCAAGAAGAGCGACCATGTTCCGATTACGAAATGCTGATTATTAATACTGATCAGTGCGTTTCACGATGTCCGATACGATGCAATAACAGTGTTTGCTTCGAGGATGGTATTTGTCCTTGTGAAGGGCACTATCGAACGTCCTTTGAAAAGGGTCTAATCTGTGATCTAGATTGTTTGCCGGGATGCAAAAGTGCCGGCGGTTATTGCGCCACCGCCAATTTATGCATTTGTCCGCTTGGATTTATTTTCGATGCTGTCGCACGACGTTGTCGTTTGTCGCACGGTTTCGTATTTTTTGAACGCTGCAAGGGGTGAGAATCTGTTATTTCTTTCTTTTTCATTGGAATTTTTCCACCAAAAAGAATTTCATCAACAACAACAACATCTACTACAGAAGATGTCGTTATGGTCAATGCACCGAAAAGGGAGAGTGTATTTGTGCTAAGGGTTACCGACGCTCTCGGAGTTTTTTTGGACAAATTTGTACAGCTACCTGTAAACAGTAAGGTGGAAAAATAAACCTAATTAATGAAATTTACTATATTAAACATTTCACTTCCAGGCATTGCGGCCCACATGGACGCTGTTATCTTCCCAACATGTGTGCTTGTAAGAAGAAGCATTATCATTATGAAAGCGATGGTAAATGTCACAAATACTAGCTCTCTTCGTTATCGAACAAAATCATGAGTAGTTCTCAGAAAGCATGAGAGAGAACTTTGGTGAATGGAATAATTAGTGTATGCATACAATATATAAGCAATAACATTGCTGTAAACAGATAAAAAAGTGTGCAAAGAGACAGAGAGAGAGAGACTATAGTTCTGGAGCCAGATACTCATTTTTATGAAGGATATAAAATAATGTAATTTAACATGCCAAGATAAAATGTGAATAATATTTAATTTTTTAACTGATTTCAGTATTCAATAAAATAACAAAAAATTTTTTAAGTTGCGACTGTTATAATTGTGAAGTGTCTTGAGGAATGATAAACTACTATCATTGTTGTCTATAGGTTATAAAACATTTCATGTTTGTCGTTGCATCCGTTTCAATTGGTAGCAAATGATATTCAATAAAATTAATGAAATTGATTTACTTCAATGACGTATTAATAACTCTTTTAATAATACAACTAAAATTAATTCTAACACAGAGTCGCTTTGAATATCGTGAATGCTTGAAGCGCATACGTCAAATTTTCAAGTTAAGGCGTGTCGCAAGACTATTACTATACAAATCAACTCCCTCAGCCCTCAAGAAATCTACCGTGTAGAAGTGTAAGAACTATGTGTATTCTGCTCTATTTTTCGTTCAGTTTGTTTTGACACATCACCTAACAACCCTTAAAGTAGAAAACATAACCTATATTAAATTTCACTGCAATCATGCTGTTTAATAGTATTATCGATGTGCTAATAGCTGAAACAAATTTA
Source organism: Physocephala rufipes (assembly GCA_963966595.1). Taxonomy (NCBI): domain Eukaryota; kingdom Metazoa; phylum Arthropoda; class Insecta; order Diptera; family Conopidae; genus Physocephala; species Physocephala rufipes. The sequence goes on from OZ016505.1 coordinate 3,421,963, forward strand.
GGATTTTATATAATAAGGTTAGTTAGGGCGAGAATGTATGGTCGAAAATATTAAGAAAACAAACTGCTTTTGGTTTGGACGTAATTCGATGCAATTGAAAATCCAACTCGAATATTCTCTCTCTCTCTCGCTTGTTCGAGTCACGTTTACCCTACACAATAATATTGGCAGAGCTATATGAAGGAATAGACAGTTTAGCTTTTAAATATTTATATTTATAGATTAACGGTTAATTTACTAGTTTGACTTGAATGAAAGCCCAAGTAGAACAACTTCTCTAACTAAAGCTCTTATAATTGTAATATATATTAAAAATACTTTTAAAATTAATTGATGCGTATATCTAGTAATAACCCTTCAATTCACGACACTTGCTCCCAAATTTATTTCGTCTATTGTTTTTCCTCAAAAAGAATAATTACTTCTGTGCGTAATCTACATTCGTTACACAAACAAAAATCCTCTGGAACTCATACTATGGAACCTATTATTTTAGGCTGTTACCAAATAATTTCTGTTATCAAATGTCAGTTAAACAGACCGATTGTAGCGAATTCCTACTAATCCATTCATATTAACAGTGCTCTGCTTTGTAGCGAGCACGGAAAAGTTTTGGGCCTAAAATATTCTCCACAGAATTTTAAATTCAGTTGAAGTTTTACTCTCGGGAGGTTTAGTTGGTTTTTATTGGTTTTGAGGGCGAGAGTTCAGATTTTGGAGTCATATTCTCACATCTTGCAAGATTTCATATCTTTCAGATTTTTTTTAAGTTGTCTGTTTGGATAACAGTCATAACCCAAACCAAACTGCAGTACACACTAAAATATTAAGGAATTTTTTTTCAAGTTGACGGAGATCGAAGCAACAGATTTCATTTATACCACCAAAAGCAACACCATCATTATCATTATTACCAACGTCATTAACAACGTTTAAGGGAAAGGAATACGAAAAATGTGCAACGTCAGAGTAAGTTTTATTCATTTGCGAATTTTTTTCCTTTGGAATGCCAAGGCGTTCTTCAAAATTACTGTAAATAATGCACCGATTTTTAAATATATGTATGTATTACCATGTTAGGATACATAAATTGATACATGTATTGTATGCCAGTTTAGGTAGTTCGGCATATGTGTGCGTATTTTTCTTCCTTTTTTATTTACCAGCCTTTTTGTTTGACATCTGCAGTCAAACATACATTTTCTTAAAGTATTGAGTTAAACTGGCTGGAAATACTCTCCATGCCGGTGATGTTAGGTTGGGACTCTATTGTGACAGACGTGCTTCAGTTACGTATGAGAAAATTCTGTCTTTCGACGGCCCTTTAGTGGCGCCGGTGTTAGCCTGAACTGGTGTATTTTTACGATGTCATGTCTGACAGTATATCATTATTGCCACAAAATATGGAGACAGTACAAAAATTAGTTGGCCTCAGAATACATTTCGTCTTAGTATTTGAGGGTGTTTTCTGCTAAATAATTGTCAGGAAATAATTTTGCGCTTGAAAGCTCAAAAAACAAAACATTTTAATGAAATTTTGAAACAGTTTTAGCATTATTTTATACAATATATATGCATGCCTAATCGAGTTGAAAGTGAAACACAACCTGTTTTAACAACTCCAATCAGATCGCTCGACCAACCGGACGACCTCTTCTCTCTGCAACGCGACTATTATTCCAAATTTTTTTATGAATAGTAAAGAATTAAGACTGATAAGAATATTCCGATTTTTTGAAACCTAATATTTAGTTTCAGTTATTAAATAATCAATTTTATTCTTTTGTTTTAAGAAAGATATCGTATTAAAATGGTGAACTAATTTCGGCTGAAGTGTTTCATATTTTTTATCTTTATTATTTCTTATTGTAGATGTTATGAAAATGAATGTTATTTTTATGGCGATATATCAGCTCTATTTTGAAAGGGCGATTAATACAATTAATGCTAGGGGTTGTTTACAAATTTATGTTTTGAATACAGTGCAATTTTTTTTAACTATTTCGATAATATATATGTATTCATAAAATGAATGGGAAGAACATTTTGGGCAATTTGGCTTCAAATTGACTACAATGAAAGAATATCTCAAAAACTAGTTCATAACTAACTCCAATATCGTTTAAAGTAGATGTATTTACATACTCTAATAATTCAAAAACTGAATCTTTTTTTATTATTTTCTATTATTTTAATATTTTTTTAGTTAGAATTGTTTTCTTCTAAATTAATTAATTCCGTTTTATGCATCTTTTATGCTAAGTAACGTTAATAATGGATTAACGTTATTGTAACGTTAATAACGGATTAACGTTATGGTTATAAAATTGTAATCTCATAAACTTGACTTCAGAATTGAAGAGAACTCGAAAACTTGATAAAATTGATGATTGTGAAGAAATTGTTATTAAAATTTTTGATGAGAGAAATATTGATGAACCTATGGAAAATTTTCAGTTAAAAGAGAATTTTCAGTTAAAATATATCTTTCTTTATATATTTTAATAATCGTCCATTCCTTTTTTTGACCAGTTTTGTTAAGAAATACCCGTCTGCATTTGTCAAGTTAGTTTCCGAATAAAACAGGTTTTAGTAATGATATTTTGAACATTTGCTCATTATCAACAACATCGAAATTATTTAATTTGTATATGTCGACATCCACGCACCGCCGCACGTTGATACACAGAAAAATTTTTGGATTGATTAATATCGCACAAATTTCTTACTCGGATATAAATCGGAGTTGAATTCGAACGATATTTACAGTGTGTACAATTGTTTTGCATGTATTTCAAAAATGCATTTACATCCGTAAAACATTTTCAATTTGTGCCCTCTACAGTCATGTTTCTTTTTTAGTAATCTTGACTGCTAATTTTCGCACTGATTGAAATGAATTATCGTCGACGTCCGGGCAGCGTTTTAGCTCGAATAATTATTCAAAAGGATGAAAATGATCAAGCGATGGATGAAATCGACATGCGTGAATGGTATCAATTGCGTTACAATCTTCCAGATGTGTTTCAAAGGAAATTTATTGCTCTCGAAAATCCTGATGAGATTACTGTCGATTGGCTGGAAAGAGCCAAAAGTACTTCTGCAAATTTTTGTCTGCAATTATGGCATGCGGTAGCTCGTACGTTCCTGCAATTGATGATGACGCAAACCGATATAAATGGATTTCTAAAGCGCGGTTCAATGTTTATCCTTTCGGAAAATCAATTCATTCGACTCTTCGAAGCAGGTGGATTTGATTTGAGTAAACAGGAGCGTATATGCGGAGGAAATGTTGACGCAGAATTATTATCGGCAAATAACGAGTTACAGCAAATTGATATTTTGGATATTGGAGCTGGTGATGGTGAGATATCATTGCGTTTAGCAAATGCTATCTCCACTATGGGCAATAATATCAAAGTGAAATTATTCGCTACCGAAACAAGTTGGGCTATGCGTGATCGTTTGAAAAAGCACAAAATTACCGTCATTGATAGGATAAATGATTTAAATAGCGTGCCACTGATTGCATGTCTAAACGTCTTAGATCGCTGCGATGATCCGTATGATTTGTTAGAAAACATATATAATAGTTTAGCTCCTAACGGTAGGGTAATCATTGCTTTGGTATTACCCTACGTTCATTACGTCGAATTTAATTCCACCCATTTGCCTGTTCGTCCCCTGATGTCGCATTGGCCGGATAAAGCGAAGCAATTCTCCTTCGAGACAGAGGCTACGATTTTATTCGAACTTTTGGAGAACTTCGGTTTCAAAGTTGAAGCATGGACCAAAGCACCGTATTTATGCGAAGGAGATTTGAGACAATCATTTTATTGGCTAATTGATCTAGTTGTCGTTCTTTCAAAGAAGCAGACGAATATTTGAAATATCTGATGAATAAAAATCGCATCTGGGAATTATGAAAATATGTTTGCTTTATTTCTATAAATATTGGAAATTCTTATTGATTAAAAACAAACGCCAAAACTATTCTAGTCACCCATCGCTATCAAGGTAAAAAAAAACGGTGAAAAAACGAAAAAAAAATGTTTTGCCAATCAGTCGACTTTTTTTTGTTTTGTTCTATTAAAAATTGTAGTTTGCAAGGCAAAATTCTTTATAGTGGAAGATAGTTTAGTGAATTAAGTTTAGTTTGGTGGCATTTTAATCGACTGTTTATTAAGATTTTTGTTAACTTAATTCTTTTATTTTAGAATTTAAAATTGCTTTCCTACCCTTTTGCTCATTAGATAAATGGTTCTCAAATAATGTTTATATACAGTTTATAAACAATTGTACAAATATTTATTTATAAGGTTCGCCGAATGATGAAAAAATGCGTTATTACTTAGTTTTGTATTTCTCCTATTCGTCGAATAAATCTTGTAAAACTGATTATTATTTACATTCAGGGAACATACTTAAGCTTTTGAATAATTTTCGAAGCTTTTTACAGTTTTCAAGAATAGTTTGAGAGTTTATGAGTGATTTTTTTAAGTCGATGGATTTGTAAATTGTTTCATGATTTTTAAAAAACTGTTTTTCGTGTTATAGAGGAGTTGGGTGTAGGGTCGTTTTTGACTGAATATTAACTATTACGAAATATTTAACACAACTGATTTTGTTAACGACATACAGGGTGTTTCGCATAAGTTTTATAACGAAAAACATCCTTGAATGGGCGCTATTTCCAGTTACTTCCATTGAATTGTTATTTGAACCGTAGAATTATTACATTCTTCACACGAAAGTATTACACAAGATTTCTCAAATTTTTATTTTTTATTATTTTTTGATCTTTTTGTATTATTTTATAGAAGGCGTCAAAAGTTCTACATAAACTATTTGTTTGTGGTGCCCTAAAATATGGCCAACCGAGTCATACGATTTTAACTAATCCTGGTAATGGCTATGCCAAGTTTTGGTGTCGCGCTACGACTACAGAGAAAATGCCATTGGTCATTGCCACACGCTACAACATTCCTTTTCTAATTAATAAACCTGGCATTGGCTATTACGTTACTGGAGAGATATATGAAGTCGATGATCGTATGCTGAGTGTGCTGGACAATTTAGAAGATTGCCAGGATATATTTACAAGAGAAATGCAAGACATGAATATTGGAATTGGCGAAGGGTAAGGATGTATTTTCGAAATTCGAATTTATTCAAATTACTTTTTTATGAACAGAACTGTGCCTTGCTGGGTGTATCTGCTGCAGAAATATCCGGAGAAGTTACTAGACTTGCCCTATCTCTCCAGCTATAAAAACAGTGGGGATCATCCGTATGTCCTTCGTAATAAGCGCACTCATAAACATCCTGCTCAAGAAGATTTAACTTACAATACTACTGTGTCACAAAGTTGAGCCTATGAAAAAGAAATCGGAGTTTTGCCTCATTTCGAAATTGCATTTACTAAAAATAATGGAGTTGATTATTCCCCTACATGGGCTATTGATTGGATCGTAATGTAATAATGCCGTAATGTCATATAATGTCTTTTTATAAAATTTGTATTTCGAAATTTCAATTAAGTAATAATATTTGAAAATATATATCATGATAAATTCGATAAATTTATTCGTCATTAAGAGAGTAGCAACAGGAGATCAGAAATTCTAAACACATTTTGTGGTATGCGAAGTAGTGTGTACGTAACAGATTCCACAAAAGCAAATGCGGAGCTATTTTTAAATTGAGTGTCACCCTGTGCTATAAAAAATATGTTTGATCTGTGACCAAGAGTAAACAACGTAACTTCAAAGAAAATGAATTAGGATCCATTATTTTACTTTTGTTTACATATTTTTCTAGTTTCAATGAGTTTGCTCCCTTATAGCAAGAGATTAGAAGAAAATGTCCAAACTGTCTACTGATTTAATAAAAGTATTTGTATACGGTACATTAAAACGTGGCGAACCTAACCACCATTGGCTAACCAAGCCTGAGAATGGCTTTGCCCGATTTCTAGGTGAAGGTAGAACAAAACTTAAATTTCCATTGGTTATTGGAACACGATACAACATTCCTTTCCTCCTGGATGTTAAGGGTACTGGTTACCATATAGACGGAGAAGTATATGAAGTAGACGAGGCCATGCTTGTTAATTTAGATATATTGGAAGATTATCCTAAATATTATGATCGGGAAATACAGGCGGTGGAAACAAAGACAGAGTATGTCACCGAATAATGCAACATTCCAATTAATTAGTTCTTATTTGTAGGGAATTACAATGTTGGTTATATCTGATACGCACCTTTCCGGACAAAATGTTGAAAAAGAGGTTCTTAAAGTCGTATAGCAACAGCACCGAGCAACCATATTCGGAGCTATCGGCACGTGAAGTAAAAGCTAGCGATGATATGTCGTATTAATAAAATCATCACTCTATCTCTTGAAGACAAGGAGAATATTGAAGTTTTTGTATGAATTATTAAATTTAAAATTTAGCATATAGATTTTAGTTTTAAAATTTTAGCATATAGATATTCCATAAATCAAACCAGTGGATTCTCATAATCATTGGCTTATTTATTGACAGCTTGCGATGGAACGTTTTGTGTACCTGAAAGTTAAAGCAAAACAATAAAGCGAATTCTCTAGAGCTCAATTGCTGATAAATATTGTTTATAGTCATGAGGCATCCGGGAATACTTCGATTTCTTAGAGTTTAGGTGATATTTCAATTGATTGAAAAAATAAAAGAGACATAAAAAACATGCTCATTATACTAGAAGTTTAAATACAAAATGCAGAGATAAACGCATTCCATGTTGAGCACAATTATCTTCTCAAACCAAAGGAAAGATTCTCGAGACTGGCAAAGTTCCGCAGATAACCACTTTTAACTGTCATCTTCTTCTAGCGATTGAAAACGATTTGTAACACTGACGGGAGCGGGAGGTTGCTCCTTGATGCGCTGCATACGACTTCCGTGCTTCACTTCCTCGAAAGCAGGTTCATTTTTCTTTTTCCGTTGCTCCTCAGGGCGAGCGGCGCCCAGGGTTGGAAAATAATCTGCATTAGTTATATCAGGTGCGGCACGATTACGACTTTTAGGAGTTCGCGAAACGCCAAATCCCGGCTGCGGGCCAATAAAATGGGAAGTTTTGTATTTATGCGCGAAGTGCGTTAAATGGAAATGGGCTTACGTACGTTGTTCCGCAGGGCTGGAGAAATATATACCTTCGATGGTTTCTCGATTTCAACTGGTATTTGCGTAACCTCCTCAGCGGGAATCACCTTTTTCCAGGGTCCTTCGAGATCCCTCTTGTAATCTGGTACGGCATTTCCTTCGCTATCGACATCGTCATCATCACCTTCTGTTTGACTCTGCTCATCGTCATCGTTTAGAGTCAGCTGTCCAATTTTCAATCCAGTGTAATCTTTGCGCTGTTCCTCCTCGAATTCCTTCCACTCTTCCTCAGTAGTCGGCGGGTCTTGAGTCTGAGGCTATTGATTAAACGAGTTTCAAGAAGTTGGAATTCACGCCTTCACTTTCACTTTACCTGCTCAACAGCGCTGCTTTTTACTTCCACAGTTCCACTCCCACCAGGCACGACTGTTGTAGTTGAGGAATACACTTCGGGCTTTTTCTGTTTAGCCTCACGTTTTGACGTGTCTTCTAAATTCTTAACCAGCTCTTCAGCCGTAAGAAATTTTGGCTTCGATTTGGCTTTCTTTTTATCTTTTTTTGCAAAGAAATCGTCAAGGTCCGCCATATTTCCGACCGATTTCAACTTCACAGAGGCAGATATAATAAAATAAAGGTGCGGAAATTTTATATTAGATCAACATGCGGGCATCCACTACAACAACTTACCACTTGCAACTTTTCAAAAGTGGTTCATACTTTTATTTAAGGAAGAAGGAGTGAGACGACAATAATTCTACAACTAAACAACGAGTAAGTATAAGAAAATGAAATCACCGAGTCCAAAATTCCATTGACAAAGTAAATGACAATTAGAACAAGATTTTACAATAAAAAGCTAATAATATACGTAGTTCATGGTGCAATGTGCTTTGCTTAGCTGTCAAAATTGAAGTATCATAGTTTAAGGGAATATAAACAATAAATGGAATATTAAGCCATGTTTAAAATGTTTTCAACCGCAACTTGATTCAAATTTAATTTAATTTAAATCAAACTAATTTAATTAATAATAAAATATATAAGAAAAGTAACCATATTTTATCCCCAAGTAACTTGAAGAATTTAACATTCTTCCATTTAAAAAATCACAATAAGTTCACAATGTCATTAAGGGAGAACCATTTGCAATTAAATTAAAACAAATTTTGCTTAAAGGAATCAACTGTTTAAATTCCAGTTAAAACTTATTAAAAAGGTGACAACTACAAATGCTTTTGTAATTTGACAAATATGGACCCAACACCAAATTTAAAAGAAATTTCCTACATTCTTATTCGTCTATTTAAGGACAACTGTTTTCACTTAATACCGTGATTATCTTGGTATATAATAAATTAACATTTAGCATCCAATAAAATTCGTATACATGCCTGAAAACAATTTAAAAAATGAAAATCTTAGATTTCTAATAATATTTAAAAGATGCGCCAATATATTTTGTGATTTTGCGAATTATGTGGTCCGCTTTTTCAAGGTAATAAAGGGGATATTTAGTGTAATTCGATTTCATCAGATGCGCATAAAATCAATACAATTACACTTATAAGAACGTGCTACATGGTTATATCTATATGATTTTTTTTACACTTTTCTTTAAAGTTGATCTCTAGCGAAATCCTTTGAATTCATTATTAAACGAGTTATAGAGGAGTTCGATTGGAGTTACTTTGAGAGTTATCCTTAGGTGATTATACTTACATGCACTATATGAAAACTTGCATATAGCTAAAGTTTGAAATTGTAAATGATTATATATTACAGCAAAATATCCGTAAAAGGGATTTTATTGGTCAGGTTTAAGTTTTATATATTTACCTTGCTGTTAATCCTATTAAGGATTTTGGCTTTACATATTTCCGTTTACGTGGCAAAACTACACCGTTTTAGTTTAATATATCTAAAATGTCAAAACGGATTTCGTAAAACAAAGCTGAAAATTACGCTCTGTAGACAATTTGACAAAAGCTACGGATTGTGATTGAGAATACAGAATAAGGTTGTTAATACGCTAATGATTTATGCTCGTCTACGTTCAGCTTTGGAAACGGATGGAGATAATGAAGTTTTGAAAATTATTCATGCAAAGTGAGCCCAGCAAATTCAAAATGATAGGCTCTGTAAAATGAATATTTTGCTCTTGCCGTTTAAGATGACTGAAGCGAGTTCAGCAAAGCGTAGGATCGATCATGCAATCGGAGAGGAAGCTCAATTGATGCAACAATAAAATTTAATGAAACATTAATGCAAATGAATTTTTAAACACGTGTTTAAAAATGTCTTAATGTGATCAAAATTGGAAAACTTATTTTGAAAGCAGATTCGGAAATAGCGGGAGAGAAAGGAAAAATTTTAAGTGGGACCAATTGAGGTCTGAAGGAACAAATATTGATTTTAGATATTCAAAGAAGAGTTTAGAATGAAGAGGCTGCTTGTTTCTTCCAATAAATTTGTAATACAGCGAGAGCCAGTATTTGGTACAACGAATCTACTTGCGATCTGCCTACTAAAGAAATGAGTAAGCTACGCTCGTGGAAGCATGTGTTCAAAAGCGTAGTTATGCAATAAGGCTATAATTTCGAAAGCCACTCATTATTTTTAAGGATCGTTACGTTACTCGTTCTTTTTTATTATTTAATTTAATTATATTTCAGTTATGATTTCGCAAATGGGTTTTTTATGATTTTTTAAATGTTTATTTTTATGTATTTTTGTACATAAAAGATATATTTATAAAGCTAAAAATTAACTTTTAAAAATAAATATTAAAGATAAATAATTACTTTGTTCTTGGTTCGATGATCGATAATTGTGAAATAGAACAACAAACTGTTATTTCAAATTTTGGTTGCGAATTGAATGAACGAACAGCATTAGGTACGTCCCTCATGCTTTTCGTTTCCATGAGCGGTAGACAAAGTCGAATATGGCTTGAATTGCTCTGCAGGCTTCGAAACTGACCTTTTTAATTTTGACCAACAACAATGCCGACTGTAATCGATCGCTTCAACGCGTGCAAAGTTAATACTTTGATTTCCTTCCTTCGAGTTTGACCTCGATCGTAGTGATCGAGGCAGAAAGGAATAGGAAGAAGGAAGGTTATAGTGGAGAAATATGAATTGAATTACGAAATATAATCCATTAATTAAAACTTACATCATTGATAATTCGTTCTTATTTGTGTGTAGTTATTGAGTCTGTAGAGAGTGTTAATTAAATTTGAGAAATATTGTTTGATTGGGATTGGTATTCATCCTTTGAAACCATCCATTTACGCAAACATTTTGTATTTTTGAGCCTTTCTATTAAATTTGTAAAATGAGATTTTTACACTCAACACAATTCAAACTAGATTTTTTCAAATTATTAAGGAATTTTTAAAATAATATCTAGATGAGGCTGGTATCTGTTTCTAAAATTAGACGTTCATATAATTTTTTTTCATAATTCGTGTCATGCAAATGAATATGGAGGAAAATTCTGGTGGTTCACGCAGATTGTTAAGAATGAATCTTATTATAATTCTTCAATGATATTCAGCGCTCTAAAAGCAAAATTTTCAAAAATCACTTTCAAAAATCGAAATCACAAAATCGAAGTCTTGTAATCAAGTAGAATAATTTTACTATTGTTGTGATGCCGGTGCCGGTGTATTGTTGCAATAACCAACTCAACAACCACACCAACAAGTTCGAATGCAACTTTAAACGATTGAAATATTCTTTAAAAGCCACGATCATTCACTAGATCAACTTTAGTTTATATTCAAGCGTCAGGCTTGCTGCATTAGTTCTGATTGTTGCCTTCGAAAGTCTTGCAGTAAAGGCAGTTTAAAAGCAGGCAACATTTCTGATCAATATAATTGAGCTTCACGAGCAACTAAACAAAACAAGTTAGCAACATTCCTAAAGCAACTCTAGCAAATATCTTCTCTTCTGCAAAACGCATTCATTCATTCATTTTTTGTTTAGTCAAACGTGTTTTTATTTAACGCTGCGAACAACGTGCGCTATTTCGTGGGCTTAAACCAGTCATACGTTTAGCGTGAACGCAACTGGTGCGAAAAGATTTTTGTGTTTATATTATTGCGTGAATTTGTGTGGTAGCGTGTGTGTGTGTCCGTTGTGCAATTAAAAGCGTCATAAGATCATTTAAACTAATTGTATCTCTTCACTCGGAGGTAATTATTTTGGTATGTGTAACAATCTGAAAGAAATTTTGGTCAAATTGTTATCTCAATGCATGCGATAATATACGTTAACGGCAACGTCAACATCAGCTGCAACTGTCATGGCAATATAACAAAACACTTTTAGATGATTTCGTGATCATAAGTATTACTTCATACCGTATTAGTATAATTGAACCTTATCACGTAATTAGCGCAGTAATTGATCAATAATAATTCCTTTGACGAAACAGACATTTCGATAGACTCGTACTAGTAAGTTATTCAAAGAAAGTCTGCCCGTTACGCCAGATTAAAATTTCCTCGATAAACTTGCACAATTATAAACGAATCACACTGGTTTTGAAAATAATTGCTCTAAATCATGATTACATTGTTACTTTTGATCATTCTGATAATCGTATTTCGAATAAAGATTTGTAATTATGCAAATTCCTTTAAAGGGAGGGAAAGGGAGACGCAGTGAACGCATCTCTACCGCGTGATATTTCGAAGCAATAATTATAAGAATTTAACCTCAGGTTGGTTTTTCAGTGATAACAACTAAATGAAAACAACATTCTAACACTTTTAGCCATTCGTTCAACTGCTTTTATGTAATCTGCAAGAGTGTTTTTGAGATATCATTTGAAGGCTAGTATCGCAATCAAATCGGAAAGGTCGAATAAGAATTGTACGTGCTATCAAGCTAATTAGCTTGATCTAGCTCTTAGAAGGTCGTCATCAATTGTTGTTGGAATATATAATACTAAAAGGAAGAACATTTATAAAAAATAAGAAGGAACGTGTTTACAGTAAGCTGCAATTAATAAAAGGATTATATTGAATACAGCAATTATTTAATACTTAACTAACCTAACTTTGATCATTGACTATATAATTATTGCACTATATCATCAAATACTCATTATCATTTTGAAAAGGTTTTGAATTCATTTTTAAATTGCGTTAATTAATAAACCTTATTCTGTATAAACTATTGTGAAGCCAATGTAGATGATTGCATAAAATTACATTGCGATATTTATTGTTTTTATTGGAATAAATTTATTTATTCTGCCAATGAATTGATCTTTGGTCGCAGGAAAAAATCCGGAAAAATTTTATTATATTGGTAGAAGTTACTTTAGTTTGGTTTAATGATATTTATGCAAACGGTTTGCATGTTGACAATTAATTTCTATGTCAATTCTTTACTTTTTCGTGTTAATTCATAACAATTAAAGAATCACCAACAGCATGATTAACGACATGTAAAATGAAAAGGAATTCTTGCTTAAAATCAACAATGTAATAAACACTAACATAAGCTAAAGTTTAAATGTTGCCATCGATATCCAACGTACATCGTCGATGTCGTACGAGATTGTCCGGTTTTATTGATATTTCATAGAATAATAAGAGAAAATATTTTAGTTGTCTCAAACTAAATCCATGCCAACTGATCATAATGATCAAAATTTTGCAATTGCTGCTCAGACTCTCAAGCAAAGTTATTTGCGAATACTGCCTCGTCGTACTGTCGACGTCAAATACTATAGACTGGTTAAAACGTATTAGCCATTTCGTCACCATGCAATGATACACCGGTTTGTATCTATTTGTATATGTTTGGTTTGCTTTCATTCCCAACGTAGTGTGTTTGGTTTTTCGTTGGAGTTTATTTTTTTTAAATCTTAAATTCAGTTAAATTAAATGGAATAATACGATTAAGAAAAGCGTTGTAGTCGCAGTATCTCTGCTGAAATATCGACTCATAGTTTCATACATTACTTCTTACCTCGCCTCTTACCTTGAATTCTCCATAATACTTACAATTTGAAAGATTAACCGTTATATCGTCGTTACCACTTTAATTAGGTGTTAACAAAATAATCGATTTCATTTAACAGACTAATTGATAATACTTCAAGGTTATTTTGGTTAGCTTGAATTGGAGTCTTCTTTTGCAAATATTCGTTGAAGAACTTGGAATTTTTTTATTGCCTTTTAGGAGCAAGAGTGAATTTGACGTGTGGTTTGTTTCTTAAGTCTTTTCAATCGAAGAGATAGAGCGAAGAGCGAGCAACCCACAATGAAACAACAAAAAGAGAGATTTGAAATTTTTCTGCTTTGTTTAAAAATTTGTTCTTAATTTGAAGAATTTATAAGAAGTGCCGATCCTCCATCGCACTTTCAAGAGGTAACCAATTAAACAAGTTAGCCATTTGATCCGGCTGCCACTTCGCACAAGTGCATTCATACAATTTTGCGCAATCTCGTTTGCTACTAATTTCTCCTTCTTCCTCTTATTCTTCTTCGTCTTTTCTCATCGATGCGGTGATGAGGGTGAATGACCTGATAAACACAAATACAGATGCATTTAGAAATAATATGTTCTTGCAAAGGAAGCCACAAAATTATAAAAAAGCAACAACAATAACAACAACTCATTCTTATTCTTCTTTTTCAATTGTTAAACTTTTCGAATTTTGTGGTCAGAGTATGGGCCGGTCTAATTAAAAGTAAGTTCGTTCAAAGTATGAAGGTCGATTAAGAAACAATGATATATAGAAGTTTAAGGATGAACAGACGGATGGATGGTAAGTCAACCATATCGATCGACTGGTTTAAGTATTGACCCAATCCGATGGGACATTTGCGAAATTGATTCGATGATGAAAACTTGCATCAAACGAACTTAACCTCATAGAACGCTTTAAACTCATAACTTAACCTACTTTTGCAATTGTTTCCGTTTTCATTGTTGTTGCCCTTTTTAATTAACAACACCGTTTAAATTACAACAACAACAATGACAACAAAGTGGTTATCTATTTTGTTTTAAAACGTATTGTTATGGATTTAGTATTGCTTTGTAAGAATTTATTTATAACTAATTTGTTCTATTGAATATTATTCAACGTCTAATTTCTTCTGCATCTCCAACCAGTTTTTCATTTAAAAACAAAAAACAGGTCTTGATGTACTCGCTTACCATAAATATATTTACATGCAGTGCCTTAAAGAGTCACAGAGACGCGGTGCTGCGGCGGGTTGTCTGTGATAAAGTCGAATCTAGCTCTAACACTCTTCTTGTTTAGAGAAACTATTTAAGTGGTTCGTTTCGAACTGAGTTTCATTAAATTTTTTTGCGTTATAAATTTGTAATTATTTTTTCTTAGTAATGATGTTGTTGTTATTATTGTTGTTTGTTGTTATTGCAGTCATTCACACACAGTAACTTTACCGTTAGTTAGGGGTTTATAATACTCGTTAACCACTTTCGGCAAGAGCTTTCGACAGGTTCTCGTGTTTTCTTTTTTGATAGTTATATCTTGTGCAAACAATGCGTTATTGCCGCAATAGCGGCTGCCGGTGATTATCTGTAGCTGCTTGAGCAGCAATTGGTCTCTACCGCGACTGCTGTTGCGAATGTTTTTCTTTAATGACTTGACGCCGTCTTATTTACGAAGAAATTGTGGCTTGCATTTTTTCTTCAATTGTATGGATCAATAATAGTGTGCCGGACTGACGAAACTCGAGGTAGCCGGACGCAACCAAAAAATCTTACGTAATCCGTTGTTAGAAATATTCAGCTTCAATAAAGCCATCCTGTCTTATATTTATATTTTCTTCAGAAGCACTTTTCGTAAAATGCTTTAGAACCGGGATGACTTGGCCGAGCTGTTAAGCTATTCTTCGATTCTTAGCGCAGCTCACAAGCATAGTCAGAACAAAAGTCTCAAAAATAATTTTGCTATTTATTATTTCTGCTTGTCATGATTTTGATAGTCTTCTCTGCTTCTTCTTTCTTATTATCAGAAAATGTCATTGACTACGTTGACACCCGTTCAAAAATACTACAAGGGCAAGACGATATTTATTACAGGGGCGTCCGGTTTTATGGGCAAAGTACTTTTAGAAAAATTACTTTATGCTTGCTCCGATCTGGAAGAAGTTATCATTATATTACGGCCTAAACGTGGTAAAACGCCACAGGCTCGATTGGAGGATATGCTCAAATTGCCGGTGGGTTAAATTTGAATGGCAAGAATTCACTGCATAAGAAATTTTTCAGTTGATCAGGTTTATCGATTTTTTTCGATTTATTCATCCCGTTGATTTTTCTTTATTTCACTGTTTCAAAGATTTTTCAACGCGTTAAAGAAGATAATCCCAGCATCCTGAAGAAAATTACAATTTATCAAGGCGATGTAACATATGAATGTAAGTATCTTCTGTTCAACCCACCCCTCTCCACCCGCTTCGTTAACCATCTATTAAAAGTATACCTCAATATGTATTTACGTTACAGCTCTGGGATTGAGCGGCGAGAACTTACGGCATGTCATTGAAAAGACAAATATTGTATTCCATATGGCGGCCACTCTGAAACTGGAAGGAAATCTAAAAGATGCCATTAATATGAACACTACCGGTACTAAGCGTATGCTGGATATTGCCAAACAAATGAAAAACTTGGAAGTATTCGTTCATCTCTCAACGGCTTTCTGTAATTGCGATCAAGAAGTGATGTACGAAAAAGTTTACGATTTCCCGCATAAGCCGGAGGATTTAATGCGCATCGCCGAATGGATGGATGTTAAGACATTAGATGCTATAACGCCTCAACTGCTCGAACCACATCCCAACACATACACTTACTCGAAGAGGCTTTCGGAAATTTTGGTACGAGACCATTACGATACATTGCCCGTAATCATAGCCAGGCCAAGTATTGGTAAGTTTTTGCGGTGAAAAGTTTTTGATGTCACGCGGACGATTGAGTTATTTTGGGAAAGTTGGAGAGGTACTTCTTTTGAAATCCAACAAAATTTTGTGATTGTCAAAATCACAAAAAAAAACAGACAAATGTAATTGTGGTATTTTACTACTAATGAAAGGGTACTGGATGTGATAAAAAACGATCATGCGATCAAATGAAAACGGTATTGCAAAATTTACTCACCGATCAGGTTTCGAAATAGAAGCCAATTCACGTATTTACATTACAAGCGAAACAACTTTTCAAATAAGTCATATTAGCCCCCAGCTCCCGTGGCCTTCATCCATCCCACGCCCACCACCACGATGTTTACTATGAATTGCTCTTTAGTGCAAAAATGAAAAAGACAAAACAAGGCAAGACAAGAAATTATTTCAGTTATTTAATGCCGGCTTTTGCCTCGATCCATGACTGGACGACTGCGCGCAAGGAATGCAGCAAAAGCTGTTTTTTATCGGGCACCGTTATTGGTGGATTTCAAAAGAGAGCACCTCTCTTTGTGGGCGATAAAACGAAGAGCTTACGATTACGATCCTCTATAGGCTGTAAATGGTAACTAATATTTAAGAAATAAGTTATTAAGTTATGAATAAGTGAATAACAATCAAACACGTCACGACAGTTGTCGAAGGCGGGATCGATATCAAAAAACACTATTAAAATAGATTAAATCGAACGGCTTTGCTTTAGCTTTATGATGTTTTATCTGTTACTCCCTTATACCCTTCACACCCCCTCCACCTTTTTGATGCTTCTTCTAGTCGATGTCAGGTGATTTTGTGATTTGATCCAGTATGAAATGTAATCGACATCGAAGCCGATACTTGAAAAGAGAGGTTTCTATACAAAAAAATCGCAGTCTAATTTCAATCATTCCCTTACGTGTTTTTATTGTTTTTGCTGTGTGTTTATGATTCTATGAATGGGTTAGGAAGAGGTTTAGGGATGCGGTTAGGGAGGGTCCCATCTTATAGTTTTCGAGAAAATGTTTGTAAGCTAGATCAAAAGTTGCAACATTTTCGTGTAATCCTTTTGTTTTGTGCTTAACATTCCTACAAATTGCGCGCTATTAACCCACGCCCTTTATATAAATCAACTTATGTGGACACAGTTAACAACAACAACAACTACAACAACAAATATAACAACTATTTCCTAACGAACATAGAAATAATGTTTATTGTAAAATGTGCAGCGAACAAAGGCATCACTTTTCCACTCAATTTTCAGAAAAAAGCTCGCTCAGACCGAGTTCTTACGATGCATTTATGTATTATGTCATTGTATAGGGTAGTATATAATCCATCACAATATGTATACGTGGGTTCGTGGTTCAAACTGCCTTCTTCTTTTCACTGCCAGCAGCTTAACGCGAGGAGAGGAGAACTCTACTTTGACATATGACCTCATTTATCCTCGCTATCCAATGATTGCAACTGATGCTTCGAAACACACGCACACTTGAGAAAAAGTAAAAACAATGCTTCTTACACATGTGTGAACAGGCTAGTCACACACACATATATATACACGCAAGACAACGCAAATCAGCCCACACTGCACGCCAAAATCGTCGACATATTTTATAAATTTGTGTCTTCGTAAAACGCAGGATATGTGCGAGGTACACAAGGTGCAGATATGGCTTAAAATATTCGTAAATAAACTAACTCAATTATAAAAGAATTATAACAGATTTTTCAAATTACGCGGTTGTATGCCCGGCTACTTCAAATGACGCGCGTACAACATAAGATTCCAATAAAACCGATATCTTGGTCAAAAATTGATCAAAAATTTGCTAAAGATCGATCAAAGTCTGGTCGAAGTTTGGTCGAAGATTGATCGAAAATTGGTTGGAGATTGATTGGGGATTGTTCATTAATAAAGCCAAGTTATGCCTGTTTCCTGTAACCGCCACGATCTGTATATATGCCAACAATTTCCCCCCCTCACCGCCTGCAAACACGAGCACTCACATTTGGCACGATTAATAAGATCGATTTGTGCCGCAATAAATAGTGTTGCCGTCGGCTTACGAGCCCGCACCTGGTTGGGTCGATAATCTGAATGGCCCGTCAGGACTGTTCGTGGGTGCTGCTAAGGGTGTTATACGTTCGATGCTCGTTGATACGACCTGCAAGTCAGAGGTTATTCCTGTCGATTATGCTATAAATGGACTCATTACGATCGCCCATAAGTTCTCGATTGAAGAGCGGTAATTGAAATTGTAACGATGCGCTTTTCTGTGTCGTAACGCACTGTATGGAGGTCAATTGAAAATAGTATTTTTACAGCCCACTGGAGGTGCCCGTCTATAATATCACTTGTGCTGATCATCGCAAAATCTGTTGGGGTGACGTAATGGAAATGGGCAAAAGAATCGGTTATCAGTATCCGTGTCTAGCCGGCGTTTGGTATCCGGATGGTTGCCTTACGACCAATCGCTTTCATCACAACATCAATGTTTTATTATTTCATTGGTTACCGGCTTACGTTATCGATTTTATGCTTTTCCTGTTGGGGCAGAAGCGTTTGTAAGTTGCTCGCATAATATATGCTGCACTGTGGGCGGGGCTTATGTCAATTCAAATACCTATTCAGTTGATCATTGAGAGAAATGCACAAATTGAAATGAATCTTATCTTATCTGTAGTATGGTACGTATTCAGAACCGAGTCCAGATCGGACTTGGAGTATTGCAATTCTTTACTATGACTCACTGGAATTTTAAATCGGAGAACTATGCAAGTCTCTGGAAGGTTTTAGAGGAATCGGATAAAGAAATGTATGTAACTGTTTTAAATCCAAAACTAGAGCGGGTTTTTACTAATCAATGCCTGCTCAACAGTTTTAACATGAACATGGAACCAAAGGAAACCATAGAAGAATATTTTGTTTCATGTATTCAAGGGGGTCGGGAGTACCTTCTGAAAGAACCATCCGATTCATTGCCACGGGCAAGAATGCAATTAAAATTGTAAGCGTATTGAAAGCAAAAAGAAAGTCATGAACAAAGATAAAGGAACGATTGGTATTCTAATTTATAGATTATATATATTGGATCGTAGCTGCAAGTTTGCCGTCGTATCGTTTCTCGTCTATTGGGTATATAATGGCGCAGCGATGTTATATTACAATATCTACGGTGGATATTAGGAATGATAGGAGTGATAGGAACTGAGGACAATTCTTTGGAATTGGTTCCTTTTTCAGATTTTAATAAAGAATTTATATATTTATTATACATAAGATATTATATATGAGCCCTATTCTCATGTAGCTTTTTTCTTGTTTCGACTCAAGCTAACCAACCTGAGCTCCTTTTGCGTCTTAAACAAAACACTATGTAGGTATATGAATAGTGTTTATATAAGATTTATAATTGAATATACATGGCTTAAATACAATTATATAATTATGCCTGGAAGATATTTTCCACAGAACAGGCATTAATGATGGAACAGATATTGTTTAAAAAGACATTATATTCTGGGTGTTTTGTGGTTGGATTTTATCCAAGAAGTGCAAACGTTTAAAACAAATTTCCTTCAGATATGGCCTTAAAACCAATTATTCATTTTATTATATATTGTCTTTATTCTCTGCATGTATACGCTATTAATTTACTCTTTATTTCTTTGCCTTTATTTCAATTTTCGTTAATAAAAATCAGCAGAACAAGAAACCATATTTTTTTAATAGAGACCCAATATATTCAACGTTTTACTCCCCACCTTAGACTTCCGTTAGCTGCGTGTGATTTTTGTAATCAGTTCGTGATTAACGTGTCATTCAATAAGCGCCTCACGATACTTTGCAGAGCAGTCTAGTAGATATACAAAAAATGATTACAGCCCGTTTTCACAGTCTGCCATTGCTAATGAGATAATTAGTATTAAATTTCATTAGTTCGTCTTACGAATAATTTAATGAAGATTAATGACGAGGGGAATATTTTTATTTGATTTAAATATTAAACGTTGTTTTCAAAATGTTTATATTTTCATAAAGGAGTGAAGTACTTGATAAAAAAGAATATACTTTAAATTTAAACACGTTCATTAAAATGGTGCAACTATTTTTCATCATATCATACGATTTAAACAATGGTGTGTAGGAAGACGAATAACGCGCATGCTTAATTTATGTTAATTATATCTTTACCTTGGCCTTTAACTCCTCTCACTTTTTTGTTGTTCTGAAAACTGCAGAGTTTTCCGACCGGTAATAATTATAATGATGATGATGGTGGTGATGATGATGCTGGTGATGATTCTTTGTTTTCATTTAATTTGTTTTCATTTGTATAGCAATCAATCAAGAGACTAACAGTGTTCATTAGTTTTTGCCAGTAGGCGAACGAAAGACTTAAGAAACAAACTTGTTACCGAGTCATCACACAACCTTTTTTCTGCATATATTACAAAAGGATAATTCACGAGACCATTGATACGGATGAGGAGGGATAATTCAATTTCAGATAATTTTATTTATGATAATTTCGACATACTTATTAAAAGATCTTAGGTGTAAAGAGAAGTAGAAGAGATCTTCCGAAAGAGAAGTAGCTGTACCCACATCTTATTTAGTTATTAGTTAGGTTTTTTTTCTAACGATTTTTTCTCTTAATCCAATTAAATGGTATATTTCCAAGAATATATGTAAGACATCTGATTTATATTGATCCGATGCTATAGACCATTTAAATGGTCATGAGTTATTGACAGATGAAGGAGCGCCTTGACATCTACGAAATTTCGCATATTCCAGAAATTCTAGCAATCTATTTTGAAGTTCGGTATATTCTTGTTTATAATACTCATAATGCTCGTAATTTGTATGCAGTTACTCCCGCATTCAAGGAACCTCTGCCGGGTTGGGTGGATAACATGAACGGGCCGACTGGAGTTATGATTGGAGCAGGAAAGGGTGTCATTCGTTCAATGCTCTGCAATGGCGACTTCAAATCGGAGATCATACCAGTTGACATGGCCATTAATGCTCTAATCGTTCTGCCACATCACATCGGCTTTGCGGAGAAAAAGTAAGGTGCTTATTCTAAGAGACGAGGAAACTATTTAGCGTTGAACGTTAACGAGTCACGAACGAGGAAAAAGGGTAATCTAAGAGACGAGGTGTTTACCTCGTTTTGCTCTTACGTCTCGTTTATGGTGGCTAATATATTTACAGTGTTGGAAGGTACAAATTTTATAATACTCAATGTGGTGAATACACAAAAATTAAAATCAGTTGTTTTTTTTCACGAAATACCTAAAACAAACATAGCTACAATATAAAACAGACTGTGCAAGATATTCATATAATAATATTTCAGCTTTCTTCCGTAAATTTTCTTAATTTTCAGTCAAAAGTATGCACCAATTTTATTTTCGAGAGCCACTTTCCAACACTGTAAACAAACCTCGTGGTTTCTAACAAGTTGCACAAAAAATTCGCGGTAATTTGCAAATGGCTGCGCGGATGATTTGCTCTGCTCTCGCGTTTATTCATTCTATTCCTTGTTCCAGGTTGTTTCTGTTACAACACAGATAGATTTCATGAAATTCCTCGAATAAAAATTAAATATTGCTTAAATACTGTTTTCACATGTTTACATGTTTTGCAAATCCAATTAAATTCAAATTAAACTAAATTAAATACATTCATTCTCAAGTCTCTGTTTTCTTTAAAAATAGTACAAATAAAAATTAAAATTAAATCTTCCTAAAAATCTTCTAATTTTATATGAAGACGACAATTCAAAAGCACTCGTCTTTTTTTGGCAGAAAAAACATACTTTCACGACTCGTCTCGTCTCTTAGATTACCAAAAAGACGAGGAAAAAAGACGTAACAAGCGAGTTGAATAACGACTCGTCTCTTAGATTACCAAAAGACGAGTTTTTTGATTAGCAGCTGTTTTTCAGTGCAAAAATTTGCTCGTCTCGTCTCGACTCGTCTCTTAGAATAAGGGTGTAAATGTTTTGTTTCATTATTTCGTTTCAAATTATAGACGATTTTTTCTTTTATAAAACTTTTTTAGATCGGAACACATTCCCGTTTATAATCTAACAGTCTCGGATGAGAAAAAACGTACCTGGAGATGGATTATGGATATAGGTCGGAATTTCGCCATGGAGTATCCGTTTGAATTCGGTTTG
Organism: Physocephala rufipes; assembly: GCA_963966595.1. Lineage (NCBI taxonomy): Eukaryota > Metazoa > Arthropoda > Insecta > Diptera > Conopidae > Physocephala > Physocephala rufipes. The sequence goes on from OZ016505.1 coordinate 3,444,245, forward strand.
TGGTATCCAGGTGGCAATATGACAATGAATAAACCATATCATTGGTTTTGCGTGATAATGTTTATGTGGCTGCCAGCATATATAGTCGATTTCCTACTGATGATTTGTGGACAGAGACGTTTGTATGTAACGTTTTATTATACTATATCATATCTAAAACCTAATCCGTGGTAAATTATTCATGATTTTTACAGCATGATTCGTGTTCAAACAAAAATTGCCACCGGTTTAGAAATGTTGCAATTCTTTACCACTCGTGCCTGGGACTTTAAGTCTACAAATTTCCAGCAGGTCTATACCGATCTTAATCCGAGTGACCGAATCAAGTATCTACCAAAATTTACATGAACTGAACTCTTTTTCCTTTACTTTTGGGAAATCCTTTTAGGTTTAAAATCAATTCTGATGATGTTGATGATATGGATTATATGCTTACTAGTCTATTGGGTGGCCGGCAGTATGTTCTAAAGGAACCTTTATCCTCCCTTCCTAGGGCCAGAGCCCAAATGAAAGTGTAAGTGAAGACTGGAGTGCATTCAGAATTATTTAATGCTTTCGTTCCTAAATTTTTAGAATGTACTTCATGGACATATTCTGTAAAACTGTCATCGTGGGTGGTCTGTTTTATTGGCTTTTATCGAAATTTGGCATCCTGAACGTGATGTTTTCATCGCATAATTATTGAAATATGTATTTTGAAAAAAATTGCAAATGTGATTACAGAACCCTTAGACACATACAGCACAGAAGCGTGCCGTACATGTCTGTCGATGGGCTTCAGCACATGGGAGAATTGTGTTTTATTCATATTGGAAATTGATATAAGGAATATAAGTGATTGGTTTTCTCAAAATGTAGCATCGTGGGTATTTAAACAATTGGCTTCATTCAATTCACAAACATACACCTGCATACGATTTATGCATATATCGATTTCCGGAAATATATTGTTGTACTTAATAGTAATTTTGAGAAAATACATAAAGCCCACTTTTTTAACAAGGTGATGGAAAAATACGCTGTTTTAATTGATACAAAGCGAATGGAACATGATCGAAGGATGTTTGGGAGAGAAAAGTTTCTTAATTAATAAATTTGGTTTTCAGTTAGTTCAAGATGCTGAGCTTACTGAACATGCTGTTAAACTTTTTTGGTTAAAATACTTGGTACGCAGAACCAAATAACACTGAATAAATATTGTATACATACATGCATGCCATCAATACATTTCAGATAGTTGTAAATATGTAAGATCCGGGAGCAAGGCCGTTCACTTTTGAAACTATTTGTTGTTTGTCAAACCATATTTGTTGTTCTTCCATTCTCAATTTAGTTATGTTTTGTGAACAGATTCTTAAGACAATACGTTTACAGTCTTATGTTTATTCGAATTTTTATTCTTATTTACCTTGCGTAACTATTTACTTTATTATAGAACAAGTAAGGGTGCTATCTTCGGCCTGATCGGAGCTTAAATACCCTACACGATTTAACCGCATTTCTAGTAGAAACGCGGATCACGCCCACTTTTTCCAAAGTAATTTCAAAAATTTGAATAATTCATCCAAAATTTTATCCTTAAATTCGCTCTACAAACTTAGAAAGCGACCTTCGTAGATACCTTTCCACACTAGTCACACTTTCTTTAATGCGTTACAATAATAGTACAATAATAGTACAATATTGGAGAAACTTGAAAGTATTATTTTTATAACATTAATGACAATAATGACATGTTTGATTGGGTAAGTTAATGATCATATGAGAAACGATATAAATTACATACGTGCTTGCTCTCGGCACTATCATTTTTTCAATTTCCAATTTCGGGTAGTTGCAAATTGATTTGCCAGAAAGTATGCAAAGCTTCTTCTCACAGCAATTATTTGCTCAGTACTGTATTTTTAGTCATATCGATATCACAGGCAAGCAATAGTTGTTTCTCTAATTTCCCTTGACTTATACAAAATAACTGTGAAAGGATTTGCAGTGCTGTAATTCAAGTATCAATAAATTTCACTAAAATTCTAATTCTATAAGGACAATTTTATGTTGCATTTTTAAATTATTTGTTATTGAATTATTATTAAATTAGCTGTTTTCAAATTAGCATTTCCACGTATTATCCTTTTTGAGGTCTCTTAAAAAAACGTTATAAAATAATGGAGACATTTGTACATTTTCGTACACAATCACTTAGTTTAACCCAACCTAAAACAAAATTTGTTCTCGAAATAAATTTGACGTTTTGAATTACATTTGGCATTTAGTTATTCGTCTATATCAGAGATTACCGACCATTTCACGGGGATGGTACTGTATTTATATGAATAAATATGTATGATAATAAAACTTCTGCTCATTAAATTAAGGCGTTTAAGGGTTATTAGTCCCATTAGTTTCATAACAAGAAAGTAGTTAGCAAATATTGACACAATATCGCAAAATGCTGACGTCGTTTAACGTGCTAACACGCTAACTGATTGGTAGTAAAATACGAATGCAATAAAACAGTGATAGAAGCGCATAATCTTCAATCTGCCTCTCTTCAAACAAGGCGTGCATTTCACGTAAACAATATTTTCAAATCGCTACCATTAATTTCGACTGAAGATTTAGAATTTAGTAGTATTTTTTCCAGATTTTTTTTTTGATACAACTGAAGCTATTCGAAGTTTTTATGAAAGATTTTTTAAATAAATTAATAATAATCGTAAAGAATCTTGCAGAAGTATCCACGTATTCGAAATTTAAAGCAATCATCCTCAATACGATCGCTACAGCGGCGACGAGAGTTGCGCTCGCTTGTTGACAAACGGACGTTATAAAAAGGCTGAGGCAATATCGCAACCGCTTATTGAACGTTTAACCATCACCGCGTGTTCGACTTCCGCGAGAAGTCTTCTTGTATACAAATTTTATCAGATTCTGGCGAACTGTCATTTTCTGTACGTGTGTGTGTTTGTGTAAATTGTTAAAAATATTCCTTCCTGAGAAAGTTGGAAATATTTATTAATCTTAATATATGCAAAGGATTTAATTAAAAGTAATTATTTGCCATTAGGAACCCAAACGTGATTAAAAAAAACAATTATGGTGAGCAAAATGATTTCAACACGCATTTCTGCGTCAAGATTTTCGAAATAGTATTTCTGGATTTTCTCAATTTTTAAATGTATTTTATAAAAAAGAAGATTTTGCTGCTCTTGCGCTCCCGCTAATTAATAGAGTAAATAATGGAAAATGTTGCAAGTGCGAATTCGTGAAAGAGTGTACGCTTATCGGAAATTGAATATATATTTATATAAATATAACGCAAAAGGTCGTTAACGACAATCAATGTGTAATAAAAAAGTCTTGGTATAATTCCTTTTCTAAATAACAGACATGTCTTTTTTTCAAAACTGTTCACAAATTTTTAAAGTGTAAAACACAAATATTCTCATAAAATATTGTTCGTTAGTTACACGATATTGTACGAAGGGTTTTAGTAATTTATTGAGGATTATTTTGATAGAATTGGCAATAGTTTGCACGCATAAATCGATTAATGAATTCCTACAAAGTATAATCGATAGAATTCCGAAAGGAAGGCGACTTGGTTTTAAGCAAAATTACGCTGTGCAACAATAACACAATAAATGAGAATGATGCTGACATGTCTTTTTGGTGATATAAAAATTAGCGTTTGCAGAACTGTTTCTTCATCGAATGCTAGAAGAAATATTCAAATTTTAAGAACAAGTTCTACTAAAAACTATTCTTGTATCGGCTTCGATTTAAATTATACCCTCATCCCAAAAGCACGCGAGCAAACTAGTTTTCCATCGCTTACTTCACAATTTATTGGGCAAGGGCCTCAAGGTCTGTCTAGGTTCTGATCGTCATTGGTATTTGAATTAAGATGACTGGACCAAACAGATTTGTCCGCTTTCTTATTAATCACTTGATCACATCATACTTGATCATCATTCTCTCTTTCCATTTATTTCCAACAACTTTTGTCTTACCATGTGCTCAGCTGTAGGTGAGGAGCCTAATAAAGGCGAGACTCTGACTCTGATTTTCATAAATGTCTCAAAATCTATGAATAACTTTTATTTTTTAAATACACTTTTATTAATGATCTTTAAAAGAATGATCTTTTAAAGTATACGCGCTTTAATAGAATTCCATCATTTGTTCTCTTTTGTTTTGCGGTTAAACATTGAATACATGTGGTACATATAGATACATGTCATCAATACATTTCAGATAGTTGTAAATGTGTAAGATCCGGAAGCAAGGGCGTCCACTTCTGATATCTTTTGTTGTTTGTCAAACCACATTTGTTCTTCTTCCATTCTCAATTTAATTATGTTTTGTGAACAGATTCTTAAGACAATACGTTCATAGTCTTAAATTTATTCAAACTTTTATTCTTATTTACTTTGCTTAACTATTTACTTTATTATAGAGAAAAGGCTCAATAAATTTCGAAGGTTAAGGTTAAGGTTAGATTAATTGAGTCTCTTGTTTTAACATTGACAAATTAATATGCATCCAATATGGCGAATATTTATGCAAGAACACTTAAAACTATAACGTATTACTTTCATGACAGTCTTGTTAAAAAACAAAATGTTTAAGATAATATTCAATAATGCAATTATAACAAATGTATAAGTCAACATGATTGCTCCAAGCTCTACCAGGACAAGAAAAGTTCAGCCCAAAAGGTGAAATGTAAAAAGTATTTGACCGGCTGAAGTCAGACTTAAATGCTGCTAGATCACTGATTAATGTGTTGGTATGGTAAGGTATCTCTGATTAAAATTTTTTAAACGGCCGAGACAATAATAAGAGATGGGAACGGTATGAATTTTTACAAACAAATTCATTTGAGAATCTTTTAATAGGAGTTCCAAAGTGCTTCGCAATGCAATTTCTTAAAATCTTCCTCTCTAGAATTTCCTGAAGGCTAAATATTAAACCAAGCCAGAAACCCATGAACCAAAATCGGATGCAAAGAGACTTTATTAAGTAATAGCTTCATCCTAATCGATAGGTATGAATGAAAAAATTATTGAGCCTTTTTTTATAATAAACTAAATAGTTAAGCAAAGTATGTAAAAATAAGAATTTGAATAAATTTAAGACTATGACGCATTATCATAAATATCTGTCAATAAAACATAACTAAATTAAGAATGGAAGAACAAATGTGGTTAACTACAAAAGATATCAGAAGTGAACGCCCTTTCCCCCGGAACCAACATGATCATTCAATCGACAGGTAATAAATGTTCAATGTCAACTACAGGTAGTTGTAAATAGATTTGCCGGAAAGTATGCAACGCTTTTTATACAGCACTCATTTGCTTAGTACTGTACTTTTAGTAACATCAAATATCACAAGCAAGCACAGTGATTGTTATCTTTGACCTTTGAAAAATAAGTATGAAAGGATTGCAATCCTGTAATTCAAGTATCAATAAATTTCACTTAAATTCTAATTCCATAAGGACAAATTTATATTGAATTTTCAAATTATCTATAATTGAATTAGCTGTTTTCAAATTTGCATTTCCTTGCATTGTTCTATTTGAGTTCTCTTAAATAAAAACATAAAAGAATAATGAAAACATCTGTATATATTTTATACAAAAAACATAGTTAAACTAAGCCTAAGAGAAAAAAATTTTTAAAAAAATCAAAAAAATCATTTGGCATTTAGTTATGCGTTTATATCAGAGATTATCGACCATTTCACGGGGATGGTACTGTATTTATATGAATAAATATGTACTATAATAACACTTCTGCTCATTACATTAAGTCGTTTAAGGGTTATTAGTCCCATTAGTTTCATAACAAGAAAGTAGTTAGCAAATATTGACACAATATCGCAAAAGGCTGACGTCGTTTAACGTGCTAACACGCTAACTGATTGGTAGTAAAATACGAATGCAATAAAACTGTGATAGAAGCGCATAATCTTCAATCTGCCTCTCTTCAAACAAGGCGTGCATTTCACGTAAACAATATTTTCAAATCGCTACCATTAATTTCGACTGAAGATTTAGAATTTAGTAGTATTTCTTCCAGATTTTTTTTTTGATACAACTGAAGCTATTCTAAGTTTTTATGAAAGATTTTTTAAATAAATTGATAATAATCGTAAAGAATCTTGCAGAAGTATCCACGTATTCGAAATTTAAAGCAATCATCCTCAGTACGATCGCTACAGCGGCGACGAGAGTTGCGCTCGCTTGTTGACAAACGGACGTTATAAAAAGGCTGAGGCGATATCGCGACCGCTTATTGAACGTTTAACCATCACCGCATGTTCGACTTCCGCGAGAAGAGTCATCTCGTATACAAATTTTATCAGATTCTGGCGAACTGTCATTTTCTGTACGTGTGTGTGTTTGTGTAAATTGTTAAAAATATTCCTTCCTGAGAAAGTTGGAAATATTTATTTATCTTAAAATATATAAAAGATTTAATTAAAAGTAAATATTTGCCATTAGGAATCAAAACGTGATTAAAAAAAATCAATTATGGTGAGCAAAATGATTTCAACACGCATTTCTGTGTCAAGATTTACAAAATAGTATTTCTGGATTTTCTTAATTTTTAAATGAATTTTATAAAAAAATAAGGTTTTGTTGCTTTTGCGCTGCCGCTAATTAATACAGTAAATAACAGAAAATGTTGCAAGTGCGAATTCGCCAAAGAGTGTGCACTTATCGGAAATTGAATATATATTTATATAAATATAACGCAAACGGTCGTTAACGACAATCAATGTGTAATAAAATAGTTTTGGTATAATTATTTTAATTTCTTGGTATAATTCTTTGTCTAAATAACAGACATAAGTCTTTTTTCAAAACTGTTCACAATTTTTTAAAGTGTAAAACACAAATATCTTGACAAAATCTTTTTCGTCAGTTACTCGATATTCCACGCATAATATCGCAATTATAAATCTAGGAAGTCGATGAATGAATTCCCACAAAGTAAAATCGTTAGAATTTCGAAAGGAGGAGACCTGTTTTTAGGCAAAATTACGCTGTGCAGCAATAACACAATAAATGGATATAGGAGGACATGTCTTTTTGGTGATATAAGAATTAGCGTTTGCAGAACTGCCGCCTCGTCAAAAATTACTGAAAAGTTTCTTTATCGAATGTTAGAAGAAATATTAGTAGAACAAGTTCTACTAAAAACTATTCTTGAATCGGTTTCAATTTAAATTATGCCCTCTTCCCAGAACCACTCGAGCAAACTGATTTTCCATCGCTTACTTCATAATTTCTTGGGCAAGGGTCTCAAGGTCTGTCTAGGATCTGATCGTCATTGTTATTTGAGTTGAGATCACTCGACATAACAGATTTGTCAGTTTTCTCACTAATCCCTTCAAACAGTCTTTTCTCTTTTGATTTACCAGCTATTCAGGTGAGAGTGAGGAGCCTAAGACGAGATCATGAGAAAGAGTAATCGCAGCTAGGTGTTTCCCACGCAAAGCTAGGTGTTTCTCTTAAAATAATGAGACCGCAATTACAATTTGTCACCCCGAAATTTATGAATTACTTTTATTTTTTAAAGACAGCTTTATTAATGGTCTTTGAAAAAGTGCACACGTTTTAATAGTATTCGATAATTTGCTTTCTTTTATTTTGCGGTTAGCTTATATAAATCATTAGGTTTGGTTTTTCTTGGTTTATTTTAAGTTCTCTTTTGGAGGCTTTTTTCTTTATACTTTCCTTCAATTTCTCAAAAAATTTTTGTCTTTTTTTATTAGTTTACGGCGCTTTGGAGCATTGCTGTAATTCTGTGCTTTTTTATTGCGATTTTGTCTTGCCGAAGTTACTTGCGAATGGTGTTGCTTTCGCTGCAGCTTTCAGGACCATTTCCCGTTCCGCTCTTAGGAAATTGCCTTTTAATCACAGAAAAAGATGGCACGTTTGACTTTATGGCAATTTATCTTAGATTTTCTTAATAAAAGTAATGCATTCTTTTACTCTCATTAGTACTACGAAATCGTTTTGCAACCGCGTATAATTTATACGGTTCCGTCGTTCGAATTTGGGTATTATTCTTTCCATTTTTCGTCGTCCTCCAACCGGACGATTTGCAAATTATACTCTCATCTCAGAAGCATACGAGCAAAGTATTTTTCTATCGATTACTTCATAATTTCCTGGGTAACGGACTCATAACAAGTAACGGTACCAAATGGAGCACGCATCGACGTCTTATTCAGCCAGCCTTCCGCTTGAATAATTTGGAGAAATTCATAAGCACGTTTGTGGATGCATCACAAGCTATGCTGGATAATCTTCTAGAAGACATTTCACACGTAGGAGAGATCAATATTGCCAAATACGTTAACAAATGCGTCATCGATATTCTAAATGGTTAGAGTATATTAAATTTCGATTCTTTAGTAGAACAGAACGGATATTATAAATATATATATTTTTCATAACAGAAGCCGTTCTTGGTGTACCTGTCAACCGGAACCGCAGTTGTAGCACCATCGACATGGAGAAATCACCATTTCGAAGGTATGTTGAAATCACTCATAACCGCTTTGTAATTTGGTCCTGTCATCTCCTGTCAATACAATGTACAATATCCTGTCATACCGTCATACTTTACCTTTTACATTATTTAAATCCTTTTCAATACTTTTTAGCGGAAAAGTGGTCGTTACGCAACGGTTCATTCAACCGTGGTTGTTGCTCGATACGATTTACCAAATGACGAAGCTAGCCGCAGACGAATTGGATCAAAAGAATCGACTCGATCAATTCACTCGTCAAATGATCCAAAGACGTAGAGCATTACTGGCGAATTGCGCGGAATGCATTGAGCCGAATTGTTTATTGGACTATATGATTGATATAGCGGATAAAAACAATGATTTCTCCGAGGATGACATTGTAAATGAGGCGTGCACTTTCATGCTAGCGGGACAGGATTCGGTAGGTGCTGGTATAGCATTTACAATTTTCCTACTCGCTCAAAACGACCGAGCTCAACAGCTTTGCCATCAGGAATTAGATCGTATATTCGGTGATGATAAACAACGAGTACCGAGCAAGACAGATTTACACGATATGTGCTATATAGAAATGTGTATTAAAGAAGCATTACGTTTATATCCTAGTGTACCGTTAATGGCACGCAAATTGGGCGAAGATGTACGTTTGAAGAAATGCACTTTGCCTGCGGGTAGTAATGTTTTTATTTCGCCATATGCGACGCATCGGTTACCGCATATTTATCCCGAACCGGAAGAGTTCAATCCGGAACGTTTCTTGCCCGAACATTCAGAACGAAGGCATCCGTATGCGTATATACCATTCAGTGCAGGACCGCGCTATTGCATTGGCAATCGTTTTGCCCTAATGGAAATGAAAACGGTAGTCTCACGGATTTTAAGAAGTTTTCAAATTCGACCAGTCCCAGGTAGAACTACTTTTGAAGCGAAATTTCGTATAACTGTAAGAGCATCGGGAGGCCTGTGGGTGCGTTTGGAACCGAAAAGTAGTAGAAATTGAATAAAATTTACGTACAAATTAAAATTAGGGGAATAGACAAATTTTTGGGATACAGAAATTGTATTAAGGAGTAGGAAATATATAGTATATATACCTACAACGTGGTCGTGGGTATTATAAATATTTACAAACAAAGATACAATTTAATGATTTCTTTACAAAATAGTTTATAGATGTCAATTATTTTGTGTGTCAATATCTAGAAAACTAGGATTTAATTGAATTGAAACAATTTGCCTTTTTTCAATAAAAATAAGAAATTTAATAAAGACTCAGCTTTTTCGTTATACGCAAAAAAACTACAAATTAATACTACAAGCGATCTGCTAACTTTTGCATAAATACAAATTAGGGTTACGTAACCAAAAAATCAACTTGTATTAAAAAGCATCTACGAAATATATCTGTGACGAAACAACGGTGAAAGGACGGAGGGCGAACGAAAAAGTGGGACCTTTTTATTCGAGTTCGTTGTTTTATGTTTGTTTTTTGTTTTTTGTGTTTTTATTCCAAAACTGTTCACTCAGGACTTCGTGTGCGTTAAAGTTCTTCTGGATTCTGAGCGATTCGCAGTCGTCACCGTGTGCTGGCGTGATAGACGTTCTGTGGCTTCCTTAACCCTGGCGCTCAACCGGCTTGACGTAGCTGATCGTTCCGGTAGGGGGGAAGGCGGTAATGAAGTAGACGAGAGCTTTGCAATGGGATTGGCTAAAACGAATTAAAATAATAAAGTTAAAGAAAAGTTTCTTGGTTGAAACATTTGCTTGCACACTTAAGTAATGCAGTAGAGGACATATAAAAATATGAAGGAGTGTACGCAAAATTGACCAATCGTTTGGGATTTATTCTTTAAATTTAAAGCCATTCTTGTAAACTTAAAATCCATTCAAATTTAAAGGAAAATTAATGAATTATTCTCGGTGTGCCCTGGATGGGATTCAACACATTTTCAAGGCTAATTCTACGTACACTACTGGATTGTACGAAAAAATTAAGCAGGATATTAAAAATAGCTACTTTTTTTATCGCAAGCCAAACGACTACGCGCACTTTTACCCGCTGAAGATAAATCCACGAGGTCTTTGCTAGCTTTATTGACTGTATTGGTTGAATAATTTGAATCATTGGGTAAATTATTGAATTTACTCTTCAGTCGTGATACTTTTCCAGGCTGCTCGTAAACGCTTTTCGGCGGTCTCGTCTTTTCGCGACTCAAATTATTTTCAAGCGACTTTTTACGCATTTGAATCGTATTCGTGAAGTCGGAGCGCATTAAAGTTGTTCGTATGGGTGAAATGTGACGAGTGGGTGAAACAGAAGGCGTAGATCGAGGGGATTTTGTATCCGCTCCCTGCGATTCATTAATTATGTCCTCCTGTGAGTCCTCCGGTGAGTCTATTAAGCCATTGATGGAATCAACCATTATTTCTTCTGCACTTATTTCAAACTGTTCGATATTGTTGTGAATTTTATGGTTGTCCAATAACCCAAAGGAGTTTTTAATCACTGCCTGCATTTCTTGTATGTCTCCCTTTTCTTCCGTCTGAGTATCTGCGATTTGATCTAGTTTGGTTTTCAGCGCAGTGAGCTGCATTGTTTTTTCTAAATCAGAATCAGCCATTGGTGGATTTATCGCTTCGAAATCTACACTTGCGGAAGAGTAAACGTAAGCTGAATTTCCGCTATTGATTCCGAATCCGCTGAAGTTCGAACACTCACTGAATCCGGAGTCGCTGCGCTCATTGCATTCGGATTTGCTATGCGTTTTAATTACGGTTTTTATATGCATTTTATTTAGATCCAAACTGGGCAGGTCCACATTAAAATCATCCTCTTCCTCGTTCAGCGAGCTCATGTGGGCCGTTAAGTTGGAATTGAATAAGTTAGTGACTGATATGGAAGGCCGAGGGCTACTTGGTAAGGAGGAGGTTGTTGTAATAAGAGAATTCCTACGTGATGCCGACAGTGTTGCCATACGACCTAAAGCTCTGATGGCATTGCCAGTTTTCTTATGAGTCAGTAGTGGATTTAACACAAGCACGTAATGCGTATCAACGGTAAAAAATATAAGCGCCATGATTTGAACAAAAGCAAAAAATGCAGCAAGGAATCAATCAATCAGACAAGCAATATCGAAACATGCAACAAAATAAATTAGCAAATAATTCCACAAAAACAAATATATCTGATCTCTAAATCATTTCTTCTACTACTCACTTGCCATTTGCGTCGTATAATGAACTTTTTCAATTTATCCGTACAAATTCTGCTGTAATTCGAATGTTCATCCAGGCCCTGCGTCAGCCATTTCGATTCTAAACATTGCTTGGCTGTCCAACGCTTTGCCATACGATGAACTAAAAGATTCGATATAAAGTCTTTCGCTTCTTGAGAGACGCTATCGAAAGCCTCATCTTCAAAGTCATAATCGGCTCTTGTGATATTAGCAAAAGTTTCCACATCGGTGTCGCCCATAAAAGGTGACAGGCCTGATAATCTGAAAAGTCAAGTTGAAATTCTAAAATAAAAACTCGAATAACTATCACTGACAACCGAAGGAGCTTTTTTAAGATTTAAAATAGATTTTTAAGTTTCCGTGAAAGAGCACCATGCTCTTTTGTAAGAGCTAGTCCCACAATGACTTATAAAATCGTCACCCCCGAATAATTGAATTACTTTTAAGAACCTGGATTTTGAGAGTCTCCAAACTTACAAAACGTAACAGATTACGCCTACGCTCCACATGTCCGACTGAAATCCAATCGGCTCGTAATTGATTACTTCGGGTGGAATGAATTCGGGTGTTCCGAATAGTACCCGCACCGGCGTGTTCGTGCTGAGCCGTTGAGCAAGACCGAAATCAATGATTTTTATTTGGTGACTAGTTCTGGTGTGGCACATTATGTTCTCCGGTTTAAGGTCTAGATGTACAATTGATTGATTGTGCATATAGGCAACACCTTCACACACCTGACGCAAGAACAAGATGCAATCGCGTTCGGTTAAAGTAAAATCATCGGCAACAACGCGCTCAAACAATTCACCTCCGGTAATACTTAAAAAATTCAAAATCAATTCAAAGCAAATGTGAATTCGAGACGGATAATCACTTACTATTCCATTACCATGATTATCTCTCGCGGACTTTCGAAAACTGCAGCCAATTGTAAAAGTTTAGGATGCTTCAAGGAGCGCATTATTGAAATTTCTTCTTGAACTTTTTGCCGATCTCGTGCTTTAATGCATTTGACCATTTTTGCTGCGAGAATCTGTTGAGAATCTCCTTTCTCTAACACTTTATAGACAACGCCAAAACGTCCTTTTCCAAGTTCCTCAAGTATCTCAAAGCGACTTCGGAAATCTCCGCCTGATTCAACGCAAATCGGCTTTTGGAAGTCTAGGAAATAAAGAAAGCAATGTGATAATGATTATCAATCTCGTTCTTTTTCCCGTTTTAATAATAACAACCTTCTGTTATGACTTCTAGTGTTGTAAGTGACACCCAGTCGCTAACCGGACTTGGAGCGCTACATCCATGGACATTAACAGCTCTCACACGAAAGCGATAAATATTCTCTGTCGAAAGATTTTTAACAGTATACGCTAAGGAGTCAGACACCACTGCGATCTGCACCCACTCATTATTATCGAAAATATCATCGTTCTCTTTGTTTTGCATCTTTGGGATCTGCTGCATTTCTAGCCTGGAAGGCAAAAGGAATTGGTAAATATTTTTATTACTATTATTTTCTTTTTTTATTTTGTATTTTTCAAAAAAGACTTACTGGAAGCCCGTTAATATACAGCCGCCATCGTAAGGTGGTCCGCACCAAGCCACCGCTAAACGATCTGGTCCTTTAGAAATACTTGGCCTGCCGCTAGGCGGCTCTGGTGGACCTTCTACTGCCACAGAGGCAGCAGCAGACACACAACTATATTCATTCATAATCTCCACTGTATATTTTCCACTATCATCCGCTGTAATATTGTCAATCGATAAGGTCGAGCAATTGTTTTGAGTAAAAATTGAGATATTCCGTCTTTTAACAATAGGACGCCCCTGAAATGGAAAGAACAAAATTAAATGCATGAGATGTAATGGAAGAAGTAAGGAAGAAACGGGGAAGGAGGAGAGGGAATTCACAGTAGTAATATTGTGTACGCATATATGTATTTGCAGACGGCTATCTGTTCGCTACTTTCTCAATATTTAAACAAGGGCCAAACAATAAAAACAAACTAACTAATACAAAACGTTATTCTTGCGGTTTTCACGTACCGATGCCTGTGGAATATGTTAAGACCGCAAACACAGTTCGTGACATACTAACGTTTTGCGATCTAGCACGTAGTCAGTGGAATTTAGATCAAAAATATTCGATAGATCTTTGAGAAAAAAGTATTTCAATTAATTAAATTTAATCATGTAATCATTGCTCTCTAGAAAATATCTATATAATCAATGATCGATTAGAGGCTTGTGGGGGGAAAATTAATCATATACAGTCATATTTTCACCCTACAATCGGTACGGTTTTGTTCAGTAAACAACAATACGAACTTACAAGCGATTGTAATGCCTTTTCCGTTGAATTTTCCACTACTAAGATATACATGCATCAATAATTGTAAACAAGACTCAAAACTGAATGGAATGGACGTAGGATAAAACAGAAAATTGGTAACGTATTCTTTCAAAATATTATGAACGCGATCATTAAAGTCACCAACTGCCGTTTTTAAACTATTTGCAAGAAGGAAATACTACAATTCTGTATAAAAAGGAATAATAGAATTCAGTACTCGTTCGTTGACGTCATAAATCGTTGTCGTCATTTGGCCTACATTGATTTAATATTTTCATTTAAAGGGACAATAATGTAATGATTTGCATACCAATTTGGATAAATGAGTATTATATGAAATGATTAATATTATTAGAATAAATTAATGTGCATAGATAAGATGCAATATAGGCCTGAAAAGGAAAACTTAAAGCTTTTTATAATAACCCGTCTGAAAAATTGGATAAATTATAACCAAATATAGAAGTTTATCGAATTAAATGGAAGAGGGAGGGAGGCAAGGAGAGTTTACTGTAAACACTCTCTGAGTTCTTGAAATATTTTTCGGTAAAAAACTTCCCTCCACTCGAAGCGATATTGTCGTGTTGGCTTTTTCAACATTCTTTTTTTTCTAAATTAATTTCATATTTCTTATATATTTACTTACCGCCTTAAACCACTTCACCTCCGGTGATGGCAATCCTTCGAATTGGACACTAAGTGCTACGTTGCCGCCTATTAGAACTGTACAATCGTTTGGACCTTCTAAAATATTAGCGAGTATCCGTTGATCCTTTTTAATTTCTTCATTCAAAACATGGGCACAGTCTGAGGAATATATGGAAGTACAAAGTGGCAAAGGAAGTACCAGTAAATTGCTATAGGCCCGCACTGCAGGTGCTATTATGTCGGGAGGAATTATCCTCAGGAGGATTTCACCACTCTGACTGTAATCAACGTTTTTGATATGCAGGAAACGTAGTCCATCCGATTTTGATGATTCCAGCTGAAGGTTTCAAAGGAATAAATTATTACGTATTTAATTATTCAAATGTTTTTGTAAAACTGACACAATGTGGAAGAATGTTGGAAGAAAAATTACATCAAAAATATTTCCAAAAACAAATATAAACGAAAAAATAAACAATTTCTTTTTTATGTCTTTTTTTACGAGTTTTAACATTCAATTTTATTTAAGATAAATTTATACACATTTTATTCTGCGTTTTTTTTTTTTTTTGTTTCTAAATATTTAATTGAAAGCGCGAACTAATTAATTGTTGGCTAATTAAGCAATGTCTTTTTTAAACGCGAATAACGAGATGCCAGAAGATCACAAACCCGACTGTTGCTCAGTGATGTGTCGTATTGAGTTGATTTGTATTTATTGCTTTTGTCAATCGCTTGAGAAAGTCAGCCGAGTTTTAGTAAAGAGACGCCAAAGCCGCCGACTGAGCTAAGAATTAATGAAACACAATTGTTTTTTGCTTTTTCTATCGCGCGCCAAAGAATGAATACTAAACCTTTTCTTTGGATGGGGCAGCCCCTTCACAACTCCTTTTGCTATCTCCTCAAAGTAAATCATCAGCATATATAGCATATATATACTTACACAGAAATTAAACAAAAACGATCACCTCTCTATCAGTTTTCATCTTTCATAGACGACTGAATTAATACTAAACCAAGGGTCAAATTATGGTGACGGTAGGGTGGGGGGAGTCAAGTCTATTGTGCGCTATGTGTTGTTTAAGAATAGTTGACAATATTCTCTGCTCATCATATTCATTTCACATTCTCGCGTCTTCATATCAGTCGGCAATACTCAATAACTCAAGGTGTGCCGATTAATAGATAATACAGAGTAAACGCGGTCTCTCTTTCGCTCCTAGTGATAGTAGCGAGACTAACTGTGCACACAACCTCCAAGTGGTGAAATGTCTATTAATTTCGAGCTAATATTTTCACGGATTTGTTTTCAAAATCAACTCAACGAGTTTAATAAAGGCTTGATTCGTTTTCAGTTTTTATACTTTTCTGGATTTTACCACTGGCCATTCTTAAATAGCACCTCATTTTAAAATATTAATTTGTTGGCGCACTAATTAATTATTGAATTTCCATTTAGAAATTATTTTCTTCATTTTTTTATGCTTTTAAATTATTTTTATTATTTCGCCCATCTCTAGCAGTAAGCGGTCATAATTGTTCCCCAATTATGTCTAATCAACGTTATGTAACCAAAAGCACCGCATAATTAGAAGCAATAATCAATCGTTAAAGATAAATTAAAGTTAAGAAAAATTAAATGAGAATGAAATTATGGAAAAAATAATCTTTTGATATTTCATAACTACCTTCGATTTGGGCTCGTTTTCAAATAATTCACTTACAATCAAATTAGCCGAGCCTTCCTCGACTTTACGACCACAAACAGACCATTCCACATCGGCATCACGTGGATGGATCTTGGCGCAAAATGTTGCTTCTTCTCCGAATCGTGTGATGGCCGATACTGGAGCTTTGAGCAACAATATTTTTTCATCGCTTTCGGCAATATTGCCATTATCGCTACTGCACTGAATAATGTTGAGTTCTCCTGATGTACTGCAAGCAGCTCCATTAGATGTAGTCACGATGCAAGAATACTGACCAGAATCTAAATCGTAGACATCGTTAATACGTAAACTAATCACACCATTTCCGTGATCGATATAACTAAGATAAAGAGAAGGAAAAAGAGACGAAATATAAAGATTATAATAAAGGATATTAATAATTTGAAATATATTCTACTTAAACTCTGGAGATTCTGGTAAAACTTCACCATTTCGCATCCACGTGTACGAATAGGGTTCATCACACTCCAATTCGAAACTTAAATCGAAGGTTTCACCCTCGACAGTTTGCTGCATGGAAGGTAACTCCTTAACTATTTTCGGATAATATCGTA
Organism: Physocephala rufipes; assembly: GCA_963966595.1. NCBI lineage: Eukaryota > Metazoa > Arthropoda > Insecta > Diptera > Conopidae > Physocephala > Physocephala rufipes. The sequence continues at coordinate 3,461,317 of OZ016505.1, forward strand.
ATCTTGATTTCATTTCTTCAACAGTACTATAAAAACGGACTGTAAGGGATGAGACTAACTGATCATCACCAGGAGTTTCTAACACACACGTGTAGACACCTTCATCAGCCTCTGATACATTCTCGACACTGAGGTGAATTTCTTCGTCGTTCACAATTTCAATATGGACACGTTCACTTTCCTGCAACAGTACACCGTTATGATAGAAATTGCAAGAAGGTACCGAAGAGCCTCGGAAGCCTGCCGCTAAGGCCATACGACCTCCTATCGCTGTTGATGGTCCCATAATTCGCCGATAAAAGTAAGCTCTACGTTTTGAAGAAGAACAGCGTATGCCACGCCCTGACGGTGATTTTGAATAACGACTACTACCTATTACATCCAAACGAGCCGTTGCTTCAATGCGTCCGTAATCGTTTTCCAAAGTAATACGATATAGACCGGAATCATCAAAAGTGGCTTCATCGATTTGCAAATAACGTAGATCACCGACATCTTTTATAGAAATCCTAGCAGTAGGAGTCACAATTATGCCATCTTTGTCCCAGGTAGACCAAGGTGTTGGATTACCGGCAATAACACATTGGAAACGTGCGCTTTCACCCTCCTCCACGACACGACTATAGGGAATGCTGTAGAATTTCGGAGCCGAAATAGCTTGATCTAACGGAACATTATTCACTACATCCAAACTGCTGCGTTGAAGGCGATTAAAGTCTGTATTGCTCCTGCGGGCATGTGACTGATGCATAGGAGAGATGCTTCTGGCGGGTGTCGATCTTGGTGTTGAACGTGGTGTTGAGTTTGCTGAAAGTAGTCCTACTGGCCTAGCCAGTTGCCGATGCAACATATTCTCCTTTTCCTCTGGCTGATCTACTATAATGCAAGCCGAAGAAAGTGTACGACCAATATTATTTTTGGCCACGCACGTGTATTCGCCTTCGTCCTCGGGATAAACTCGCGATATGGACAAGGTTGCTTTAACGCCATCGTATGATGTGAGGAATTCGTTACCACTGACTAAAACCCGACCATCTTTTTCCCAAATGATAACTGGTTCCGGTACTGCCTCCACGTGACACTCCAACGTAATTGCATCCCCATCACAACAGCGCAGATTACGCAAATGGTGGATGAAGTACGGAAGAGTTTCTATATTTCTATTAAATGTCATATATAGTATGTTTTTATTTATTACAATTAAATCAAAAAATAAAATTTTGATACTAACCCATGGCGTATCGCTCCTTTTTCCATTGGATGTTTTTTGAAAATATCTATAAAGAAAATTTAATCATACAATTTTTTAATTTACGGATAATGTAATGGTACATAAAAATTAAATTTATTTTAATAACGATATATTTACAGGAAATGAAAATCATAAAATCGTTCATGGTATTGCATATGCCATCTGTTGGAGCATAGACCTTGTTATGTCATTGAAGGTAAAAGAAAAAATTAGCTGTCTATATTTAGCCCAACCTTATGTTCTTCGTTTCAATTCGCAACCATTCGCGGTTATCTTGCCCTCGGTAAATGAGGCCATAATCAAATGTTTCATTTATATTTTTATTTCTTAAAACACCAACATTTTATTTAAATCCTAAATGATTTTCCACACTGCTTGAAAGAAATATCTGCTTACTAAATTCAGTAGAATAATTAATTGTGTAACTGAAGTATAGGAGAACCCATTGTTTTTGTAATATCGGCGAGTAACTCGCTATTATATGAATTTTAATATTCTGTTAGATGGCAACACTGATTTCGCTCTATTTTAATTTCGTTTCGGCTTTCGATTCTGGTTGTTACCATTGATAATTTTATTTTGCTCATTAAAACATATTCAACGGATTAAGTATTTGTTGGTTGTTTTTTACACTTCGAGCGGGGAAGGTTTCTGTATTTAAAATGATTATGTTGCATATCGATGTGGAACAAGGATTTCGGAAAGCGAACATCAATAATATACCAAGCATTAGAAGTGAAACGATTATAGCCTTCATCACAAAATTGACTACTGGCGGTAAAAAAATGTACGGTGAAACTACAATCAATTAAAGCATTTGATATTTCGCGAGGAATTTAATTCTGTAATTTTTACAGACAGCACCAACACGATGATTTGAGAATTGATTACGTACAATTGAAAAAGATTGCGGATGTTTGCGTGGTAAAGGCAATTGTCTTTCCCGCTGAAAGCGTTTGCAGCGGGGAAGGGCATGTGAGAGTATCTTTGAAAGTGAACGAGCGGAAGGATGATATTTTTGAAGTTACGTGCGAAAGCTGCCCAAAGAAAGGTGTGTGTATAATTAAAGAATAAGGTGTAAATTCTAAAAGGCGTAATATTTTTAGATTCGTGCCCCCATACAATGGGATTGATATTCTGGTTGCATCGTAAGAGCACCGATACAGAATCACCGGCTATACGTGATTTCTGGGGTACTGAAACGGAACGACTAGTCGATGAAGAACGCTCTGAGGCTATGCGTATACGAGATATATTTGCATGCGACGAACTCCGATTAGAAGCTGATTTGGAAGCATCAGCAGTCAGTGAGGAGGAAGGTCAAGCGTTTCTTAATGCTATGTTGGATGAGATGGAGAATATTGGGCTCACAGATACAGCATTATATAAACATTGTCGCTCCGTGATAAATGAATTCGAACCACTTTTTATTCATCACACATTACTAGATGCAGCGAATAATTATGTCAAGGATACGAGATCGTTTAATCTCCATATGGAAGATCAATGCAAACAAGGACTATTCGACAGATTAGCTGAGGAATCAAAAGCTTCTTATAAGACTCCACTTTGGTTGGAGGTGCAATATTGTCGACTGCGTTGTTCGCTTATTCATCGCATTGCTTCCCGTAAAGATTCTCAAGAAGATGAACAAATTCTCGAGACAATTTTTTGCAAAGATCGTGAATACAATGTGGAAGAGCGCCAACAATTAAAGCAACATAAACGTTTCATTTTGAAACAGACAGAGAAATTAGAAAACAAAACTTATCGGGAATGTGGTTTGCTTCTCAATGAAAGCTATCCTTATATTTGTGCTTCGCCTGATGGCATTACCGACGACCATATTGTCGAAATAAAAGCTCCCAAGACAGATGAAGAATTTGAAAAGTATTTAGAATGTCGCGAAACTATCGCACCTAAATATATGGCTCAAATACAAATCCAGATGTATATGGCCAATGTTACAAAGGCTCTTTATTGCGTTCTTAGTCCGACCTTTGACACGAACGGAGCGCTTCATTATGTTTGGGTTCAAGCGGATATGGAATTCGTGGCAAGTTTGCTGAGTGCTGCAGAGGATTATTGGAAAGAAGTAGTGTTCCCCAGACTTAGGAAAATATATTTAAACAATCAATAAGCAAAAATTACAAACACTGATAAGCAAAGATGAAGAAATCAAATAAAAACATTGTTCCTAAAAATAAAATACTTGCCTTTAGCATATATTTGCAACGATATTACAGCCTTCGCCTCACCATGACAGTTTGTGGCAATTACAGAATAGGAACCAGTAAAATCCAATTTAGCGCTGGGTATTTCTAAACGATACTCTGGACCGTCTCCAACACGTCGAAAATGTGGCGCGTCCTTGTAATACTCGGGCTACAAATTTAACAAAAAGATATCCTGCGTATTTATTTATCGCTAATGATTTCTGATTAGTGTTGAAAAATCTTAAAAAATACGATGAATGCCTAGAAAAACTGGTAAGTCTCATGGAGAAAAACCTTATACTTTATAAATCTTGTGTGCCGTCTGTTTTATGTAATATAATTAGTATCATTGCTTTTCTTTTAGGAATATTTTGTTTTAACTTTAATGCATTTTCCACAATTTAAAAAAAATATATGTCCATAAAAAGTATGATTTTTAGTATTATGCAAATGCATATTGATGCAAATATTTTTTTCACAAAAACCAATCATTAGAGCAGTACCAAAAGTTGACCGATCTGAGATTTCTCAGATGAATTTATAATTTTGGTTTTGTTTTTTGTTATTGTTATAAACTTTGTGTCGGCAATGCGGCGAAGGAGAGGGCATGCAGCACAAAGTCGCGCTTGAGATATTCGCTATTATTATATTTTTCTTTATGCGAGACCAGGCGCTACAGATTTTTTACCTTTTTTGCGTCGAATGCGTTGTTGTGCGCTCATTATTGTTACGTTGATAAATTTTGTTACCTTATCGAATTGCAATTTCTGCCAGAATAAATGACGTATATCAGCGCTTCACAATCTTAGTTTTATTAAGACAATGTACGAAGAGCTCTATGACATTCGAAATCCTGATTATACATTCCGACTATTCGTAATTCCGCCATCCATCATTCCCAAATTTTCCGTTATTCATTTTTTTTCTCAACATAAATTCATATTCTTCGAAAAAAAAAATTTTATTTACAACTTAATTCTCTTTATAAAAATATTGAGAGGCGCTGAATATGAAGAGCATTTATCATCTATACACCCAGTTTTATCTGAGGCTCTTGATTTTAATACTAACGCTTTTAAACTTGAACTTATTTTGTGGCAACAAACAGCGGTATCCTTGAATTTAGATTTTCTATATTGCATTTTAGCTGATTTTTCTATAGATACTTCTTTAGGGGTTTCAAGTTTCCTTTCTAGGTTAAAACATGTTAAAAATAGAACGCTTTGAAATGGAGAGAATTTACATTTTTGCGAGTTTAATTATAAAGTAAACTCTCCCTAAAGGAGTTTCTGTTTACAAATTATCTTTGTAAACTATTTAAAAAACTACGGAAAATCTCGTAATTTATATTGCCGAAGTTATTGTAGTAGACATGTATATGTCTTCTGAACATGGCTGGACTGACTCATAATGAGGTAAAATTGTAGAAGATTTTATTAACGCGGTGTATTCATGTATCGCAAAATTTGAGACTTTTCTTTAAATTGTAAAAAAATTATAACATATTCTTGCAATCTGTTTATATTTATACTAGTAATAACAATCGCGCTACTTCGTATATACGAATATTTTTAAAAATGTAATACCATCTAGTTACATACTTGTAGCACTTTCAGCAAGGATTATTCCTTGAAAATCGTTCACTACCTTCGAATAAATTGTAAACTGTTTTATAAGCTTCACAATTATTTTCGATTTATATTTGAAATTTATTTAAATAATACCTTCTAAACCAATTTTAGACACTTTGCCTGAAATTTATAATGCTCAAAATTTTTGAAAAAATTTCGGAACTGTCACAAAAATTGGGAATTCAAACCGCTGTAATACCCAATCGCTTCAAGTTTTAACTTAGAATAAGTTTTGTAAAAGCATAAAAGTCTTTTCGAAGTCGGGATTATTGAAACTGAATTGAATGCACTCAATATTATTACCACTTCCCGTATATCCGAATAGGGTTTTGATAGACAACGTCCTTGTGAAACTGTTTCACCTTCAAATAATAAAAAATATATACATCTCTGCAGATATTATTAAATCTCACGAGTTGAGAGTCGTTTGAATTGTATAAATATTTACAAATCAATTGCAGGTTTCACTGATACGACCCACATTCATAGCAGTTCTCCGCTAAACTGAATAGTCAATAATGTTTCTACCTGTAACTAAACTTGAATATCGTCACGCATGCGTCAGAGCAACGAGTTGAGTCGGGTGGCTGGCGTGCTTGCCGTGTTTAAAAAGTGACGCATCAGTAATGCATTTAATAAAAGCCATAGAAAACGGTATACCCATTACCGACTGAACAATAAATGACCTATTTTTTTGGTAGCATTTCAAAATAAACCTTACTTACGTTCAAAAAATCTCGCAGCCAAACAACTTCTGGTTTAGGATCACCGACTACCTCACAAAATATAATCACTGTATCCCCTTCGTACGCTTCACTTGATCTGGGCTTCACAACAAACATGGGCTCCTTCGAGTAACTAGTAGGTAATCATTAATTAAATACAGCTTAAATATTTTAAAGTAATTTGCAACTTATGTAAATGTTCTTACGGGAGATCACTAGTCCATACGGCTGGTAGCTTTTTCGGTTGTATTTTATCTTCAACGGTCGGCCTGATTGACACCTGGCAACTACTTTCCACTTTACCAACAGCATTAGATGCCTGACATAAATAAATACCGGCATCACGTTGTGTGGCATCGGCTATAATTAATTCTACAAAACCGCTGCCATCCAGTGTCGCCAAGACCTTTCGACTGGGTCGCAATTTCATACCATTTCGGTACCAAGATACGCCAACGGCTGGGTACGCTTCAACTTTAGCATTCAAACGTATTTCTTGGCCTTCTTCAAAAATGTACAGTGCGTTGAGCGGCGTATAAAAATCTGGTGCTATATAAGCGCGAATACCCTTGTCTACCACCAACGTGCAGTGACACGATACCGAACCCATTTCGTTCTTGGCGCTGCATGAATAAATTCCGCTATCCCTTAAAGTTGTTGATGTGAGTTCAAGTGTATGAAACTGGCCATCAGTTGAGATGGTGCAGCTGTGATTTGAATACAACTCCTGATCTTCTTTGTACCAGGTCACTGTCGCGGCAGGGCTGCTAACAATCTGACACGTAAGACGTACTGGATAAGTGACTTGGACGCGTCGATCTCGCAGACGCATAGTAAATATAGGCAAACTTTCACCCAATTTTGAACTCTTGTCTTCGCAACGAACAATTTCTTTCAATTTGCCGTCTGCTTCATAAAGTTTACGATCCGAAACCACTTGCAGGCGGGCAAACGTCGATATACATCCTTTTGAATTCGTAGCCTCACAAATATAACGGCCGCTGTCCCCTTCACACACTTCATTTATCATCAACGTGCAGTTTGATCCAATTTGTCTAATTCGTATGCGATCGAAATTTGATATCAAACGCACACCATCCTTATACCAAACTATATTCGGTTTTGGTGTTCCACGAATTGTACATTCGAGAGTGAATTGTGAACCGAGTAGAGCTTTCACTTGACCTGGAAGAACTTTAATAAACTCGGGCATGCTTTCCGCACCACCCACTTGTAAAGGATTGCTCGTTTGAATTGAAGGACCCCAACCATAACGATTTCTGGGAGTAATACGAAAATGGTATTTAACATGCGGTTTCAAATTGAAAGCATCAAATGAGTTGATTGGTGTTAAGCCGAGCTCTTTCCAAACAGCGCCACCCTCGTGACCAACGATCCAGACATCTACGCGATAGGCCACAACAGGAGCCGAATTCACATTCGAACACTTACCCCAAGAGAGGCTAATGTGTGTAGGTCCGCAATCGACGGCTATCGGTTCAGATGAAATTGGACCTGGGGGATCTAAGAGGAAATAATAACAAAATTATGGCTAGCTTATGTAAGAAATAAATATGGAAAGTAAAGATGCATAAAGAGAAGGTAATTATTAGGGAGAAAAAAACGCAGCATGTATTCTCCGGAGAATTTCATTTGTTTATATATTTATTTCTTTTTACATATATGAATGTCGGACATTCATAAATACATAATAACTTTGTACAACAAATTTGTAAATATGTATGCAATAAAATAAGTCTCATAGATTTGAAAAAATATCATGAGAGGATATTTCGAGACATTAAAGCTAACAAATTATAAATACATTTTTTCCAACTAATTATGCATATAAATTCTGTAAAATAGGGGAAAACGGGAGCGTAAACATAACCTGAAAAATAAAAATTTGATTTAAAAGAATCGGATGAAAGGCTGCGATATCTGAAATGAAGAAAATTTGTACCAAATTATAAATTTTGGAGAGCCAAAAACTGTAAAAGATTTCTTTATACGTACAATCGAGGACCAACAAACAGTTTCATATCAAAAGGAAGACATTAAATTCACACAAAGAAAGGATAATCTCAACACGTTACATATATGCACGATCACATCAAATATTTAATAAACTCATCACTTCACTTAAGGCAAAAATGGATATCACAAATTGTCAAATTCAATCATGAATGACTTCGATACGTTTGTGTTCGACACAGAAAACAAGGCGAATATTGGGTGGACATTACAAAAGAATTACCTCTGAAATAGACGACATCGCAGTAACTTTGGTGCAGCTGATTATAACGTTGCATAGTAGACGTTTCCGATAGTGCTCGTGACTTCACCTGCAGACGGATTTCCGAATATTGTAAACAAAAATGATTATTTTTAAAATTAGGTAACTGGAAAATTAATTTCTTGGAAAAAAGGACAATCTTTTGCGTAAATTAACAGCGTGGACGTAAAATGTGTTTTGGATAAGCTTGTGGTTTAAAGCTTAGCTTTGGATTAAGAAGCAGTACTAATTTATTCGTTCTTTGGGGGATTTTCGATCTAAAGGCGAAAAATTGGAAAATAAAAGCAATTAATAAAAGGAAATTAAAAGCAATTAATTAAAAAACTTTGATGGAAAACTGATTATATGTATGTTTTATATTCGATAATCAAGAAATTTTCTGTTGATGGAGATGCAAAAAAGAGAATTGTTAACGAAACGTTTACAACTATTGATTAATTTACCGTAACTGTGACGAAAACTCTATCAGTGCCAAAATTATTTCTTGCAACAACGAAATAAGTGCCGGAGTCGGTGATTTTTGCATTATAAACTGTGAATCGAATAAAATCATCCATAGCCTCTTTAACGACATGATCGGATTTAGTAATATCTTTCGTGCCCTTCAAAAAGAAAACTGTAAAGAAAAACAAAATTGGAAATATTTACAAACAGAACGTAAATAGTCTAATATCGCCTTTCAACGTACGTTTCGGTTTCGGATCTCCAGAAATTCTGAAAGATACTGAAAATGGATCTCCAACTGTCACAGTCATTTCTGTATTAGGTCTAGAAAGAAATAGTGGCGGCCTTTCGTTTTTGGGCGCCCCTACAGCTACATCAACGTTAACATGTGACTCTACACGACCGAAAGCATTCGAGGCACGACATGTATACGTTCCTTCAATTTCGGGTGTAGCATTTTGTATGGCCAAAGTGTAAACGCCACGATCCATAAAAGTCTTGACATCGGCCTGCCCAGATAAGATTTGTCGATCGCGTATCCATTGGACCTCAATTGGTGAGCTAGTTTGCAAGAATTCTGCTGAAATTGCGGCAGTGCCACCAGGGCAAACAGTTTGATTACCCAATGGCGCAATGAAATGTGGCTTATTTGGATCGCGATGGAAGAAACCATGAGTTTTCTCCAAAGCAAAACGTTCTCTCCCAACGAAATCCACTTGATGTGAAAGTTTAGTTTCAGCCACTTCATTCCGAGCAACGCAGGTATACAGACCCGAATCCTTTTCGGTCGGATTATTAATTATTAATTTCGAGTAGCCGTCATCGTCATCGATTTGTCGATATTTCTTATCAGTCGTAATCATATCGCTGCCTTTCATCCATTGAATCTCCGGAAATGGTTTGCCACGTACGCGACAATCCAAAACAAGTACATTCTCACCGAGAGAATAAACGTCTGGGAATTTATGATAAAAAACAGAATTAGTAAAGTGATAGTAAATCAAAGAGAGAACAGAAATTTGGACAAAGAGACAAAGACAAACATAGAAGGGATATAAGAAGGCTACATCAATCAATGACAGAACCAACGTTAATTGAAATCTGATAAATCTGACTCCTGAAATTGTTCTTTATTAGCTTATCTTCAGCTTTGTCTATTGTCTGCTTCTGTGTGAATTGTTTATACCTTGGATTGGTTTTGTAAATTTAAGGGTTTGTTGACCGCTCTCAAACGTTTTGTATACTCTTAAATATGCATGTGTATTACTTTCACCGTATTCGTTGGTTGCACGACATATATAGTTTCCACTATCATTAACTGTAGCCGAACAAATATTCAATGATGCTTCGCCATCGTTATAAAATGTCTGAAAATGATTGCCATCGTCGGAAATACGTTCATAATTCTTCATCCATACGATATCTATATCTTCTCCGCCCTTCACACTGCAGACCAATTTGACATTTGAACCTTCTGTAACATTTCTATCGCAAAGCAAATTGCTGAAGAATGGTTTTGTTACATCAGATCTTAATCTGGATTTTATCAAATTGGTCTTATTGTCATTTGTGAACTCATCAGTAGTAAGTTTTTGAGCTTTCGTTTCGCTATGGCCACCTGTTCGTAGCTGCTCCTCTTGGCTTTTGTCATTCGTTTCATCGATTGTCGGTTGCAACATCAATCGTTTCAGATCGGTCGTTTTAATTGTTTTGCTTATTACATCAACTGCTTCGTCTGTTTCCGCATAGCATAGAAAATTACCACAGTCTGCAGATATTGGATTTCTTATAATCAATTTACGTTCTCCCGCAACCCCATCAATTTCTCTATAGCGATTATTGAGGATCGTGTGATCATCTTTGAGCCAAGTAATGCGCGGGCGACCGTGGATGTGACAGGACAGTATCAACTCATTACGATTGATGTCGAATGATTCTAGATATTTTTATAGAAAATGAAATAATGAGATATAGAAAGATCAAATGCACAATCCTTTGCGTTGTTGTACGAACGTATGAACGTACGAAACGTTCGAAACGTACGAACGTTGTTGAACGTATCTAAAATACACCTAGAGAGAGAGAGCCAGAGAAGAAATTACCTTTGATGGAGCTGCTAAAAGATAACGGTAGGCTTCCTGTTGATTCATCGTATACATTCAATTGACAACTACATTCGATGCTATTTCTGCTATTTCTTACAACGCACGTATATTTCCCAGTATCATCTAGTCTAGTGTCGTAAATATCTAAGCTAAGCACTCCATTTATGCTATACATTTTATGACGAATATCTTTTGTAACACGTTCCTCATCTCTCAACCAATAGACTTCTTCTATCAAACCTCTGGCACAACAAATTAATTGAGCCTTATTCCCGGTTCCAATCGTTAGCGGTTTTATTTGAGATTCGATATTGATAATAAATTTATCATCCTTGGATTTCCGTCGAGCAATAATTGAATTTTCGGGTACTTCAATTCGAGCGTTCTTTTCGTCAAACAAAGTTTCGGGATCATTTGTATCACTTCGATTAATAATCATCGGTATATGATCAGCCACATCGAGAAATTTACTAATTTTCATTTGACCAAATTCATTTTCCGCATAACAAGTATATAAGCCCGAATCCTCTTTGGTCGGATTTTGAACAATAATTTGTTTTACTCCATCATTAGTTTCAATATATTGGAATTTCGAATTTTTTGTTGCAAGTAAAGAGTTATCCTTGTGCCAAAATACGTGAGGATACGGATTACCAGATACCTTACACTCGAGCACAATGTGATTGTTATGAGAGTGATATGACTCTGAAATGAACAACGTGACAACAGATATGAGGTTTGAATACAATTAGGAGTAAATAGGAGAACATTGCGAAGCTTTGGCGAAAGCAGCAGATTTCTTTACATTTACAAAAACAATGAAAATGATAGCGTACCTTGAAGACTGGTTTAGAGGATCCATAGACAAACTCGTACTAACAATAAACACAACGAAAAAACCAACTTCATCACTTCATCACTAAAATACCTTTGATGCCCACTGTAAAAACTGGAGCAAGAAGTTCTTCTTTATCAAGACTGTATACCAACAATTCGCACTGGCTCGTTATCTCATTCTCAGCTCCCTTTACCTTAAGTGTGTATTGTCCGGCATCTTCTTCTTTGACATTAAGTAAGTTTAAGAAAGCAATACCATCTTGGCATGCTAGTTTGCTTTTGGGTCCAAAGGCAACTAATTTATCTCCATGGTACCAGCGTGCCGTCGGATCAGGCCCATCGATATTGACCACCCATTTAACATTACTGCCAACCTTAACCGCTCGGTTAGTGAGAAAATTTCGGAAGTAGAGAAACTTCTTCAGATCAGGTGGTGGCGGAACTTCTCTCCTGGAACTTTCACCCTCATCATCTTTAGCCTTTTTTCGCTTCTTTTCTTTCTCCTCCGCAGCTTGATCTGTTTGTGGTTTTATAGGAGGAGGATTTAGCTCTCGCATGGGTGAGGTCGGTCGAGTTCTCCTGGGTTCAATTGTTACCATGTGTACTATTTCCGTTCTTCCTTCCCGATTCTCGGCTTGGCAAACGTATTTCCCATTATCAGCACTAACTGGATTATTTATAAACAATTCACAGGTTCCGTCATCATTGTCGATTAGTTGATATTTTTCGCTATTCTCAATTTTCATGCCATCCTTGATCCAGGTAATTGTTGGTGTTGGTAGGCCACGAACCTGAACATCAAGATGTAATTCATTTATTTTAGCATTAAACGTATCTCTAATGTTGCGAGTGAATGTTGGCGGCACATCACCAGTTCCAGGATTTGCATAAACTTCCAATTTACAAGATGTGGACGCCTTGCCAGTTTCATCCTGAGCCAAACATTCGTACGTACCGCTATCTGCCAAGGTGGCGCTTGTTATCTCAAAAAGGCACAAACCCTCCGAATATCTACCACGCATCTTTGGACTGTTCGTAAGTTGTTCTCCATTCTTAAACCATTTCACGTTAGGTTCTTTTGCCTCAAGGAAGCAGGATATTTTAACTTTTGATCCTTCAGCCACAACGCGATCTTTTACGTTGGTTGCGAAATGTATACCGATTACTTTTTCACGTTTCTTCTCTATACCAGTCGGCGAAGAAGGTACGACTATTCCCTCTTCCTTGTCGTTTTCCTTCAACTTCTTCGAACGCCCTTTAGCATTTTTACCTTTAGCGTCATCGCCCTTTGATTTCGATTTTTCTTCGTCTTCTTCCGATTTTTCCATGTCAGCCATTCTCGAGCGCCTCAAATTTGGATCGGCATGGAAAACACCGTGGATATTGTCCGCTATATGATGTTCCCTACCCTCAAAAAGGACATGATGCGATATCTCCATTTTTCCTTCGCTGTTTTCAGCACGGACTGTATATTTTCCCGAATCTTTTTTATCTGGTTTATCAATGACCAACTCACATGTTCCGTCTGGATGCTCCAGTATCTGATACCTTCCACCTTTTTCAATCTCCATACTGTCCTTAAACCATTGAACCTCAGGTGTGGGTTGACCTCGAACACCCGTTTCCAAAATTAATTCGTTCGTACTGAGATGATAAGTCTCTGTTTCAAATAGAAAATAAAATTCGAGCCATAATTTTTAATATCAGCTCCTAAAACCACACTGATTATATAATTGCGATATTTACTATATATCATATCGCATGAACGCGTTCTATTTTGGGTCACTACATCATTTGCTTGTTTATGTGTCGTCAATTAATGGACTTACCTTTTAGTGATCGTGAAAATGTCGGTTGCGCGTCAGCGCTGACCTTCGGTTGATAGACGTGAAGAAGAACAGGTGTTGTTATTTTGCAAAATTCATTCTGAGCAATAATCGTATACGTGCCAGTGTCTTCTGGCAATGCCTTCAAAAATTCCAAAACAGCCATATTATCTCGATTTAAGTTTCGTATGCGTGGACCGTAGGGTACGTTTTGATCATTTTTCTGCCATTTGATTGTTGCATCAGGGCCACCAATAACCGCTTGCAGCTTAACTCTAGAGCCCTCAGCTACGTAACGGTTTGTGGGAAAGGCATTGAAGTATAACTGTTGCTTTGGCGGTGCTTCGGGCATTCTACTGCGTCGCACGTATGTCTCAGCACCTTCAGTATCGTCCTTGCGTTTGGACTTTTGAGGCTTCTTCTTATCATCATCCATACGTTGCTTTGTCGATTGACTTACTGCGGTATTATCCTCATCAGACATAGTACTCGATGAACCACTTGAACGTCTTGATGATTGTTGGACTTCTACAACAACAGTGTGGCTAATTTTCTGATTTCCCAATTTATTTTCGGCAACACAAGCATAGACACCGCTATCATTCGGTGTTGGCTTGTTAATGATCAATTCGCACAAACCGTCTAAATGTTCGATTTGTACTTTGCGATCATCTATAGCTACGGGAATATTGTCTTTTAGCCATGAGATGACTGGTCGTGGATTGCCGCGTACTTTAGTATCGATGATCAAATCATTCTGCGGTGAATGATAAACATCTGAAGGAATATCGCCAAATTGTTAAAATGAGATTGATATAATGCTGATGCGAACGATTAAAGAACGACACAAATATGTATCTATTTTTGAAATAGTCTGACCTCGATTTGAATGTTTCACAAATAAATGAAAATTGCAAATTGATCAGACTCGCCCAAACGAGGATGTGAAGAACAATAAAAAATAAAGTTGTGATGATTGAACATAATCGATGAAACAACAATTTCACAATAACATCGATCGTACCTCTGAGAGGGAGAGCAAATATCGGTTCCTGTTCGTCACCCTCTGTTTGTGCGCTGTAGACTTTAAAATAACACGACGTCTCTATTTGGCTATATTCGTTCTTGGCAACACATTTATATTCGCCTGTAGATGCACTGGTAACATTGCTTATCTCGAGTATAGCTTTACCTTCCTCCGATAGATTTCTAATATTTCCTCCAACAACAATAGGTTTATCATCCTTCATCCAACGACAGGCTGAATCGGGTCCTATTATCGTGCAGATAAATCGAACCTTTGAACCTTCAAGAGCCATGCGATCTCGCAACTGTGTAGCAAATTTTAATTTTCGTTTCGGTGACACTAGAGGTTCAGGTGATGCTCGACCGCGACCTTTAACCTTTGATTCACCTCCAGTAACCAATCCCCGCTTTCTATCTGATTCAGCCTTCGATTGAAGAGCCTCCTCCATTGCTCGCCTAGCTGATTCTTCTTTATCTTGCAATAGCCTATTGCGTCCATGGAATATACCATGAATATGGAAGTGCCTATTTTTGGCAACCTCCACACTATGGCTTGTCTGTGCCTCAGCGATGGAATTGATAGCTTTACATATGTAAACACCGCTATCCTTGTTAGTCGGCTTGTATATAAGTAGCTTATATACACCGTGCGCTTCCTCTAACATACTAAACTTGACGTTTTCCTTGATTTCGAAAGCATCCTTCCACCAAGTAACGCATGGGCGTGGTACGCCGTATAAATGTACCTCTATAGTAAGCTCGTCATCTCGCATATGATAATAATCTAAGATGACCGAGATAATAAATACTCTAAACCTATTTTAAATTCTCTGATCATTCAAATACCTCTTATTAGTCTAATCACTGGCGGTTGCGGCTCGTCTTTAAACACTTCATATATTGTCACATAACACGATGAGGTGACTTTGTCATTCAAATTCGCAATCACGCAGGAATATTCACCTGAATCTAATATTGTCGTATTTATAACTTCTAACACTAAAATGTTGTTGTTGTTTATGATGCGATGGGTTGCGTCACGTTCAACTTGACGACCGTCTTTAAACCATTTAACTGAAAGGTCTGGACCTCCCACCGCGCATGCCAGTCGGACACTATGTCCTGTCTGAATAGTGCGGTCTGTAAGGAATACAATGAAATGGGGATGTCTCGCCTGTTCACGTTGACGTTGCCAATCTGCATCGCGTTCTTTCTCACTCTGTTTCAGAGCTGTGCTGTATCTTCGAATTTGTTGCATGAACTCTTCACCCTCTTCTTCCGCTATTCGCTTCCAGCCTTCTTCATCGTCTGGCTTTGGGAATACATCCGCTATGACACTTTCGCGATGCTTCCCACTGGCTTTCGGCAGCTCTGGAACTACATCCGCCTCTTCATCTGCATCTGCGTTCTCACTATCCATATTATGAGAATAACTTTCATTTTCATCGCCATCCTCTTCATAGCGACTAGTCTCATCACCTTCTTCGCCTTCCTCTCCTTCTTCCCCACCAGATGAATCTCCTTCGTCATCTAGTTCAGCCTCAGCTTCCGCTTCAGCTTCGGCCTCCGCTTCGGCTTCTGCAGCACGTAATTCTGCTTCTAAACGTTCTTTCTCTTCTTTTTCTTTCTGAAGTCGCTTTTGTCGTTCCTCGAAAGTTTCCGTTTTCTGCTTAGAAGCTAATTTTGCTGCTTCCTCTTCAGCAGCTTTAGCAGCTGCTCTAGCTTGCTCTTCAATTTGTAACACCAGCTTACTTTTTTTCGGTGGTGGTTTAGGGCCTGCTGGCATTTTTTGCTGATCTTGTTGCTCAAACATCTTTTTATTGGCTTTTGCTCCGCCACCGATTTCAAGTTTCAAAGACAATTTAGGACTTGGCGATTTCTCCTTCTTTTCCTTTTTCTTAACAACGGTCTTTTTCTTTCCCCTTTTAGGTGTCGCTTCTCTATCATCTTCTCCATCTACACTATCTTCTCTGTCTACGCTACCTTCCAAATCTCCTTCTACGCTACCGCCTTGTGAAGGACTTTGCTCTTTTTCTGTAGATCTTCTAGATAATCTTGATCTTCGCCCTTTCGATTTTTTCTTAGGTTTAACTTCCTCAATTATTTCTTCTTCTTCTTCATACTCTTCGTATTCCTCAACGACGTAAATTACTTCGACATTGGAAACATCCATCACTGCTGCACGATCTATGACAGATAAATCTGATGTTATGTAACGTACAGGCTTTTGAATCTCTTCGGGTTCTGATATATCCATTATTAAGGCTCTATCAAAAACAGCTTTATTGCAAGTTATTAAAGTTTTGATATCCTTTCCCAATTCGAATGGAGTTTTTTCTCTTTCTTCGCGTTTTAAAAACGGAGTAATGCTTCGCCATGTCGAAGGCGTGGCACTTCTTCTTGTCATATATAAAGTAAATGGTGTCTGGCTCCTGCCATGTATTGGTGTCGCACTTCGTCCGCGCAAACTGAGTGGAGTTGGAGACTTTAATTTTCGTCTTTTCTGTGTGGGTACCTGTAGCGTTTCTTGAACGGTCGGTGCTGACTCAGGCTCCTCGGACGGACGAGAATCGGCTACCGCGGTTTCACCTTCCGTTGCTCCCATCCCCTTTTAATTTTTCGTAAATCTTTTTTGCAAAACTTCAAATAAACGTATACAAAGTTATTACTGTTCGGAGACACTGTTCGAAATTTATCGATATACAAGTCGAGATAATATTTTTATTCGTTTGCTATAACGCAGAGGCGCAAAGCAGATCGATTAACAAGTTCTTCAAGCTTCCTATCGACGACCGTGCGATAAGGAATTACAAATACGACTGAATTCAGCCACAAAATAAAGTGCTTCGCAACATTCTTATTTTTCGATTGATCTTCAATGATTTTTTATCTTCTTGCCATCGAATGATAATGTACATCTTTCTGATCTATTTGGGATCGTTGCCAAAAGACTATAATTATCTGAGTTGTCATAGGTTGAGACGATTAATACTTTTAATTATATAAAGGAATGTATTAAAAAATACAACTGCTTCTGCTCCTGCCATCGACTAAAAAAAGCCATCTTATTTTTAGTTCTTTAATTGGATGTATTTATACACTCATCGATGCAATCAAATTTTCGATGTTGCAGCAAAATTTTAAACACTTCGAGAAACAAAACTAAATATTCACCATCACGTGAAAGCATTTAATTGATGTCACCAACATACAAATTTGCCTATCCGCAATCTCGTAAATTTTCTAAAAGCACAAATTTCCTTTACTTACCT
Organism: Physocephala rufipes; assembly: GCA_963966595.1. Lineage (NCBI taxonomy): Eukaryota > Metazoa > Arthropoda > Insecta > Diptera > Conopidae > Physocephala > Physocephala rufipes. Next base: position 3,478,947 of record OZ016505.1, read on the forward strand.
TTTTTTCTTTCATAATAATTGAACTTGATCTCTTATAAAAACTGCATTATAAAAAACTCGAGAAAATCTTCACTCTACTAAAATTAGTATCGCATAGTAAATATAGATATATAACGTAATTAATCTTTGAATATTTTAGCTATTTTAAGCCTAAGCAGAATGACTAATTGCATATAATGTATTAAGCTCACCTCGAATATTTCGCGTGAATATTGGTGGTGTACCAGATTTGGTCGAAGGAACTTCATAGCCAGTTACAAGACAGCTGGTTTCAACTTCGCCGTTTACGTTAGAAGCAACACATCTAAAAACTCCACAATCTTCAATACTGACGGAGTCAATCTCCAAGAAAGCCAAACCATCACGGAATGTTAAGTGATAGTTGGAATCGTTCACAATATGAGTATCATCTTTGAACCAATTAATATTTACATTACTATCCGACAGACTGCATGCGAGCTTTATACTGCTCCCTATGGGAGCATTCCTATTTGTCAGTTTAAGTTCGAAATTTGGTTTACGTTTGGAGATATTAACATCTTTTCTAATTGTCTGTGCTTTCTCACAAGTTTGTTTCGAAATTTCCACCACTTTTAACTCTTTCATATCTATCTCCTCTTCGATAGCATAAGAAATTATATTTTTTCTTGCATCAGTACATCTTCCTTCATCGGATTTTTGTGGTTCATCTGAAAATTTATTTTCTCTTTTATCTCCTTGTAATAGATCTTCCGTTATACCTTGCAAAAGTTTCTCTTCTACCTCTCGCTTGCTAGGAGCATTATTCGGAGCATGTTCTTTTTTAACATCTGAAATTTCACGTGATTTTGGTGGCGTAACACATTCTTCCTTGCGTCGGCGCAACTTTTGGTTCTGTTCCGTTCTATCTTTTCGTGTTATTTCTTCTATTTCTTGTTTCTTTTCAATGTCTTCTATTTTAGAATCATAAACTTTTTCTACCTTAATATCGGTCATCTCTGTCAGTGACATGTCCTTCTTTTCGAGATTTTGACAATCGTCTTTCAATTTGCTCTCTGATATATTTGACGACATAGATTCTGGGTCACGATTTTGTATGTTGTCCTCTAGCTTGTCTTCGACCGCATTCGGTTTCTGTGAAATTTCCGCAGTATTATTTCCCAGAATGGTTTTTTCTACATCATTTTTCTGAGCAGTATTTTCCATTGTGTCTTCTTGCATCTTCTGTGTTTTATTTTCAAGAACTGTAGCTACTTTTACTTGTGGCAAATCCTCTTTCTTAAGTTTCTGCCATTTGGCCTCCAATTGTTTTTCTGTTTTATAGCCTTTTTGAAGAATACGCGCATTTCTACACTCCTGAGTTATGTCGTCTATTTTCTGTTTCTTTACAGAGTTTCCTCTATAAATAATATTCTTCACATTTTCCAACCTAACTTCTGAAGTTTCGGCTGCTTTTCCTCTTTGTACATCCTCTATCTTAGCCTTCTGCAATTTGACATTAAATCTCCTTTCTGTTTTTTCATTCTTATGTAACTCAACCGGTGTTCTCTCCGGAGTTACCTTGTCAGTTTTTTGATTTTTTACAGTGTCCATTATAATTTCTTGTATTTTCCCCAATTTAGCTTCCGATATTTCAACCTCTTTTGCTTGCGATGCACCATCTTCCTCTGGTTTTTGCATTTTGGCCTCGATTTTATTTTCAGTTATTTCACCTTTCTGTAATATTCCAGATGCTTTACTTTTCGGAGTTACTTCTTCTTTTTGTTTCCTTACAGCGTCTTCCATTATGACCTCTTGGATTTTATCTAGTTTCACCTCCGAAATTTCAGCTGCTGTTGCTTGGGATGCCCCTTCTTCATTCTGTTTCTGTAATTTGGTCTCCAATTTCTTTTCTGTTATTTCACCTTTCTCTAGTATTCCAGGCGCTTTACTTTCCGGAGTGACTTCTACTTTTTGTTTCTTTACAGTGTCTTCCATTATGACCTCTTGGATTTTGTCTAGCTTGACCTGTTCTTCCTTCTGTTTCCGTAATTTGGTCTCCAATTTCCTTTCTGTTATTTCACCTTTCTCTAGTATTCCAGGCGCTTTACTTTCCGGAGTGACTTCTACTTTTTGTTTCTTTACAGTGTCTTCCATTATGACCTCTTGGATTTTGTCTAGCTTAACCTCCGAAATTTCAGCTTCTGTTGCTTGGGGTGCCTCTTCTTCCTTCTGTTTCCGTAATTTGGTCTCCAATTTCTTTTCTGTTATTTCACCTTTCTCTAATATTTCAGGTGCTTTACCTTCCGGAGTGACTTCTACTTTTTGTTTCTTTACAGTGTCTTCCATTATAACCTCTTGGATTTTGTCTAGTTTAACTTCCGAAATTTCAGCTGCCTTTGCTTGGGATGCATCTTCTTCTTTCTGTTTCTGTAATTTGGTCACCAATTTCTTTTCCGTTATTTCACCTTTCTCTAATATTCCAGGTGCTTCGCTTTCCGGAGTGACTTCTACTTTTTGTTTCTTTACAGTATTTTCCATCTCGACCTCTTGGATTTTATATAGATTGACTCTCGAAATTTCAGCTACTGTTGCTTGGGATGCCTCTTCTTCCTTCTGTTTCTGTAATTTGGTCTCCAATTTCTTTTCTGTTATTTCACCTTTCTCTAATATTCCAGGTGTTTTGCTTTTCGGAGTGACTTCTACTTTTTGTTTCTTTACAGTATCTTCCATTACGACTTCTTGGATTTTGTCTAGTTTAACTTCCGAAACTTCAGCTACTGTTGTGTGGGATGCCTCTTCTTCCTTCTGTTTCTGTAATTTGGTCTCCAATTTCTTTTCTGTTATTTCACCTTTCTCTAATATTCCAGGTGTTTTGCTTTTCGGAGTGACTTCTACTTTTTGTTTCTTTACAGTATCTTCCATTACGACTTCTTGGATTTTGTCTAGCTTAACTTCCGAAACTTCAGCTACTGTTGCTTGGGATGCCTCTTCTTCCTTCTGTTTCTGTAATTTGGTCTCCAATTTCTTTTCTGTTATTTCACCTTTCTCTAATATTCCAGGTGCTTTGCTTTTCTGAGTGACCTCTACTTTTTGTTTCTTTACAGTATCTTCCATTACGACCTCTTGGATTTTGTCTAGCTTAACTTCCGAAATTTCAGCTACTGTTGCGTGGGATGCCTTTTCTTCCTTCTGTTTCTGTAATTTGGTCTCCAATTTCGTTTCTGTTATTTCACCTTTCTCTAATATTCCAGGTGTTTTGCTTTTCGGAGTGACTTCTACTTTTTGTTTCTTTACAGTATCTTCCATTACGATTTCTTGGATTTTGTCTAGCTTAACTTCCGAAACTTCAGCTACTGTTGCTTGGGATGCCTCTTCTTCGTTCTGTTTCTGTAATTTGGTCTCCAATTTATTTTCTGTTATTTCACCTTTCTCTAATATTCCAGGTGCTTTGCTTTTCGGAGTGACTTCTACTTTTTGTTTCTTTACAGTATCTTCCATTACGACCTCTTGGATTTTGTCTAGCTTAACTTCCGAAATTTCAGTTACTGTTGCGTGGGAATCCTTTTCTTCCTTCTGTTTCTGTAATTTGGTCTCCAATTTCTTTTCTGTTATTTCACCTTTCTCTAATATTCCAGGTGTTTTGCTTTTCGGAGTGACTTCAACTTTTTGTTTCTTTACAGTATCTTCCATTACGACTTCTTGGATTTTGTCTAGCTTAACTTCCGAAACTTCAGCTACTGTTGCTTGGGATGCCTCTTCTTCCTTCTGTTTCTGTAATTTGATCTCCAATTTCTTTTCTGTTATTTCACCTTTCTCTAATATTCCAGGTGCTTTGCTTTTCGGAGTGACCTCTACTTTTTGTTTCTTTACAGTATCTCCCATTACGACCTCTTGGATTTTGTCTAGCTTAGCTTCCGAAATTTCAGCCACTGTTGCGTTGAATGCCTCTTCTTCCTTCTGTTTCTGTAATTTGGTCTCCAATTTCTTTTCTGTTATTTCACCTTTCTCTAATATTCGAGGTGTTTTGCTTTTCGGAGTGACTTCTACTTTTTGTTTCTTTACAGTATCTTCCATTACGACTTCTTGGATTTTGTCTAGCTTAACTTCCGAAACTTCAGCTACTGTTGCTTGGGATGCCTCTTCTTCCTTCTGTTTCTGTAATTTGGTCTCCAATTTCTTTTCTGTTATTTCACCTTTCTCTAATATTCCAGGTGCTTTGCTTTTCGGAGTGACCTCTACTTTTTGTTTCTTTACAGTATATCCCATTACGACCTCTTGGATTTTGTCTAGCTTAGCTTCCGAAATTTCAGCCACTGTTGCGTTGGATGCCTCTTCTTCCTTCTGTTTCTGTAATTTGGTCTCCAATTTCTTTTCTGTTATTTCACCTTTCTCTAATACGCCAGGTGCTTCGCTCTCCGGAGCGACTTCTACTTTTTGTATCTTTACAGTATCTTCCATTACGACCTGTTGGATTTTGTCTAGCTTAACTTCCGAAATTTCAACTACTGTTGCTTGGAATGCCTCTTCTTCCTTCTGTTTCTGTAATTTGGTCTCCAATTTCTTTTCTGTTATTTCACCTTTCTCTAATATTCCAGGTGCTTCGCTTTCCGGAGTGACTTCTACTTTTTGTTTCTTTACAGTGTCTTCCATTATGAACTCTTGGATTTTGTCTAGCTTAACTTCCGAAATTTCAACTACTGTTGCTTGGGATGCCTCTTCTTCCCTCTGTTTCTGTGATTTGGTCTGCAATTTATTTTCTGTTGTTTCACCCTTCTGTAATGTGCGCGATCTTTTGCTGTCGTAAGTAATTTTTTCTACTTTTTGTTCATTTATGGTGCCTTCCAGATAAACTTCAGGTCTGTTGTCTGGCTTGATTTTCGAAATTTCAGGTTTTTCTGCTTCAGGTACATTTTCTTCCCTTAGAATTTGTTGTTTGCATATAAACCCTTGATTTTCTAGTGCATATTTCGAAAGGCGTCTGCACACGGAAAATGTTTTATGCGTAACATTTGACAGTTGTTGGAATATATTCAAAATGTTGATTGGCGTAGTAGAGCTCTCTATTTTGTCATATAACTTTGTTACACTTGCTTTCACTTCATCTATAGAGTCCTTAACATCCTTTAAGTCCATCAAAAGCAAATCATCGGAAAAAACAAACAATTCCATTATTTTCGTCTGTAGAGTAATTATTTTCTCCGAAGACTTTTCGATGGTATTTGTGTCTTTGAGATGCTCTGCAACATCTTCTAAATTATTCATGTTTCGAGTTAAAGCATCAAAACTGATTTCATCAAATAATTCGTTCAATGAGATTGCAAGACGGTTGACTTTAAATATATTTTCCTTTAGAAGAGATAGATACTCTATTTTATATTTGTGAGCAATACCGGGGTTTGCATTTAATACCAATGAAAAAAGATTTTCAATTTGTTCTTTGGTGTCCTTCGAAATATTAGCGTTTTGGTTGTGAATAATGCTCTGTAATTTTGTGGCTAATTGCTGAACCGCATCGTTCTCTTGCGGTTTCTGTAAGAATTCAGAAATTGCACATCTCAAATCTGTGAATTCTTCCTCTTCTTCAGTGCTATGCATCAGTTGAATTTGTAGTTTGTTCACTTCATTTATTAGCATCACATCCGATGATATTTCTGCCACTTTCGCCACATGTTGCTGAGATGATTTTTCACAATCAACATGCTTTTCATATGAATCTTGGCTCATTTTAGAGAGCTCTTCAGCAAAGCTTAAAATTTCCTTTGTTAGGTTCATTACCTTTCCACTTGCTATTAAATACTCAATAGAGGAACCAGTTTTTTGTAGAGATTCATAACAATCCAGAGCGAGTTTTGCGGAATTTTTTGAGCTAGATTCATTTTCATCTAATAAGTCTTTCGTAACATCTAATAGATCATGCATTTTTAGAAGACATGTTTGCAATTCGTATTTGGCATCATAACCGGCTTCATCTTCCATTTCTCGAATGTTCACTAAAGTTTCAAAATTATCAAGATTTTTCAGAAGATCCTGAATTGATTTCGATTGAAGTAAACTAACATTCCGTTGGCTTAGTGTTTTCTTAATTTTTGAAATATTGTCAGTTATATTAGCGATGTAATCATTTAGCACATCGATGTTATTTTTGAGAAGAGAAGTAACGAGATTTCCTAAGAGTTCTTCCTTAGATATTGGTAGCTTGCCCTCACATGTATTAATTATAGTTTCTCTTATATTTAATAATAATTTGTTCAATGATTCCTCTCCAGCTTGTACCGTTAAGGATGTGAGAATATTTTTGAGCTCAGCATTTACTTCCTCCCCCCTTAGCTCCTCAAACAATTCGTCGAATATATTCAGTTCTACTTTCTCAATTGGCTCGTTTTGAATTACTTGGATGCTCTCTCTTTTACAATTTTCTTTTGAGCTTGTTAGCAGATCAATTATTTTCAGCAAACATTCTTGCTTAGCTTCCAATTCTTGCAATATTTCAATAATATCACAGCAGACCTCTTCGGGAGATTTCGTTATACACTCAAGAATATCTCCAATATATTTATTAATATGCTCAAAATCATTATCATATGGAACTTCTGACAGATTTTTCAAACTTTCTACGATTCCTTCAACAGCTGCGCATATGTTTTGGTAGGATAATGTTTCCGTTATTCGACTCGATGGGGTTTCTTTATTTATGTAAGATATTTCCTCAGATAATTTCTCCATTTCAGCATTCAGTTTTTCTACACTTTCATTCTTGAAGTCAGGCTTGCTTACGGAATCTCCCAATAATGGCTGAAGTGTTTTCATGACTTTTTCCGTAATATCATGAATGAATGTCTGACGAAGCTCGGAATTAGTATTTAGTATATTAATAAATATTTTATTGGCTCGTTTCGTAATAGCATTCGCCGAAATGCTATCTTCTGGAGACACAGGGGGCAGTTTTCGCGTAAATGCCAGAAGATCTCGTAATTTAAACATAGGCAGATATATTAAGTCCTGCAGACTGTTTCCTTCTGAACTCTCTACACCACTACGCAATTCTATAAGGATATTTCTTAAAGACCTCAGCATTTCCGAACTCATACTGCTCATAGTCGTTACATGGATGTGTTCGATATACTCTATAAACGACTGTATATCAGCCAAGGTATCAGATTTATACGTTTTGAATGTGTCGCCACCATCGAGTTTAGCTTCGTTTTGAATTTGAACTAAATGATCATTTGTGTCGATTTTTTCAGTCTTCGTTTTTTCAAGTCTTTCTTGCGTAGCCTCTAAATTTTCTTGCAGAACTGATAATTCTGTTTTAATTGCGTCCATCCATCCCATAGACTCAATAGTTAGCAACATCTCCTTGTCCTTTAGGACTTCATTATCAATCTTTTCTAATCTACTTTGTAGTTGTTCCACGGCAGCTTTGTTTTCCTCGAAAAATTCGCTTACCAAAATATCATTCGACTCTAAGCCTCTTTCAATATTCATCAGAAAATCTCTGGCAAGTATTACATTCTGCATCAGTTTCTCCATATGTGCTTTATTTTCCAATGATTTCTGACTATTGGGTAAATAATTTTGCTCGAAATTGAGTCCATCCACTTCCTGTAACAGTTCTATGACTCTGAAGGGGCCTTCAGTTTCTTCTATGAATTCCATTAATGATAGAATATTCGATTGAATACTCAAGAAGCGTGTTCTCCCTTCATCCGAAGAGTGTTCAATTATGTCATTAATTGCTCTGAGTGCATTCGTTGAATGTGTTTGTAAGTTATTAATCAGAGGCGAAGACTTCTCAATGTCCACGCAGTCACTCTCAGTAATTGCCTCCAAGCAGGTTACCAGATTCTCGCAGGAATTTAAAAATGTACTTAAGTCCAATTCATTACATTCTGCATTTCTATAAAATTTTATTACTGCACAAATTTTCTTTTGAATCTTTTGAAACATTTGCTTGGACAATTGTACTTCTAGGATTGGAAACGCCAATAGAACATCCTCAAACATTTTCTCTATATCTTCAAGAGATTCTTCGAGGTTTGTTTCATAAGTGTGAACTAAACATTCTTTCAATTTAAACATAATCTTTGCAACATTTGAATTATCTACGAGTGTCTGAGAGTTATTCAAATCGTCATTTTGAATACTTTCTAATTCAGTTTTTAATTCATTTAAAATCAATTTAATTTCAGCGGTTTCTTCCACTTTGGAGGTATTTCTGGACATTAAACAATCCTGTAATTGCTTTATTCCTCCAGCAAGGTCATTCCTAATGCATTCATAACTTTGATCCTCCGTTAATTTTGCCTCTGTTTGTACATGCAACTCATCCTCTACTGAGCAAGGCTCTGCATGAGTATTTATCTCTGATATATCCTCTTGTGTTTCTAATTCTATTAAATTGTCGAAAGCTTCGTAATTATTGCATCCATAATGTTCGACCAATTCATATAATTTTTCAGCTTGAAATTTCAAATTTTCAAATGTTGGCAAGAGTTCATTTAAGGAAGAAGAGGCAACATTTTCCTGCACTTTAATTATAGATTCGCGTAAAACCAATACGGGCTTAGCAAGTGTTTCCAATTGTGATGCGTGCATTGATGGGATTTCATCGCTTGCCTGGGATAACGTAATTTGTTGTTGGACACTAACAGCAGCATTTTCTAAATTGATTATCGGTTGGGCAAGTGTTTTTAGTTGTAAAAAAGGCATCTCTTCCGGAAGAGATTGCAGTGTTTCAAAAATATTGCTATCTTTAATTGACTGCACTAAAGGTTTTAGAGTTTCAATAAGATTGACACTAACCGTTAAGGACTTCACACTTGATGAATTATCGATCTGTTTCTGATTTTCAAAAACAGTTAGACTTTCTTTTAGTTCCAGTAAATGTAACGGTAATGTCATTAACTCTGGAATTTTTACATTTTGAGCGCCTTGTAGTTCAGCTTCAGCAAAATGTGTTTCTACCTGCAGGATACAAGCTGTTAGGTCACGAAGAGCATCTGAAAAATCGCCATTTGTTTGTGTAAATGAAGTTGAAACCTCTGAAGGCTTAGAATTTTCTTCTATCTGTTTATAACTTTCTTCTATGATTTTTTTGCAATGTTCCATTTTAGCGTAAAATAATTGCATATTTTCTTTTGCCTCATTGGACACAACTTCAACCTCGACGTCTCTAGCATGGCCAAGTGCTCTGGTAATATTTTTATGCAACTCAATTAGCTCTTTATTTAAGCGTTCTTCGGATGCACTCGGTTGTTCTTGATTATCCGGCGCAGCTTGAACATTAACAGCATTATTCGATACCGACTCACTTCCTGTATTTATTCCGGATATGTCATCCAGCGTTGAGAGACCACTTGGTGCGTATGAGTTTGATTCAATAGTGGCTTCTAAGCGATTAAATAAATGAGTGTAGTATTCCAAAAGTTGATCGGTATTTCTACTTTTAACGATGTTCAAGCTTTCGCTGTTATCTCGATACTTTCTTAAGTTGTCCTTTAAAATTTCCACGGCATCTATGTAGTCGTTACTGGATTTCAAGTCTTCTGACTTTATTGTTGGAATAGCATTATTTAGGGCTCGAGTAAGAGATTTTATTGGACCATCAAATTCCAGAATCATGTCCAATAAACCGCTATGCTCTTGTAAATCAAAGTTTCCACTCACACTATCGGAATGTTTGATCTCGCGTATGAAATTTACAATTAGGCTCACTGTTTCTATTAATTCCTTTACGATCTGGTTAAACTGAATGTCTTTAATATCATTTTGATCCAAGGAAAAAATACGAGCTTGCAATTCCTCTAAATGTTGAATAGCTGCGTTTCCATGTTTTTCTCTTGATAGTCCTGCCTTTATAGACACAACTGAAATATTTTCCTCAAGCCCCGCCTCTTCTTCCAATTGCTTGATTTTTAAATCGTGCTCCTCGATATTTAATAAAATACTTTTAATAATTTCGTTTATCTGCTCGAGTATTTGAAGATTTTTGTGATTCTGTTTACTATTAAGAATATTGAGGAGATCGTAACCGAATTTAACTTTTTCGTTCAGACCATGCAAGGGTTCAATCAGGTCTATAAGCGAACCGGAAATCGATTTCCGTTCCGTCTGAAGAATACAATAATTGAGTTCATCGATGGGCTGTTTTAGATTTTCAAAAAGAGTTATATGATACTTATTTATACCTCTGTCCAAAATATCACCAATCAAAGTTGATAATTCTTCTTTTAAATTGTATAAACCGGCTTGTATTTTTGATGATGAATCCTTTTTAAGCCGGCCAATATTTGTTTCAAAATACAACAACGCTTGGGCAAGTGATTGCAAAAGTTTTTGCATATCGGCCGTATCCAAATTAAAGTCTTCATTCACTTGGCCACTCTCTATATCGTGTCCCAGTTGAGCGAGACCATTTTGAATTTCCTGTAGGGGTGGCACCATTGACTCCACTGCAGCAATGGTTAACAAACCCGATTCAATATCGTTCGATTTACTCGAAATAATTTCCAGACCTTTTTTTAGTTCAAATAGAGGCGGTATTACGATATCCAAGATAGCAAAATTAATTTTTTGTTCCAACGACTCAATACCGGGTTTTGAAGTTACTTCTCTTTCAATACTCTCTAATTTGACTTGCAGCTTTAGAACGGGTTCTTCCATATGTCCGAGAACAATCTTAGGTATATTTGCGTTTATTTCTTGATCACTCTGCCCGTTTAAATCAGCTAATTCAGTTTCAATACCCTGCAAGGCTTTATGGACATCGGTTACTAAATTGCAAACAAATTTTAATGAAGCAGCTTCTCGCGGAAGTTTTACTTCAGCCACTTTTTCAAATGATACAGCTTCTGGCATTGCTTGCACTTTCGCTACAGCTTCATCCAAATGCTGGGCAGTCTCTAAATCTTGTGCCTCTTGGAGTAAGGATTGTGATTTGATGGTACCTTGGGTAATTTCAACGCCTTGCTGAATATCAAGAGCAATTAAATCGAAATGAGATTTCAATGAGGGCATTTCGAACAGGGTTGCCACACGTTTGACCTCATCGAACGTCTTGATCACGGTGTCTCCAATGCTATCTATGATACAGACACTGGTTCTTTGAATTAGAGTAGCACCAGATTCATCAATTTCTACGCATTTCTCTATTACTTGAAGTCCCGTGTGAAACATACGAATATCATCGTTAATGCTTTGGAATAAATTATCAATTGAAGTATCGCCCGAATAGGCACGAAGCTTATTTTGAATTTGCTCCATAGGATCGTGAATATTCCGAAGGATGGCAATGCTTTGTTCCGCTGCTGAAGGTGTCATCATAGCCGCTGACTCAGTTATAACTTCATTCTCAACAGCTTTCAAATGATTCGCAATTGTTTTAATGTATTTGGCAAATGGTAAAACAATCTTTAGGTTCCTCTCGATTTCAGCCTCATTTGATATTACTTTTGACGGTTTGGACGTTATTAAACCATCACCAGCTGCTCCAGAAATATCTTGCAACTTGGCATCCTCATCAGGCGTTTTTGATGAATCACTATCACTTCGGCGCTTCTTGCTATTAGTTTTAAGTACCTCTTCCTCTCTTACATTCTCTCCCAGTTTTAAGTCATTGCGATCAGTACTCGCTGCTTCATTAGCTACGCCTGAAGACATGTGAGCACTAGCGAATGTTTGCATATCTGAAGTATCTTCCTCCTCGCGACTTGAACCTTTCGATAAACTATAAAATTCGTCTGCCTCAGAAACTCGTGACTTTTTACATTTTTTAGAAAACGAATGGGCTGATAATTCTTGAGCCATTTTCTCCACTGACTTTTGCGAGAAGAATTCACTTTCTCGATTAATTTCCTTTTCGCGATCCGTCGAGCCATGAATCGTTATTTCACTGACTGAAATATCGTCCATGCCGGCTTCAGTACGCATATCACCCTCATGGGAAAAATAGTCGGGCGATATATCAACGACAACAGCCTCCATTAGTAGTTTTCCCGATTGCGATGTTTCCTTAACAAATCGTAATGGCGGTAACTCAACAACGTTATGCTCCGAGACGTGCTCGGAAATTTGATCAGCGTACATTTCTATAACTTTAATAGCTTCTTCTTCTGTTAGATCTGGCGTTTCATACAACGATACCGATACTTCTTTACCATCGAATGAAAATGATATGTCACCCTTATCATCTACAGTTACGTCCCCGACAGGCGTTTCATATAATTGTGATGTTCTCTCCTCCTGTATCGTCGAGAGGGAGAAATTGCGCTGTAGCTCATTTCCATGAAGTTCTTCTGACTTTTGGTCTTTCATAGCATCTTCGTACCCAAGCAAGGCAGCAGAACTTGAGATTATACCCATGCAATTTCTAGCTTCGCATGTATATATTCCCAAACAGCAAGTGCCATCTTGTCCCGATATTATACGATGAATATCACCCGGTTTTAACTCGAGACCATCTTTGTACCATTTCAAAATTGGCTGCGGTACACCAATTACTTTGCATTCCAAATTGACAGCGCCCTCTTCAGTCAGAACTGCTTTTAGGCTTTCTAAAAATCGGGGTTTCTTAAAATGTTTCGGTATTTGTAATTTAAGAAAGCACGATGTTATACTAGTTCCAAAATCATTTACAGCCACACATTTCCATTCAGCCTGGTCTACAAATTCGACACAAACAATATCTAAACGCCATTCTTCATTTTCGGTGCGACAGGATTTATAACGCTCGTTCGATTCGATTGGTAATTCGTCTCTGAACCAGGATAAAATCGGTTCAGGAGTGGCCTTTAGGGTAACAGAAAATGTGAATGGTTCATTAATTTTTGCAATTTGACTTTTCAAGCCTACGACGAAAATAGGCGGCTGATTCTGCTTATAAAACAACAGGCGTTCGTCTTCGTTCAACTGATTCTGGATATCCTCGACTGTAAGTACTGTCGTGCTACTGCTCTCTCCCATGCAATTCTTGGCAACGCAACAATACGAGCCGAGTGAATTCGTGCCGGTTAATTGATAAACATCACCAGGTTTCAATTCCTCACCATCCTTAAACCATTTCAATATTGGTGTAGGAAAACCAACTACTTTACACTCAAAGGACACTAAACCCTCTTCGGTAAGAACAGCTTTTAAATTTTCCATAAAGCGAGGCTTACGATAATTCTTGGGAACTGCGATTATAAAAAAAAATAAATAAACTTTGCTAAGATAATTGTGTTACAAATTTCAAATTTACTTACTGTCCATTTCTACAAAACATGTGGAAATACCCACCGACCCCTCCTGGCTAGTTACCACGCACTTCCATTCACCTCCGTCACAGCTTTCGGACGGCTTTATCTCAATTATATAGACGCCCAAGCCATCTTCGATGAGTTTATAACGTTCATTTGATTCAACACGACCGTCTTTATTATACCATGCCACACTCGCGGGCCAAGGTGGTGCCGCCACTATAAATAATAGACTATTTCATTATGCAGTTAACACAATTTTTGCTATAATTCTCAATATTTCTTCGTTTACGCTTTTGGCTGAAATGGCAAACGTTCTCAAATGCTAATTTGTCGCAGCACTTAGTACACTCTCCCTCCTCCCACCGATTCTCTATTTGAGTTCAAGTTTGATTTTATATCTTCTAACGGGTCTCTTCTATTGAATATACGCCAGCCAAAATGACGCGACAATTCAATACGATTCGATAGAACAAAGTGACGTGACAATATATTGGCACTAGTCCAAAACTAACCACGAAATAATTAATCAGCTTTGCTCACCTTGACATCCAAGTCTTATGGTCGCACCAATACGAACACTAACGCCTCGCAATTCGTTTGTAAATATTGGTGGGCGTGCACTACTCGTTATGCTATGAATCAATGAATGAATTCGGTTAAAGCATTCTTTGCGTTAAAACATTCGTCTCATCTCGTCATCCCAACTAACCTGTCAATTGGTTTCAATGACCCGCCATCAGTTCCACTGCCCGTTACGTGTATTTTAGAGCTTGAGTAGGATTTTCCCATGCAGTTAACAGCTTCACACGTATACGTTCCCAAAGATGTGGGATCGTTAATATTTGCAGTGAGCGCAAATACATCGCCAGGTTTAATTTCTTTAGAATCTTTAAACCAACGCAGTATTGGCGTCGGTACACCAATTACTTTGCACTCTAACGATACGGTACCTTGCTCAGTCAATACAGCTCTTAGTTCATTAATGAATTCAGGCGGTTTGTATGCTTTCGGTACAAGAATATTTATTTGAGCGATGCAAGAACTACGCCCCCCTAAATTTTCAGCCACAACCATCCATTGCCCATCATCCTCTAAAGTAACGGTACTAATATCCAAACCGAAAAATGTACCCTCACTTATTTCTTTCATGCGATCATTTTCGCAAATTCGTTGATCGTTTCGATACCAAGTTACCTGAAGTTTATTGCAGAGATTATAATTTATATCTAAAAAGGCTAAATGTGAAAAACCGTTATCACCTTAACATCGGTCGAAGTGAGTATTTCCACTAAAAGTCTCGTTCGTGTTCCAACTTTAACAGAGAGATCTCCTAAGCGTCGTAAAAAGATGGGAGGGTCGTCACCTGATGACCTATTATCCACAATAAGTTCGATATCCTTCCGTAAGATATCACCGCCCTTTGAGTGCGCGAGTACGGTGTAATGACCGCCATCTTTTTGTTGCACTTGCTCGATTGCTAGCTGGACGGTTTTGCTGGTCTGAGTGATGCGAAATTTATCCGAATTGTAGATGGTTACATTACCGCGCTTCCTAAAACGAAGAACACGCGCAACTTGCTTCTTTAAACATTAAAAAAATTGGACATCCACTCCCACAAATTCATTACTTCCATTCGCAAAATGTTTTGGATTATTATTATAAATGGATTTCTTACTATCAAAAAAAGCTACATCAAAATCGAATTTTCGAAATTGGGGATACGCTTGATAAGGCTTCGATTTAATGAATCATTAGATTCACATTGGGATTAATTCTATAAAGATATCGCTAATTGTCTAATTAATCCTTCGTTTGTCATAATTTCATCATCATTGGCCAACGAAATAGTTTAAAGATTATTTAATAGAGCTAATTTCTCTTTGAAAGAGAATATTCGTAAACAATTAAGAGACCACTCGATTGGTTATAGACCTTCCTAGTCAAAGAGTCATAATTGCAAATAGCTTTTAGTGTTAGAAAGTAAAGATTTTGGAAAACCGTTTGAATTTGTGAATACTTGAAGTTAACGGATTGAATTCGAGCTTAAAGAAAACTTCAATAACGCCTTCAATGAATTCCTTAACCCTCAAATTCTTTTCAAAAGTGTTTTGTTTTCTAAAGAACATTTTTAAATGTTTTAGGTTTTGTCAGGGAAATATTCGAAAATCTTGAAACATGATCATTAGTGGTTTACTATAATCTGTTTCAGTCCAGCAAAAACTGTGTAAAGGGACTTCCTAAAGGCCGCTTAAATTTGTACGAAAGTACCATCGTGGACTCTCAAGAAAGCTTTTCGTGTAACCAAAACCAACTTCAATTCGCATAATGATTCTTAATCTCTCAGATAAACAAATTTTTTCAAAATCGCTTTTATACCTCGGACCGTACACAGATGAAGTAGAAGAGAGTGTCCCGTGGTATTTGAAATGTTTATCGCATTGGCAGCATTTTGAACATCCGTTGCCCATTTTCAATAAAATTTAATAAGAAATAAATCATGTATTTCATGTAAACGATCACGAAAACACTGAAATCGTTTTGGTGTTTACATCTTCCGACACAAAGTTATATCGCATTTTGTCTAAAAAAATCGATTTTTGTGAAAATGATTATATGCACACTTTTTTAAAATAAACGTTGCAAAAACGTTGCCTGGATGCAATTTGTTGTTAGTGTGTCTTTGTCTTGAAATAAGTAGAGATATTTTTTGAAAAAGAAAATTCTGGCGCCAAATCATGAGGGAAAAATCACCACCAGCAAAGGAATGCAATAAAATTTTATTCAATAAACATAATAAAATAAAAAACACGCTCGCACAAAATAGTCACACACTTTGCCCACTTTGTAAATAAAAAAAATTTTATTTCTTGTGTTTTATGAATGTCTACACTTTTTTATTATGCATAGATGCGTGGGCGTGTGATAGATATCTATTTAAAATAAAAATAAAAATTTAAATAAAACTCAATGATCTCGTAGAATAAAATACAAAAACAAAAATTAACTTTCAGTTTTGGTCGCTAAATTTTTGTAAATTCTTGCAAATTTCTTTTTCACACACTTTCGCAACACCGTAAGTAATTTTAATGCTTGCAAATTTTTCAAAAAAGGAAAACGTTTCTTTTCGTTAACTGTTGCTTGACGGGTGAAAGATGGAGGACCGAGAGAGGTGGATTTTTCTTCTTCAATTTTCAAAATTGATTTCTTTTGCTTATGTAATTTCTTAGCGTCTTTCGAAACAAACTTTTATTCATATCGACGCCATTTTTATATAAAAATTATGGCACACAAATTCAGAAATAGCACACGGCATAACACAAACTATTTATTGTTAACCATTGTAATTCTAAATTTAGACCAGCCTTCATGCAATAACTTCTGTGGAATATTTCTATTTTTACACAGAATCGAAACAATTACTTTTGTAATTTTTTAATACTGAAATTTAATTAATAATTATTTTATAATATCTCTATGATTTATTATCAAATAAAAACTATAAAAACGCATATGTCAATGGACAACGGATATCTAAACTCTGCGCTTGTAAAATGTGCACTGTTTCAAAATTGATAATATTAATGCTATTGCCACCAATTCTCAAAGAATTCTCAACAGAAAAAAAGTTTAGAAAAATCATCTCACATTATCTCAAATATTCTCTAAAAATTCTCAAAAAAATCGTACGCGCAAGTCTTTTTAAAATATTAGAATTATGCGCGCAGAGAAGATTCAACGAGCAGAGAAATCTTCATTCTTGGGCGCAAGATAGACACGCAAGACAGACATAGATCTCATAGATCGATCTTCACGGGAAGCATGAGAAAAAAATTTTATTTATTTATGAATAAACTGGCTTCATAACAAATTTGAGATTAGAAAATATTCCGCTCATAATCGATGAGAATTTAAAATTAAAGACTTTACATTCAAATAATAAGTATCTCTCACATAATAAATATTTATATAATTTATATATAATACAGACATAAATTTGGAAAGAAAAAATTGAGTAAACAATTATAATAATAATATTATTTAAAAATGTGACGTCATAATAATATTAAATTAAATAGACCGATTTGCGGAAGCAAAGATCATTAGACTCTTCTTAATGCCAAAAATTAACAATTAATTTCAATTATTTTTATAATCCTTGAGAGCGTTATTTTACATCAACGTTTCTTAAACTTTTGCTTAGTGAATCTTTTGTTCTTAGGTGTTAAAGAGCTCAGAGTTAGTCGCGGAATCATAAAGGCATAAAACATATTTTCGACATACAGTTCAAAATTTCTAATCATTATTTTGCTTTATTCAGTATCCTTTCATTCAAGTCGTTTAGAGGCATCTAATAATATCATGAAAAATCAGTTTGTATCGTTATTGTCCTTTTTTCCATAAATAGCAAGAAAAAGAAGTAGAAACCAGTTATAAAAATTTTATGAAGAAATTGTGTATGATTTCAAAACCATTATGCCATTCTTTAAGAACCACTGCATTGCTTATTAATCATAGACTTCTATTAAATAATTTCTAAACAATTTGTTACCGTTGCGAAATATTACTCATATTCTTACCATTCGAATTTTAATGGCAAGAGATCAGAATCATCAGCACAATCAAATTTTATAAAAAGTATTGCACGTTCGTTCGGTGCGCATCTTATCAATAAATTCGAATTATCACTAAGTGACATCGCCGAGGTTCGAAAATCTGCTGAAACATCACGACGCAAGTTTAACGAATCTGTAAAAAATATTTTAGAATACATCACATTTAATTATATATTTCAAATTGTGGTTTTCATGACTAATCACAAATTCAGTTAATTACGGCAATTATGTACTATATGTCCCAAATGAAAATGGCTAAAATTTAATTCCGCTTTTGCAAAATATTATAGAGATAATATTAATATATTTCAATAGATAAAATTTATATTTCCCATTAATTGCTCCTTAATAGGAATTATTTTTTTAATAATAAAAATTAGTAAGGAATTTTTTAAAATAGTTTTTAATGAAAATCTTTCTTATATAGAAAATAAATATTGGGAACAATTTTCTAGTATTATTTACCATAAAAATGTTGCCTATGATTTGGCTATAATTTTCATATTGATTGATCAGCATTAACTCTGTCAAGTTAAATCATTTACTAAGAAAACTATTAAGATATAATTCCCATTTTAATTACTCATTTAGTTAGATGACATCAGGTCGAACTAAGACCTGAGAAACATTCCATAATGGAATATCAAAAGTTTTATATTTATCTTTAAAACATTGTTTGTCAGATAATTATCTCGGATATTGCGCTGAACTTTTTACATCACATTTTAGTGAACTTGTAGAACAAAATCTTTCTTTAGTTATTCTAAAATGTTCCTATAGTATCGTGTTCCTATCTCCCCCGAATTTTACCAAGCTAATCCAAAGAAAATAAGTTTAATGGAATGTACAACTGCCCTTCAAAAACCAGGGGCTTATGAAGAGAGCTGTATCCCCTGGAGACTCTAGCCCAAGTTCCTGATTTATGAAGGGCAGTTGTACACTCTGTTCACCAAACTCCACAAATACAGGTTTGAGTGTTTAAATTTGTTAAGAAGAAAGCATCTCCTATTTCGTTTAATCACATTCATATCAAATTAATTTGCTCTTGGTTTGACAATAAATGCTCTTGGATTTCTATAAATTTTATAATTAAAATCTGATCGAATTATTACCTGAAGTAATAGAATTTTCGATAGGCATTGCAGCAGCTGCCTTTTCTGCGTTTGCTGATGATTTGTTATGATTCATTATATCCATTATTTCCTATGGCTGAGTATATTTCCTATACCCCAGCATACGATAATCCTTAGAAAAAGGTAATCCTTTTTTAAATATTCTATTAAACCATTAATTTGTTTTCATGTCTTCTCTTTAGTAATCAGCTTGACCATTTGCCCTATATTGCACTTTGGTATCCTAAATTGTTTTCTCACAACTATTTTTAATATTCTTTCGGAACGACCGAAACATACAGATTTATATTTAGAATAGAGCCATATTCGCGGCACTTACAAATCGACGTACACATGCACGCTTGCATACACAAAGGCAACGATAATTTTCAGCTTCCTTTTCAAAAATCATTAGGCTTTTCGAAATTTATTAAAATAAACTTGTACAAATCTCAATTTGCTCGTTTACATAAAATTCGCAGAAAATTAGGAAAATTTTAATTTTGATTTAATAAAATCGTATTGGCTTAAATTCGATTTTTAATTATATTCAAAATTTATTTGCAATTTACCGCTATTTTGAAAATCACATTTTATAAATACGAATTTCGAAGAAAAGACATACTATATATACATTTTGTCTTTATACTTTTTATAGTCATATATATAAATAATTTTTATTTAGCACTCTAGAATAGCACGCGCGCACATCCAGCAAATACATCATGGATCTCCGATAGCTTCCCTCAAACTGAATTAAATATAGTGAGCTAGTACTTTTAGCGGCTCGCCAGCCTTAATAGATGTTTTCATTTTTCTCTTTCACTAACTGCATACATTCCTTCGTCATACCTGCGTCAACTAATTACACCTCCCCGTGTTTCACCGGCTAGAAATTTGAATTATGCCAACAACTGAATCGTACGTTTTAATATTAATTTAAGTTAAGAAAACTATCACTTCTTTCTCTCACGACTAATTTTATCTAAGACTAATTTTATTTTAAAATGCAATTTTAAAGATTAAGTTAAAAGTTCTTTAATAGCTCATTTAAAATAATCTCAAATTATATTCAAATTAAACAGTAAACACAACTTTGAGAGCTTTGGTTCTCATTTGGAAGATGACACAATTTATTCATATATTTACACAGAAATCATACTCTCAGATAATTCATAGACATAAAGTTGTACATACGGAAGGCAATATGTTCCATTCTAAACTGAATAGAAATGTGTATTGAATTTTGTTTTACAGGATGGTTTAGTAAACGGTGAGAACCAGCCTAACGAAAACCGACCAAACACTGACTGAATACTTTTCAATCGTGACTTCTTCGCCCAACGCGCTTCCTCTTTTTTAAGTTGCTCAATGCCCTAAAAAGAAGTAATAAATTGATAACTAAACTAATTGAAATGTAGAGAAATGTAATTATACAGCATACAGTTTGATCATTAAGTATTGCCGTCAGCTGAGTGGCCAACATTATTATAGTGAAAATAGCAAACATTAGTGCTTCGAATGTGAGGAACATTAACAAGAATATAGTTGCTGGGGGTGAAAAGGGAGAACATTCTCGCCATTCATTCTTCACACATTCCGCAAATCCTGTGACGACCAGGAACATTGTGTGGACAGATATGGATGCAATATAAAACTAAAAAAGATGAAATATTAGTTTAATGAATGAGTTAGTAGTATGAAGTAATCACAAAATTTTACCGTAAAAAGTACAAAATACTTTTGATTACTTTCGCCCACACAATTATTCACCCACGGACAATGATGATCCATTTTCCTTATGCAGCGCTGACATACCGAGCAGTGGTGAGCACGTTCCGGTTTGATACTGCAACATTTTGGACACTTAAAAAACATTTCACCCTCTCGATATCCCATCTGCTCGATCATTTCCTTTGTGGCGTTTCCCCGAGGAACAGCGCCCTGGAGATTATCCGGTGAAAATGAAAGACGAATAGCCAAAAAATAAGAAAAACTAAGAGCTCTTATGTACCGGATCGGACAGCATAGTACGTATATGGGAAGCGAATGCCAGAAAAGCCAAAGCTTGGAATATTATAATGTTTATTGTACTAAATACAGGATAGCGGCTAGGCAGAAGGATTACACGCATAACAACAAATTCGGCAAACAATATTAGTAGCCAGGTCAATATAGCGCATACAATACCACAGATATCCTGGAAAAGAGATTAAAGGGAAAACAAAACAAAAAACTATGGAGAACAACCTACCTTGACACACCAAGCCCTGCCGTTGCAACAACGGTTGTGGGCATCTCGACTATGATTTATGAGCACGTATTGATTCTTCATGGTACTCAGAAAGGCAGGCAACTTCAGGAGGATATTCGTATTTTATTATTTCTTTACATCAAAACGACCAAACGTCTCCATAAAAAAAGTCGACAATTCAATAAGAAATAAATAAATTCATCAGTGATTGACATTTCAACAACTGTAACAGCTGTGAAGTATTCCTAGAATTGCCAACTATTACAGTTTCAATTGTTAAGCTTCAAACAGACTACGGAAAGAAATTTGAAATACACATGAATTTGATTCCAAAGGAATTTGAGGTATCATAAATTGTGTTGCCCAATAGCATCAGTTTTGTTAAGAGGGATATAGTTTTCTAACGTATAAAACTCCAAAGAGACGGTATAAACATGCATTTTATATCCTTGTAAATATAGTTTTAACATATAGTTTTAAGCAAAATATATTTTCCATACATGTTACATTCCAGGATTAGACATAGACCGAGCAGCGGGATGCTGCTTCATTTCATCCACTGTCAAAATAACATGAGTCCCTATAGAAGAAAATCCAATTTCCAATTTGCTGCCCTAATTTGTTACCCAAGGTAACTTCCCGTTGGGGGCTAGCTCTAATTTGACAGCAGTAAGACTGTTCTTTCTCTTTACAATTTAAATTAAACTGCTGCCGGAAGATGCTGCTCGGGTGTATTAGTTTAAATTCACACTTTTTTTACTGTGCCTAAAGAAACTAATTTGACTCCGATGATTTTCTTACTTCCCTAACTTGAAGTTACCTCACGATGCACAATCTCTGCTTGATTTTTTATACAACTTAGAGAAAAAGAGAGGACACTTTCAATTCACTGTTTCAAAAGTTCGTTTGCGCTTTTCCATATTTTGGGTTCACGGACAATATACATAAGATGTACGATTGATGTTTTTGCTTGGGTTGCTTACAATGTTGTGTTATATTTGTGACATTTAATTAAGTGTTGTGTATAGTGTTCCTCGGGGAATTTGAATCCCGTCCGTACATTTACCAATTATTGGCTTCAAAACACAATTATTGTAAATATATATTCGTTAAATACATGTGTAAAATAATAGTTTATCAATATGTAGTGATTGTGAAAAATACATGCGTACACGCATTATAACCATCATCAAAACTTAATTTCCATGTCAGTTAATGCTTGAAAAGGCTGACCATATGAACCACTATTGCACACGGATTCGACAAAGTACGGCCATGTGCAAGACTTAAGTCAATTTAATAAATTGCGTATGAATACGTAGCGTCATCTCACTATCATTATCTGATTTCTGATACGAACTACTCACGGTCCAACATTCGTTTCTCTAAATAAAACTTCAACAAATTATCCAATAAACATATTTTTACAATAACTTTTTACATTATTCCTTACATATAAATACCAAAACATTATTGGTATCATGACGGTGACAATTTAACAGTTGGTTCCCATAAAGCAATAAGACCAGCCAACGACGAAACTGCTCCCAACAATCCTATGGTTCGTGGCGCCAAATTCGTCCTACCGAGTGCATTTAATGGAATGAATAAATCACAAATATTTTTTAACACGTCGACGGCAATATCTTTGCGGCTCTCCATAATTGAGAGAGAGTAAAGTGCATACCGCTTAAGGCTATTTGGAGAATTTATAGATAGCGGCAATGGTTTACTTTGGGAAATGCCTTTCTTAAGGCTACTTTTATGTAAATCTATTAATCGATAAATTTCGTATACATCGCGGCACAGGTTCATCACAACGGAGAAAAACCAATACTTGTGAGCAAATGTAGACCACTTTTTCACATCAATATTTGCAAATAAGCCGGTACGTGATACCCACAAGAAGTGATCAGCCAGTAGGAACAATGCTTGGGAGATTCTACTTAGAGTGAGTGTTACACGTATAGCTAAATCTGGGTAGTGTATGCTCCACAGTGAGGTATACAGCACGTCGACGCATCTTCCAAAACGGAGCACTACAAAAGTACAAAAACTTTTGAGATGAAATTAACGAAAGTTAGCTCAACTTTACATTTCCTAAATGAACTGAGGATATATTCCAAAGTTTTGAATCTATCCGAAAGTGAAGGATTACAATCAGCTGCTTCCAATAAATCCCAAATGGCGCGTGATGTGTATTGTATCAGTCTAAAATAAAAAACATTTAAATGTAACCGTTCCGCTATCAATTTCTTTCCATACCGGGCAAGTTTGTCCCTTCCGGCAACTTGACTATTTAGCTCCAGAAATTTATTCATTTAATCGGAGTATGCAACAAACAGATAAAGGTTTCATGAATTTATCGATGAGTTCCACCGTTGCTCCTAACACAAAGTCCGTCCGAAGTCGATAAAAAAAGTAATTAGTATAAAGCGCATAAAAGCGTTCTCATCAGTGATAGATAAATATAACATTTTCAATTCGCCGATTCAAAAATTATTTTTAGGTCTAACTTTTATATTTTAGACTTGGACACTACATGAGATTCTTGATTCTGTTATTCACAATATCAGAACAGAAAAGGTGCCAGCGGGAAATTTGAACTCCATTCTGTATCTGAATAGTTTTTGTTTCCAAATACACAATTCCAAGAACAAAATACGAAATCAAATATACAATTATTTGCTTGAATTTTCCGTTGACCCTTAGAAAGCGGGCTCTGTTTATTCGATATACTTAAGAACACTAAGGTGTAATATTTCTCAGCGAAGTACGAGATTTATCTAGCAGTGTCAGTGAATAGCATGTCGTTTTATAGCTTGAACAAATAGAAATTACTGTTTCTGCCGGCAGTGGCAGAAATGTCAAAATTTACATTGGTTCTTATGGGACGTGAGAAAAAAATAATTTCTGTTGGGCGGTAAATTCAGTTTCTGCCAGGTAATAAATTGAAAATTTCTAATTTTACTGCCGTCTGCTACCCTTGTTCTTATTTTGTTTTTGTTTTTGTTTCTTATTTGAACTGTTTGAACGGAATATTCTTACACAAACTTCTTGTTTACATTTTGCAAAGCATTTTTACATTATTAGTGTGATCTCTTACTTTCTGATTTTCATGCAGCTAGCGATAAATACTTTATCACACTGTTTAAAATATCTCATACCACTTGATAAAGTCTTGTAACTTTTTGCCAGCCCACGGTTAAAAAAGAAATCCATCAGTTCTGATATTCCAAAATCAAGTTTTTTTAATTATAGCGATTATGCCAGGGGAATATAACATAACAAGCACTAATTGGAGCGCAAAATTTATCATAAGCACTAATATTGCCTATACAAAATTAGTTACTAAGTAGTAGAGCAGGAAATTAAACGCTGTATCCATAATTAGTAGACGAAAACAAAAGCTTGAGTATTGGGCTGACGAACTTGTAATACATAAAATGTCTTTGTGCGTGTATCCTACAAAAACATATAAACAAACGAAGGTTATTAATGATATTCTAGACGAGCCGAATGTATGTCAAATTAGTATTCGTGTAAAAAACCGATATTCTAAAGTTGGGTGAATTTTCTCTTATAATGTAATTTTATTGAACAAATTTTCAAATTTATTTTCTCGTGTGCTTCCTGTGGTGTGGTGAGTTTAGATTCAATTTATAATTTTTCACATCAGCTGAGCCAGTGAAACTTGCTGTCAATTTATTTCTGCTTACCTGGTACCGACAGAGCGTGGTCCTTGGAGTTTTTGATAAAATTGTCGATACGACAAATACGAGAGTTTCCAAAATGGTTGTGGGTACAAAAATCCTTTGTTTAAAAACCCTTTTATGTTGGATATACAATTACTGAAATAATTGCAGCCGAATCAAAAAGGAAAACAAGGCACAAGAGGAGCCAAGCAGATTGTCCAAGAGAATCAAGAAACCCTTAGTTTTTATCGGAACATGGCATTAGGAAGTACGTCAGTCTCACTCCTCATTACTATAATCTGCTTCGGAGTTACGAAAGTGTATGTGGTAAGTGTTCCAGTCCGTCAGGGTAATATTAAGTATGCTGTCTTAAAAAGGTGCTGTCTTAAAAAGATGATAATGAATTAAACTTTCATTTTTGTAACTTTGCTTCTCTGATTTTTAGTTTATGAATATTTTAGCTTCGGGTACGCTTTTTGCTGCCTATCAATTTATGAGTTTTATGGCACGTGCCAAATATTCGGAAACGGGAGCTCTTTTAGATTCTGGGAATGATCTCAACATGGAAGGTGGTATAGCTGAGTAAGTGGAATTACATTAGAATTTTAAATAATTAATTAATTAAAACTCTCTGGTTAGGAATGTTAAGGATTTGATTATACTCACATCCGGAACTTTGGTACTTGTTTTAGTATCGAATTATTTTTGGTTGCTCTTGTTATTGGCACCTATTCGTGCCATGTGGATGTTATGGGGAAGCCTCATACAACCATGGCTCTTGCAGCGTAATAGTCCCGAAGAAACGGAAATAGACGAAAAGAAGCAGCGGAAGATGGAAAGAAAAATGAGGCGTATGAGATGACTCGCAAAATAATTTTTGCAAATTAATGAATTTAACTAATTATTTGATTACTTTTTAATAGAAAATTGCAGACTTAAAATAATCGGATTTTTTAAAATTATTTCTTTATTTCCGCTTTAGCCAAGTTTCATGAAATGCGATGAAATTGGATTGAAAAATATCAATATCTTTCAATTTGTCGTAAAATGTTTATCCACCTTAAAAATATCAATAGCTTTTATTATGAATAAATTTCTGAACTCAATTAATTTGCGGATTTGTTTGATTTATTTTTTTCAAATCGCGATTTAACAATTACAGGGTGCATCTAGAAAACAAATACATTTTGCGTGGAGAATACAATTATTCTTGGAACATTTTATTTATTTTTCCCTCGAAGAAATGCAATTTTATGGAAATTAAACACCAAAATCCATTAAAAACGTAAAATCTACAAATTGTTTGAGCTTTTCATTACGAACATTTACTTATTTGTTTATAATTAATTAATCAATAATATAAGCTGCTTTTCAATTTAACCTCTACGTTTAAGTTAAGCCTAGATAAGACAAAAAGGCCCTTAGAAAATACAATTTGCTATTAAAATGCAATGCAATTTGCAGAGGTATAGTCGATGGATCGATACCATTTTTTTTAAAGATTCTGATGTAATCATAAATCATATTTAATTCTAATTGAATTGTTCCGGCATTACGTAAGAAATATCATCCCACGGATGGCGATATAGGCCTTGTTTGAGCCGCTTCTGATCCATGTAATGACCGATAAAACCAATACTGCGGCCTAACACAAATAACGAATTAATGGCTCCAATATTTATATATTCCTGTGCCTCTTCACTGTATTCGGGAATAATGGTAAATTGGTTAAACCTTAAAAATTGCGAAATAGAATCGGAGAGAATGTACGTTACCTTGTAAATGAACCACAATTCCTAAGCATATCCACAAAACATGTGGCAATGACTCCATCGACGTTAAGTATCAAATTTGGTTTTTTACTTGTCGTTATTTTCTCCACCTCCAGTGCGTATTTCAATAATGGATACGAAGGAAAGTTTTCCATAACAAATTCTTTAATAATTTTTACTCGTACATCGGGATTGTTAATCGATTTAACACGATGTCCGATACCCATTATAAGTTGTCCCTTTTTACGCATCTGATTAACAAATTCCATTGGATGCAAATTTGAATCATAAGCCTCTGAAAATTGGCGTGCAGCTCCATCAAGAGCACCTCCGAAACGATCGCCCTTTTCCGCAGGAAAGTACGGAGGTTTAAAGGTTATTAGGTACGATTTACAAAACACTAAATGGTAATAATTATTACTTACAATTGTCAGCAAGCCACTTACGACAGACGAGACTAGATCTTTCCCAGCACGAGCGCATACAATCGTATTGTGTGCTCCCGAAACGGCTGGTCCATGATCAGCGGTTACCATGAGACACATTTCAAAAAATTTGCAAACATACGGTGGTAAACAACGTTGGAACCACAACAATGAGATTACACCACCAATACCAACATCCTTGTTAAGCACTTCACTAATGGGCATGCCTGCATATAGCAATTCCTGCCCCCTCTCATCGCAAATTGATGTCATAAACGATGCCGGCTTGCGAATAAGTCCTAATTCACGTGCCCAAGAATAGTCCATGGGCACCGTAGGTGGCGGCACTTCCTCTTTAGGCTGAACACGCCCCGTTTTCACTAATTCCGCAAATACTTGCTGAATCAAATCGCCCAAAGTGTCAAAAGAGTCTGGCACGTAAGCTCCTGCTTCCCGTAAGGCCAAATTCTTTGCCATTGCTGTCTCTTTATCTGAGTTTGCGCACGAACCTGCATGCCCGAACTGTACCTCCGATGTGAACATACCGGCACAAGTACCAATACACCAAGCTACTAACGGTTTTGTTATTTTACCGTTTCTAAGGGCGGAGCAAACTTCGTATTCCTCAGTTCCACCGACTTCACCCAAAAGTACAATCAGTTTGGCTTCTGGGTCTGACTGGTAGCGCATTATGTGATCCATGAAAGTAGTGCCCGGATAACGATCACCACCAATCGCAATGCCCTCAAGAACACCATCCGTAGCTTTCGATATAATATTGTTCAGCTCATTCGACATACCACCGGAACGCGAAACATATGCCACACTTCCGGGACGATACAATTTCGAATGTAAAATATTGTCGAGCATACCGCCAGTATTACCGATTTTAAAGCAACCAGGCTTAACGCCCCCTACAGTCGCTGGCCCAATAATGGCAACGCCTTTACTCTTAGCCGTCACGATCAGTTTGCGTGTCATATTTTCCGGTATGCCCTCGGCAATAATAGCGACTATACGTATTTGCGGATACTCGAGAACCTCCAGTGTTGATTCATAAGCGGATCGCAGAGAAGCGAAATTAACCATAACATCAACATCCTTGTGTTTAGTTATGGCGTCGGACATCTTTTTGTAGACTGGTATCAAAATTTCTTTATGACCCCAATAGAATTTTTGCTTATGATCACCGGTAAAGGGATAAACCATGGCAACCACAGAAGGCTCCTCACGTCTGAAAAATAGAATCGCCACGTGATAGCATTTCTTTTGGAATTTTCCACTATATCATTGTAATAATTCTCACCTGCATATGAAATCAAAATCGAGCATTGACTGCACGGCTCGCTGTTGCATGCCCCAGACTATTGCCTTAGTGGAAATTGAAAAATATTTTCTGGTCTTGTTTGATGAATCGTGATCATCAACACGATCACTACCGTCATCTGCTAAGATATTTGGCAGTTTAATTGATTGATCTGGTGAATGAATGCCTTAAATTTGTGCCAAACAAGTATCACGTGCAACAAATGCAGAAAGAATACAAGTAATGGGCGATTACACAAAAGCGTTTGAAAGATTGAATTTTTTTTAAGTATTTTTCAATTAATTCAATTTTTTAATTTTGTGGATCAAGTGGAGTTTGTAGTGGTGGTGGTTGTGGTGATGGTGATGGTTATAGTAGAGCATGAAGATCACATAAGACAGGAAATAAAAAGGACACAAACAAAATACACACAAAATACAGAAATAATGAAAAACAAGAGTAACGAATAGAAAATATATAAAAGATTTCGTATGAATCAATGAGAACTCCTTGAGCTGTCTACTTTGTTTAAAAACAACAAACGTTTTGTCTATTCCTGAAATAGTATAAATCATCAATCTAATCAATTTCTTTCAAAATAAACAGCCCCTTCAATTAAAAGAAACAGGATTTTTAAGAAGAGAGACTAAAAGAGAACTAAAGAGAGCTTTGTCTATTCACTTTCCGAGAAAATATTCTTAAATAGGGACTTACGTAAATCGCTATCATTGATTATACTGTTGGTATGTTTTAATTCTGGTTGCGATTGCTGACCGGCGGGAAGTAAAAAGTTAGCAGTAGCGAATTCTGCACTGGCTGTTTGTGGTATTGGGCGCTTACCCAAAGCCATGCCGCATATTGATGTCATGTGCGTTTCTGGACCGAAGACATGCAAGGGTATGCCTAGAGAGCTACCAAATTCGCGCATTTTGCGCAAACCTTCCTGATAATTAGGACCAGCACGCCGTACAAAAATCGATACATTATGCTCGATTAATTTCGGTTGGAATTCACGAAGAGCCGTTACTATACCTAATTTGAAGATAGCAAAACAAAAGATGTTGTATATACACATGCATACGCACGTATGTCTTCTATTGATTGTGCACTTACCACGAAATGTTGCTGCGACATTAGTAAAATTAGCAATACCACCGCCGGTAATAAGAATCTTTCCTTGGGGATGTTTCGGTGATGACGTCATCAGATTAAGTATAGTCTTGGCATATTCATAAGTTTGCTGTTCCGATGGTGCCCCACTGTATTCTCCATAGTTCGCTAATTCCGATGCACCACCCAGATCACAAATAGTATCGGAATATATAACACTTGCACCGCCACCAGCGACCATTGTCCAAATTCTGCCATTTCTATTAAGAATTGTTAACTGAAAATAAATCGAAGCAATTAAAAAGGATTATTTTCCCCCCTTCATTTTATTTCTATCAATTGCAGCCTTCAATTCACCTTGAGCGATGCTCCACTCTTGGCATCCAAATCAGCAATATAAGCCTCTTCGGGATACGCATCACGTCCGAACGGTGGCGGATATTCCACATCACCCCACTTGGGGCGACAAATAAAATCGGCGGTCGAATCCAGTTTTGCCGCCAAATCAAGAATGAATAGATTATCACGTGTAACAACAATTGGATTGATTTCCAAATAAGTAAAATACAAATCAACAAAAGTACGATACAATCCAACAATAAAATTGGCAAGACGTTGTTGCTTCTCGGAATCGTGAATATTTATCAATAGTTTTGATTTCACTTCATCAATATTAAGATCTTCATTAATAGGAATGTTCAATTGTAAGGCCTTTTCATCAACATCGCCGATATCAACACCGCCCTGATGATGAAATAATATCGTGTCCGCTGTGCGATGAGAATAAATGCAAACGTACATTTCATCCGCCTAATGAACAAAAGCAAAAAACAACAACAATTACATACACATACTTAGAGATGAAATATCTGACATACTCATGTCACCCACTGATTCCGATCTAGGTCTTATTTGGCTATGTATATGGTAACTAAATCTCTTGGTCCAATGGGGTGGAAGCTCGGATTCTTTGATCAATTTCAATTGATCAATTCAAATAAATTTTTTATGAATCTACCTACAATATTGCTCCTACATTTCTTTGGTAGGCAAAGTGTCATTAATTTCTATTTCGAACTGAATTATTTTTAAAAAAACGTTAAGGTTTTATGTTTGCTAATTGTTTTTAGGTAATCCAATAAGAAGCTGCTGTTCACAGGGTGGCTCACGGGGAATAAACGAGAAAATCATAACCGTAGGTACACTCAGATCAAAAAGCATGAGAGGTATTTACCCAGTTCGAAATTGTTAATGGTTTTGCATAGATAAACGAATTGATGATCGCAATCAGTGGCGACAGTAAGGGATATGCTTGTAAATAATAATAAAGAACTTACCTCTGCGTGTGGAAGGAATGGTTCAATAATGAAATTCTTTAACTTTCCAATTGTATTGCCAATCTTCAAGTCCTTGCCCATGCGTTCTTCTATCCATTGTTTTACTTCCACGAAATTCTTTTTAATACCAATCAGGCCTAATTTACCACGACGTTTAATCAGCTGATCTGGTTTAACCACAAGAGGCTGTAAATAATATAATATAAAATTTATTATTTTGTTTAATAATAAAATCTACAATACTTTCATTTCTAAAGATAACTTTAATTAATCAGTGAGAACGTGTTAATCTTGCAAAACTGCAACAAGTTATATAAGCATGAAGTGCTTAATAAGTTGATTATTCCTTTGGTACGATCGCCTTTTTCTTTAAATATAATATATTTCGTAACAGATTTTAAAGGTTTCTATAATTAATTTTTTTAACTGTTGCCAATCGTTATTAATATATTAAAGCAATAAACCGATAACTGTTATTGGTGTTTTGGTACATTCCTTCAATTATAGATTGCAAACAAATGGAAAATAAAAGCAGCAACGATAAAAAATTTGTAATAATTATAGATATTTCAACAGCGATTTTAAAGCGTTTACGCTGTTATCAGTTCATATTTTTATAGATTAATTTCCTTATCAAATCATTCGATTTTATATAAACTGTTAAGTATCGAAACCATGACAATTCGTCATGGCTAAAACACATTATGCGGTATTGCAGTTTACGTCATAGTCGTAAAGCTTTAATTATCAAAGAGCACGTGCGTAATGCAATCGTAGTTCTAATTGATTGTTGTCTATTTCTTTACTGTATTTAAAATAGTTTTATACGAACTTACAGTAGTCAAAAGCCATGGATTATTAACGGCCAATTGATTCCAATCAGTGTCTTTGTTCACTGACACAAATTGACAAAGAGAAGCGCCAGCGCCATTCTCGTTCAAATGACGATTAAGTATATCCTTACCAGTGGCT
This sequence comes from Physocephala rufipes, assembly GCA_963966595.1. Taxonomy (NCBI): domain Eukaryota; kingdom Metazoa; phylum Arthropoda; class Insecta; order Diptera; family Conopidae; genus Physocephala; species Physocephala rufipes. The sequence continues at coordinate 3,510,742 of OZ016505.1, forward strand.
TCACTTATGGCTTTAGCAGACATTATTATAATCTAAATTGAAATCTAAGAGAAAAGAAGAAAACAAGATGAAATCATTTAAAAATTATCATGAATTTTATAAATTAATTAGCTTACATTATGATAACAGAAAACCCAAGCAATATTCAAAATATTGACTTAACATAAATTATAAATTCAAACGAAATACACTTGCGGTTTACCGATGGGTAAAAGACTGACTGAGCTCAATCCCTCGAAACTCAACGCTTTTAGTATACTTCGTTCGGTCCAAAAATTATCTATGGCGTCATAAAACAAAAGCTGCTTAACAAAAAGATTACGGCTATTTGAAGAATCTTTGAAATAAACGAAGATTTATTTAAAGTAAATTTCATTGTTGAGGGTTAGCGACCCATACGCTAAATGTTAGACTCTCTCATTCGTTTCTCTTTATTTACAAATCCATACCTCTTTTACAAATTAATTTTTCTAAATATCTTGAAAACCTTCCTGAAAAAAGAGTTTTGCTCCCAGCATAATTTTTACTGATTTCATATATAAACGCCTTTCAGTTAGGTCAAATAATTCAAACTGATAACAAAGGTTGCGAGAGCAGCCCACGAGTGACACACATCGTGTGAAAAGCGTGATCAAACTTGGATCTCCAATGGCGTTCATTGAACGAGGGTCGCGCCGCACTGAAGGAAAATAAGCTTTTATGATCGGATGATGTTTAGAGTTGTCGTGCGTAGCGTAAATGCTTTGGGAATATAATAGAGTATTGTTAAAAGCTCCGAGCTTTCATTTCATAAACAAGCAGAAAATTATCATTATAATTATTCATTTGTAATCGAAACGATTTCTGCATAACTAATTGTTCCAAAATATTGAGCGAGTATATAATTGTTTATTAAAAATATGAAAATAACGTCGGAGGTTTGGATACCATTTCCTTGGGATTTTCCCTATTCTCATCGCTAGAAAATCATTTGTCCACCGATTTCAATGATCTCAAGTTTCAAGTTATCACAAAAACGTTTATTACAAGAACAAGCGAGAAAGAATTAAATTTGTTACCAATTACAGATAAAACTATGTTATCCTACAGTGTTTTATCCTACGCCAATAAAAAAATCAATTTTAAAGCAAAAAATATTGATTAGGTGGCAAACGATTGCGAAAGTCAAGGTCGGAATTATACAAAAAGGTCATACAGAAAAAGTTAGAATATTTCAAGGGAAAGGAAACAAAAACTCTTGCTTTATTTTACTTGACAATCGAATAATATTCAAATGAGAAAAGGGAGAAAATATAAGTTTCATGCTTTAATAAAACCAGATAAAAATGTAAGGCTCAAATAGCTGATTTAGCGGAATTTCTGGTTTTTCCTTTTCTTTAAACAAAGCCAAAAGTAACCAAACGACTTCACCACGTTTACACTATATTCACTTGTTCTTCTTCCCTAGAACAGAAATTACATCGAATGATAATGACATTCATTATCGAATTTTTCGGACTATTATCGTCATATTTTTTTGAACTACATTCATAATCAAAAGGAAATTCACGAATGCACTGAGGTATAATTCCGCACTGTTTTAAATTTGCATATTCTGGTCTATCTATTTAATATGCATTTTTACGGTTTTGTATTTATAATTATATTTGTTTATTAAAATTGAATTGAAATTGTTGCGTTTTTACTAGTCCAAGGATTAAATATTTTGTCGCTTCTCTTTTAATTTGTGTATTAAAGATGGATAGGTGTGAATTGTATGGAGACCTTGCACCCATAAGAATGCAGAAAATATTTGTCTACCTTTATCCCCAAGGGAGATTGGTTGATGTTTCTCATGTTTTTTGTTAACATTTCGTCTTTCACATATACTGCGAAGTTCTTCAATAGATTTTTCAATTGTATTTAAGTCTACACAAAAACAAATAACACTTTCCCTTTGGTCACACATAATTAAAATTCCTCTCAATTTTTGGAAATTTAGAAAGTTTTAGTTTACCTTCAAATAACAAGATATGTATTTCCAGATGTACAACCCTCTTCCTCTTCCTAAGATTATTTTTTCGACTTTGAATTTTCTCAAAACGTGACTAAAATTTGCCAGCTTCAACCGGTGGAATATTACGATTATTTTCTCACTAGCAATTTTTGCTAAATATTATAACTATGATGGCCACCAATTGTAACGATGATGGACACAAAATTGACAACGATAGTTCTCAAGCGACGTCTACAAAACAAGAAAAACTGATTGAGAAATGACAAAAAAATTATGCTATTGCAAAAAAATCGACTGGCCGAATCAATTCAATAGAAAGAGAGGTGTTTAATTGGAACGTCACACTATATTTCGGGTGCTTTACACAACCGAGGTGAATTTGTTCATAACCGATTGTTTTTGTAATGTTTGTCTGAAGCTTAATACGATTTATGGATTATTCGCGAACCACCAAAATAATTGCGCACACTAATTTGACGGCCCTTTATGTAGATGGAACAAGTCAATAAATAAATTTTACATTAAACGTATCTTTTCTCACATTATGATTGGGTACTAAAATCTGCCTAGATGAATGGAGAATATATACTGGGCAATCTACAGAATCTACCCTGTCTATAAAATTGCCACTGAACACAAACTCAAATCAGATAATTATGCCCAAAATTTTAATTTGGTTCGGATTTATAAGTGCTGTTAAAAAGCATTCCAACTGCGTTACAAAGTCGTATTTTGTCACCATACAGAATAAATTCAAAAGAGAAGTGTCCAATATATGTCTTGTTTTTGTTCTAAATCAAGTCGGTAAAGTAGAGTTTATACCATATTTTCTGAAGGGTATGAAAGAGCACTGAAATCAATACAAATATTGCACCATCTCATTGAATTTTACAATTGTGAATATTTAGCGGACGGCATACTTTTAGGCTTTAATAATTCAAGCTTAAGATCTATCGTTCTAATGTTGCGGAGAATTTCAGGAGGTTGAATAGTATGATGATTGTGATTGATGTGGAAGCAAAATGTATCAAAAAAAATAATATTTTCATAAACTCGTACTTCTTTTTTTTATTTAATTTGAAAAAATGAATTTTATAATAAAAATAATGAAGTTGAATTCATTTTTTTATTTAATTTGATAATAATGATGGGGCTGTTTAGCTATCAGCAAAGGTAATTAAAGCCGCTTTGAGAACTATCTCTTGCCATGAAATAACGGTTTACTAATTCGAACTGGAATATTTTCAGATTCAATTAAAAATAGATTCTCTACCAGACATTCAATAAAAGACCTCGATAGGTCGTCGAGGTTATCGAAATCGAAAATAAGTTTTGTCGCTGATAAAGAGTTAGGAAAGGACATAAGATGCGAAATAGATTTAATTGTAATTTGGTGGTGATGGGCGAAGCACAACCGCTACCGAAGTCGCGATTACGAACAACAAGCATGCGTCGGTTTCGGATTTTTGTGATGGTCGTCGTCGTCCTTTTGCTAACGCAGAAACAAGTACAAGGGGTGGATCGCGATAAACATAAACACGAGCCGCGTATCTCTGAGATGTCCGCTCGACTTTTAATGCGTGAGATCGACCACGCCTACAGAACAAGCACATTAGCCTATCGCCATTACGCGGATGAAACTTTCAGTCCAGACATTTTGATGCGTGAAAAATTCCGTAATTTCTATGAAGAAATGAAAAGGTACGATTGGCATCGCTTTAAGGATCCTATACTACGTCGTCAATTCGAGGTGATTCTGCGAGGTGCCAAATATCCTCCCATTAACTATCAATTCAAGAAAGCCACGCATACGCTTAAGGAAATGTCACGACAGAAATGGGTGTGCTCGAAGGACATGCCAAATCAATGCAATTTTGCCTTTGTGCATCAAATTAAAACGATATTCGCTCATAGCGAAGATCCGGACGAGATCAAGTATTATTGGCAGGAATGGCGTAATAAAATGCCGGAGGAGGTAAAGAATGCATTGCACTACTACATCGCCTACTATCAAAATTTAAGCACGCCAGAAATATCACCCGCTGCCGCATGGTATGATCAATATGAGGATGCTAATTTCATTAATGAGTTGGAGGCTGCGATGACAGCAATACTGCCTTTCTATCGTGAAATGCACGCCCATTTGCGTCATGTGTTACGTCTCCAGTATGGAGAAAATATCATACCGTCCTCTGGCCTAATACCGCATCACTTATACGAGCAGGTGACGTATCAGGTCTGGAAGAAATCTTCAGTCTTACGCAACCCCATCATTGATAGAAGTCTACCAAATCTTCAAGCCGAATTGGATAGGTCTGAATTTACACCGTTCGATATGGTCAATATTAGTGTCAATTTTTTCTCTTCAATGGGTGTCAACTATATCGATGAGTACGCAGTCTTGCCAGGATTACGTTGTTTTTTTTTGTAGCTGAATTCTTTGCAGGCAATTTATGCGTGAGAAAGTCAAAGAGATGGAACCCGGCACTGGTGGTCCCGATTGTAAATCGCGTATTTTCGAGTTTGGTCAAATCGGCCTTGACTATTGCCCAAAAGTATACTTCAAAAAGCTTTTGCAAACCCATGGAGATGTTTCGCAGGTTGAATACGCTTTGGCCAGGAATAAGTTGTTGGTCGGAACGAATCAGAAAGCGTGTCCAGGTTTCGGTAGTGCCTTGGGAGAAGCCGTTATACTTTCTGCTTCGACACCGCGTTATTTAAAAGATCGTTTGAAACTCTTACAAAATTATGAATACGATGATTATCTGAATCTTAATCGATTATACAGAATGGTAGGATGCCTCTAAATCCCACGAAAGGCGTGTAAATGTATTAGCTTGTGCTGGGAATTGTTTTCTTTTGTTTAACTTTTAGGCTGTTCACACGCTTTTAACTCTGCCAACTTATTTTGTGCACGAAAAACTTTGGATTGATATGATCGAGGGGCGTGTCGAGAGAGCCAATTACAATTGCCACTTTTGGAATCTTATGCAAGAGTACGTTGGTGTTGAAGCACCTTTAGAAACGAATGCCAACGCTTACGATATGTCTTATAAATTCTATGAAGGCATCGTGGATCAATTCCGAAGCACCAAGTAAGATTTTGTCAATACAGATAATGAATGTACAGAAATCGTAATGCCCTTTGCCTTTCACATCATTAGAAAACTCTTCGGAGAATTTTTAGGTTATCAAATTTACAGTGCCCTCTGCTTAATCGCTGGAGAATACGAACCCTATAACTCTCTCAAATATCTACACGATTGTGATTTTAGTAATAAAAGAATTGTAGGCAGATTTTTGAGGTAATCGTAAACAGATCTCTTCCGTTCCCCGCCAAAAGAGGAAAAAATAGTTTTTTATTTCTAATGATTTCTACGCTTAGTGAGATCATGGATCTCGGATCGAGTGAATCTTGGCGCGAAATAATTCAATCGTTGAATGAAAATGAGGTGCCGAAATTAAGGGCTTCCGCTTTCTTGGAATATTATTCGGTCGTGTACACGTGGATTATGGATGATAATGTTAGAAAAAATATTCATGTCGGTTGGACAAAAAAGGAAAGTAAGTGATAAATTTTGCTTTAGTAAGAATTGTTATCTTTAAATTGCTTTTCTTTGGGTTTCGTTTTTACAGAATGCAAAGCTTAATTATTACAGATAAGTCTATTCAGAACCTCATGGGACTTGTTTATTGGCCGAAAGCTCTAATTTTTTCGATACAGTTTAGTGAATAAAATGTAAGCTTAGCACTAATTTATAAAAATCGTATTGTTTAAAATTCGAATTTAATAAAATTTTGCGAAGCTAATCGTTATTGAGGCGGTAATCTTTTAATCGAGGCAATAAGATCATAAATTTCTAACACATACCTAAACTCTTCAGAGCGTTTTATACTTTTGGAGGGGTTTTAAAATCTCCGACATACCCGTAGGTTTTTAAAAAGTGTTTCATTTAAGGTTATGTTTTAGCGTGAGTTAACCTCCTTTATTTAATTATCATTAGATTAAGAGAGTCAAATGCTCTAAATCAGAATCTAAGTCGGATGACGAATTTTTAATAAACCCATAAATATATATATATATATAAAAATAATATTAGATAAATAAAAATCGTTTATAACCTCATTTATACGCTTTTCAACGCAGAAAAATTAATGATTAGAAATTTTGCTACAGATTTTAAAACGTATTGTTCGATTAAAGCGTGCTTAACAATTATCACAGACTCACGTATAAACAGAAGAAGAAGATTAGGTATAAAATCGTATAGAATCATCCACTTTCGTTTTATTCAGCAGCCCGATTAAAAAAGACCGATAAGAGGTTTTCAGTTATTGCTGGTTTAATCTCAAAGCTTATCTCTTCTGAGTCTTTCCGAAGAGGTCCAACGAAAAAATGTAAACAAGTTTCGCTTCCTTTCGACAATCATAATCAGTCCATTACTAGTCCCCTTTGGGAATATACCATAACAGTTCGATTAATGGTGAAACACTACGTGTACTGAATGTTATAAAATAATAATAATAATAATAACAAAAATAAGTATTGCGGAGCAGTGGAAAATAGAGAAAAGTGCAATTGACTTGAGAGAAGCCACAATGACGAATCAGCAATTTGTCTGCTGCAACATGAAACTGTCGATCGGCTACTTTATTTTAATTTCGGTAATGTTTTCACAGGAAATAATAATTATAAAAGAAATTTGTACAAGCGAGACTTAACAAAATTCCAATAGCTTTCAATCGAATGCGCTTTGCCGGCACCGCGTAATCCCAACCCACGCAGTCTAATACCACAAACGTTTCAAAACGGAAATAACAACAACCAACATGATTACAATAACACTCTGGCAGAACCTCTGCCCGACTATGAAGCGTTGGCCACCTCGTTATTGGACAATGCCTCGAAAAGAATGCAACAACTCTGGAATCGACGACGCGATTTATTCCTAAATCTGACGACAAAAGGTCGCGGTTATAACGTGATAAATGAGGCTCCACTTAAATTGAGTATCGATGATGATTATCGTGATTTGATGTATGATTTAGCAGATAATTTGAGCGTAATTCCGGTATCGAAATTGCACAGTCTTATAATCCGTCGTCAGGTGCAACGTCTGAGCAAGTTGCAGCTGCACGGTTTAGATGCAACGGATTATGAGAAAGCCCGGGAAATGTTGCACACGATGAACGCGTTCTTAACGAAGCGTATGGTGTGCGATTTTCAACGAACGGCCGACCGATCGAATCCGTCGAATGGCTGCAGCCATGGTGCGATTTCGATGGTTCCCGATATTGCCAATACGATGGAAGCAGCGCAACACTATGATGAGATCGAATACTATTGGTTGATGTGGCGACAGAAGTTGAGCGAAAACGATCTAGCCAAATCGACTTTCATAAATTATGTCCGTCTGCTGCGCATCGCAGCGACATATAACGGTAAGTAATGTGATGATGTACCGATGTGTCGGTGAGATTGATTACATTTTTATTCCTCACAATCTTTCATGGCCATCGTAGGCCATATAACACCATCCCGCACATGGTATCTTTATTACGAAACTGATAATTTCCAAAGTGAGTTAGAGGATATCGTTTGGGAAATCATGCCGCTATATCGCGAATTTCACGCATACATGCGCAATGCCGTGCGACTGTATTACGGCAGCCAGTTGACAGAATCGGACGGTGCTATTCCGCATCCGGTATTGGAGCAAGTGATTCATTCAGCTTGGACGCCGCGCACCATTTTCCGCAAAATGCTGCCATATCCAAAAAGTCAGCTGCCGAATTTGCAGCCGCTTCTCATACAGTCCACTGCCGTGGTTCTCAACGAAAATGCAACACAATTTTTCGAATCACTCGGACTGCAGGAAATATCACAGTTAGTACAGAGCAAGACAATCCCAAAACATCTCTGAGATAATTCCGTCTTCTTTACCCCCCATCCCCCTCCCCCTCTCATCACATTCTTCTCCTACTCTAGAGCCTTTTCCGACAAATTTTTGCGTCGCATGAACGAAGAAGTGAATTCGAATTGTCAATCGGAAGTTTTTTATTTTCCGCCTTATGCGGCGCTCCGGTACTGTCCGAAAGTTGATTATAAAAAACTGATGCAACGTCATGGAGACATGGCTGAACTGCAATATAATCTCTACAAAAAAGACTTACCATTTGGTTTGGATTGCGAGCCGTGTCCTGGATTTGGGGATGCGTTGGCCGAAGCGGCTGTTCTTGCTTCCGGTACCCCACGTCATCTAAATAAATTACGATTGCTCGAAAACTTCACGCTGACTGCCGAACAATCGATGAATCGTTTATTTCGTATGGTAAGTAATGTCATAAAAGGGAGCACAGGTTAGTTACGTCCACAAATGTTAATTGCTTCTCCTATATCACTTTTTCAATACAATATTTTCGTGCTTCGTAGGGTGTCCACACCATTTTTGCCATACCTCAGTATTTCATCCACGAGAAGTTTTTAGTCGATGTGATGGATGGTCGCATCGGTTCCACTGAATACAATTGCGCTTATTGGCGTTTACAATACAAGTATGCAGGTGTCGTGCCGCCAGTCAAACGCAATGAAAATGATTTCGATCTGGACTACAAGTTCTATCGTGGTCTAAATCCCGAAAAGCCAAACACAAGGTAATATTTCTTCATGATGCCAGATCTTCTCAATCCGGCCAAGAATTCTGTAATCGCAAAATCGCAATCGACAACTAGATCGATTTCAGACAAAAGGTCATTTATCTCAATCAAAAAAAATCAAATTCGACTAATTTGATCAATTTTTTCCACCGTTATTTAAATTTATTTTTTTTCTTTTTTTGAAAAACCAGAAAGTTCATTTCAGAAGTTCTCGGTCACCAATTCCTTCGTGCCGTTTGTCTGGCCAGTGGTCAATATCGCGCCGGTGATCCCAATTATCCGCTACATAACTGCGATTTCTCCGGAAGTGACAAGGCTGGAAAATTGATTAGGTAAACAAGGAAAAAGTACAAAGAGCAATGTAAAAAATAACAATTTTCATACCTTTGTTCCTGTGATGGTAATCTCCACATGTTTGAACCTATTCAGAGATATGATGCAATTAGGCGCAACAAAACATTGGCGCGAAATTATGGAAATGACTACTGGGGAGCGTAAATTGACCGCCAGGGGTGTTCTGGAATATTTTGCCCCATTGTACACCTGGCTAAAAGAGCAAAATAAAGTGCTGGGCCAAGAGACCGGTTGGAACTCGGATCTAAGTAAGTGACTATAATGTATCAAGTGATAATAAGAAGCTTAAAATGTATATAAATTGCAAATATTTCCGTAACTTACTTCTCCGTAATATCTCCTTCACTTACTCTATTTTTTCTTCTCCCCTTCGGTTTTCTTGCACAGGATGCAGTAATGATTGATGTTGATGATGATCGTAATGTTCAAAGCTACCAAAATTCACGCTTCAATGAAAATTGATTTTCGGAATTAATAGAAATAATTTAATTTTGAACAAGAGTTTTAACAGACAAATAAAAGCAACATTATTTTCTCAGACTATACAATGAATTGTTTCCTTTATTATCGAATTTAATAATAATGATATTGTACTTAATAATTATATATACTATGCTAAATTAGAATTTCTATTATGATTATTTCAATTTTTCTTTTTTGATTTAATAGCATACTATCCATTCCTTGGCATGTCTTAAGCATGGAAAACATCACTGTTGTTTAATTGATGATTACCCACTACTTCTAATGTCCGATCCCCATGCAATACTTTATTTTTCCAACGGAAATTTTGGTTCATCTAGAAAACTTTATAATTTCCACCGATCAGATGTTAATGTTCTATAATATTTATAGAATATACCCATAAGTAAAAATTAGGTAACAAAATGCAATCAGCACGGTTTTCGCATGAACACAGAAGTATAAATCATGAATTATGCATTAACTTTTTATTTATATTATAAATCCAAAATTATCTTACATCGATGGTGTCTCTGCTTAAAAGGTCGTGAAATCGTGAGATATTACTTTATGACGGATTTCTAATGATAACTGCATGTAAACGCCGCAGATCATTAATTATAAACATTTAAATTTAATTTGAGTGCTTTTATGAATAGATTTGAAAAAAATAAATAATTGTAACACGCGTTATTATTATGCGATATTTACAAAGACACTTTGGTTTATTATTGATAATGATAATAAAGTCTAAGGATAATTGTTTTTGAAATTAGAAGTATAATTAGTATAGGATTAGTATTATATGCTAAGATAAAGAGATGGGACACTCGCACTAATCCATGCGCATTTTTGGCATCCATTCACAAAAACGTTCACAAAAACGTCTCTTAGGAAATTAGTACAATTATTATTATTATTATTATTATTATTATTATTATTATTATTATTATTATTATTATTATTATTATTATTATTATTGTTATTATTATTATCCTTGTTATTTTAGTTTATTATTCTTACTTTACGTTATCATTATTTTATATTATTTTTTATTACTATCATATAATTTATGTTAATTATAACCAATTTAATTTAATCTATATTATAAATTTTCAACTGCAATTTTTAAAATATTTCCCAACTAGAAACTTAGCCTAACTTTTTTATGATATCATTTTTTTTTGTGCAAACTTATTCGAACTTTAAGAGAATACAATACGGGATGGCTTTTCCTCGTCCATCAATTTCACATGGTCGTCTCCGAATCTGGTGGTGTGTGATAGTTAAGATTATAAGCAGGCGGACCGCTATTCAAGAATGCCATTGAACGTATGCTTTCCCGTGAGGCGGTACGCTTTGCGAATGGTAGAGGTTGTGGTGGCGTACTTGGCGGTGGCGGTAGTGGCAACGATGATGGCAATGATAATGTCGGCGAATGTTGAGGTGGATGTTCTATATGTTGCTGATGATATAAAGGCTGTTGTTGTTGTTGTTGTTGCTGCTGCGCGCCATTCAAATTCACAAAAACATTCTCAGCGAGAGCCATGTTGGTTAAATTAGTTGAATGTGGGCGTGTCCCATGGAAATTCGAATAGCTTGAACGCACTGAAGGTGGCCGATTATTGTAAACTTCATCAGCCGGTTCGCCGTCGACAAGGCTTGTGGTAGAGTGCTGGTAAGTTGGATTGAAATGACCCATCGGGACGGTAGGAGAGCCTGGTTCATCCGTCAAGGCACTCTCAACGATCGCCGATTGCGAGTTTGACTGCCAGGATTGGTGCTGCAACATCGCGCCTGCCTGGCCGTTGGTGTTGTAGTAAATTGGATCCGGTGGAATGTTGAGATTTTTACGGAAACTATGGTAGGCATTTTTATTTTTACCATTGCCGTTGCTGTTAACGCTGCTATTGTTTTTGTTGGCCTTCGTAAGGCTGTCACTGGTGGTTGCGCCACTCGGTACAGCCGCTTTGCTTAAGCTGTTATCGCTATATTTTTGATTTAATGTCTGCAAATTGTTGACTGTTAAAGCTGCAGGATTGTCTTTGTGATGGAAAGATAAAAGTTGTTGCTTAGCAGGCAGCTGATGATGAATTTGTTGTTGCTGCTGTTGCCGATGATGGTGCTGCTGTTGATACTGATGATGCAAATGACTGCTGTGTGGCTGCTGTAGCTGTAGCTGCTGCTGATCGAGCAGTTTCGTGACGGGACTTTGGTGATATTTTCGTCGAGAATTGCGCATGCTGCTACGCGAATGGCCGCTCGAATTGGTGCCAGTTCCACCACCAGCAGCAGCACCATCGCGATGATTACTATGATGACTGCGACGACTGGTCGTAGAAGTCCGACTATTGCTACCACGTGCCATTACCGAACGTCGCTTAACTCGTCGCGGTGTCATCGGTTTTGGGCTCAACTCGCCACCATTACGATCATCCAATTGGTCTTCAAAATCCAAAATGGCATCGGTGCGATTGCGAATGGCATCGATACTGGGACCGAACTCGATGGAGTACAGCGATTGACGATGTTTGGCTTTCTTTCTAATATGTTTCACTGAAAAGACTTAATTTAGTTAGAGTTGGATGTTACTTAGGACGTTTAGTATCAAAGACTATAATAAAACATTTTTCCTCGGGTTAAATTCACAAATAATTCCTTTTTTAAATTAATTACAAGATTTTAACAAAAAGAGTTACGAAAATATTATAAAAGTTAAGCAACAACTAATAATAAAAAGGTTGGCGATAAAGAAAGTTAACGCATTTGTTGAAAAGCTCTTAATTTTATTATTCTAATGCTAATATACTTTAACATATCGTATCGGTTTGACATATCATTGAAAATTGAAGAAGGCTCCAAGGGTATTAATAAAGAAAACATTTCTGCATTTCATCAAAAATACTAACCGTAACGTTGACCTGTGACCTCATTATCAAATATATAAAATCATATAATCATTTTCTATTAGACTTTATTGAGAAACTTCTCTATCTGTTCTTTCTTCAAAGTCAAGTTTGTTTACACCTGTTTTAACCATCCTATCAATCTTTAGTCTGTTGCTATAACGGAGCATGTAGCACAAACAGAGCGACAACACTAAACATATATCGCAGCATCCGCATATCGTTTAGTTGCAAAAGAGCAATATGAATTAAAAAAGGAAGCGAAATTAAGACGGTGTCCTTAAGGGTTCAAAGAAATTTTATTTCGAAGAAATAAATTAGAGCTTTCGTATTTAAAAACATACGAGTATCAATCGTCAATTCGTCGTTTATTTGCTAAGCAGCGAACTAAATTGTTTAATAATTGATTAAATATAAATAAATTATCTAATACAAAAAAAGAAATATATTTAATATTATGCTAAAAAAGAATTTTAAAATTAAACAAAGGAAAAAAATTGGAAATCGAACCATCACCAATATCGTTTTGTTTAAAAATTTAAATACAATTTAATTTAACAAAACCACAAAACTGAAAATACAAAAATCCATAATTAATTAAATTAGTTAAGAACAATCAACCAACCAATAAACTAAAACTAAAAAGAGGAAGAAGTAGAAGAAATAGTATTCAAAGCAGCGACGTTTAATCAATTAATCATTTGCGTTTTCAATTGGCGACAAATACGAACGCAATTTCTTTTTTCTCTTGTTTTTTTATTATACAATAATTCGTAGTTTAATTGAATTGACTTAATTCAACATTATATTTAACAACATCCATAGTATTTACGTGTGAGAAATCAGCTTTAAAATGGCTTAACGGCTTAACAGTTATTCGATAAGTATAGTAATGATTTATCAATCAGAATATTTCTTTTTCAACGAAAACTATTAAATTGTTGTTTTATTCGCATTTTAGCTTGCGTCAGTAATTAATAATCAATAAAGCTTAAAAGCTCTAAATCTAAAATTTAATTGAATTCGTTTTTTCTTCATTGTTTTAAAGGCAACAGCGAATTTTTAGTGACATTTCATTATGGGTTGTTCTTTTTCTTAGTCTTGTTTTAAACAGAATACGATATTTTCTCATAAATAACTCTTATAATAACGTTTGTTAGATTTAATAATTAAAATTCTAATTATTTTATATTTTTCTATAAACTATTTTAATTTAATCAATATGTGTGTGTATATATATTTTTATAATTTATATTTAACAATGCTAAATTTTTTATTACAATTTTTTTAAGATCTTTTTTAATTTATGAAAGGCAGGATTCAGTAATCAGTTTGATATTTCTAAGGTTAATTAAAATATGTTATGATTTCTGAAGCATTCATTCTTTTTTTTTTGTGAATAATGTCAGAATTATTTGAAAGAAGAAAACGTTTGAGCAGGAAAAGGCTTTATTGTACGTCAGATATTTCGTTTCTTCTTTTATTCTACTAATTTTATCACAGGCTAAATAATAATTACAAAAGAAGGACATCGTATACGAATTTATAAAAAAGAAAATAATTTTGAATTTATATTTTTTAGCAAAATTTTTGTGTGATAGAACGAGAAATTCTTTCAAAATGTTTGCTTTTCAGTTATTGTTCGTACGATTTTTAAATATTTCCCAATTAGTTTTGCATTCATTTTCTACACTTAAAACAAATATTTATTATTGTTTTATTTTCATTGTTTTGCTATTCATTTATTATTGATTTTAGTAATTTATCATTCATCAATTTAGAGAAATAGTTTCTTTTTATACTTGTTGGTTTTCTAGGCTTGAATCTTTGAAGTTTCAAAATATGTTATCATCAATTCCTCTCAGAGAACTTAACGAACATTAACAAACAAATTATAATTTATTTTGAATTTCTTCAAATATTAATGACATGATTTTTATAAGATTTTTAATAATTTAAAAACCTTTAAATGTTTGCATTTTTCTCGCATTTTCTTGTGAAAGAAAAGATTGCATGTATACAAAAGTTTTAATGAAAGAATTTCCTTGTAATAGCCTTTCTTTTGATTTGATATAATTTTATTTGTAATTTGTAAATAAAAATAAAATTTAAATATTTAAATATTCAAATTAATTTTAAGGCACTTTGTATTAAAAAAGGCAAACAGGATTAAAGCAATAATACTTTTCAAAACAATTTTGTTAATTCTGATAATTTAAAGCATGTCATAACATCATCATTTGAATAGTCGATATGCCAAACCATCAAATAAGCACAGGCGCATTCTGAACCACGTTACAACGCAATCAGATACATTTATGAAATACATACCAATAGTATGAATATATATTAATATATACAATATATTTCAAAACATATTATTGTTCAACGATCAATTCAATTTGAAAACCGAAAACCATTTACATACATTAGTTTGGTAAAAACCATTTCGTTAGCAACATCAACAGCATCGGCAGCAACATCACCAAAACACAGCAAAATTTAAAAGAGAAGCAATATTCTTTTGTGCCAGAAGTAAAGTGTTTGCAACTCCTAGAGATGCAGGCTTGCTTAATTTTTGTTTGTTTCGTTTTTTAAAAGCTTCAATTCTTGAAAAAAAAATTAAAAAAAAGTTTCTCCTAATTTTTTGTTTCTCAACGTTTTTTCTTCTGTGTTTCAGACTAATATTTCTTCCCAAGCATTTTTCGTTCAAAATTTCGTTCAAATATTTGTGTCCAAACAACGCATTTCTACGCATTTTTTTCTACTCTAAACTTTTTTATTTTAAAACTTGTCCTTTCACAAATCTTTCTTTGTTGCAAACTTTATTCTTTCCAATTATTTTTCTTTACAAACGCTTTCTTTCTTTAATATTTTCTTCACAAATAATTTTTTTTTCAGTAAACCCTATAGTTATAACAATTTTTTTCCATTCTAAGCAACTATCTTTTTAAATTAAAAAATTTTTTTTGTAAATATTTTTTAACCTTTATGTTCACATAGAGAAAATTTTATTGCATTGGCAATATGTTGCCGATAACAGACGCAGCAGTTAAAGCTAATTATTTTTATTGCATGAAATACGATATTTTCTGAATTTTTTCCACTGTTGTTTAGCTGGAAAGGCACCACGGCTTGACTTATAATCACACTTTATTCCATATATCCGACACTTCTTCAAGCTATACGTTCACACTTTGCTGTTGATATTTTGTAGGCAAAAACTATTAATTACCAACTGGTTTCTATCAAATGCTTAAGCGAATTTGGCATCTTTTTCACATTCAGCGACTTCTATTTGAGACATTATATCATGCATTTCTTCACTTTATTCCTCATCAATCACAGTCAATCAAGCTAAAAAGGGTTTATTAAAAAAACCAAAAAAAAGAGGGGAAAAGCAATTTTTTTACTTGAAACCCAAATTTTTTGAATATTAATATTTACATAAAATTTTTCATTAAACGTAAATGATTATGACAGAATGAATGACTTATGTTTGTTTTTGTTAATAATTCATGAAAGTATTGTTATCAAAATAATGAAACTATTGTGAGAAAAGCCCTAGAAAATATTATATTTTCCAGTTAAATTTTCTATTTAGAATAAAAGTAGATTCAGTTTCCTTTAAGAAGATAATGATTATCTTGATTTTTGGAAATGAATCGTCCTTCCAATCAGAAATTAACAAAAACCACTGCTTAATCCTTTAGAAAATTCTCAAAGTCTTGAATTTTTTGTTCCTTTTGTTTTAAAATTCTTAAAAAAATAGTCTGTATCAATCAGATAGTTTCGTATAGTCAATCGTAAGTATAGAATATTTCAGAAACTACTCATTCGCATCTTTGAACGCGAAAGATTTGTGACAATCACTAACAAACCTTAATAAAAAAAAATATTGCAGAAAAAAAAATTAAAAATATATTGCAATTAATAACGAATATTCTTCAAAAACTGAGTTGAAGAATTATCGATCATTGGCAAAAGTATTACGAATGGTATGAAGAGGTTTTCTAAATGGAAAGAAAAATTCAAACATTTTTGAATTGTCGCAAGGGCCGAGAATTCCCTAAATTTCGAGAGGGAAACGTCGATAGAAAATTCCGAAATTAAAAAAAATTTATAACAATTTAATAAACGACACTAATAAAGCATTAGTTAAACCCTAATTCTTAAAGTTTATTAAGAATCTCTTTCGCGCTTAGGAATAAACTACATCACCCATACCACCACTACGTCCCACAACGACACCTATATCGGCACTAGCACCATGGTTCCGTATAACCCCTTCCCCAACGCCAACCATAGAATTACAATAAGAACGTGGACGTGCCTTAACACCGGACCGACCACTTCTGCGATTTACTTGAGGTGCAGCATCTTTCGAATTTAATTTCAAATTCGTTTTTGCATGCGAGCTGGAGGAACGACCTGAACGATCGGAACGTTCTTCATGCTCAAGGCGTTCTCTATGCTCTGAATGCCCCGTTATTTTACACGATGAGCCACTTGAACATAAACGATCATAGCTTTTAGCACGCGTAATATTCAAGCCAGTGCCGATGTAGCCCGGCGGAGCATCGCGTATTTGATCACAAAAATTGGCAGACGTATTTGCAAAATGCGAACGTTCACGCTCGTGTTGCTGACGCTGGCGACGAGCAATACGCGACGGGACTGGTGAACGAGGCACGTATTGCGTAGGCATGGCGTATTTCTCTGCAACCTCGGGCGAGAGGTCCGGGTATGGGGCATGACCCAAGCGTGGTGTGAAAATGTGAGGACGTGGTGCTGGTGGTGGTGGCGGTGTAACAGCAGACGGCGACACGGGCGAATGCGCTGTATTCTGTGACGGATTCGAATGTGGATACGACGACAAGTGTGGTACCGTAGGCAGAGGAATGTTCGAAGGCCGTGACGGACGCGATGGATTCGAATAAGGCTGATGCTTTAGAAATGGTAAGCCATTCTGTTGGTAGAGCGCACGAGTGGCAGGATTTAAAATTGCGGCTGCGCTTGGACGTGACGAAGGCGGTAGATCTTGCCGTTCTAATAGCAAATCGTTGTTGTTGCGCATAAAGAAATGCGAATTATCACGTGTCAGATGCTGACCCAGATGTCCTAGACTGTTATTGTTATTGTTGTTGTTGGGACTAAGTCCATTACTATAGTGTATATTACTGGAAGTGGGCGTAGGCGTAGCAGTACTATTGCTGCCACTATTATTGCTACCACTATTAATCGTACCGCTATTATTATTACCGCTATAAATGGAGTTCAGCGACGCATACGATGGGTTATTGTTGGATCCCGAGAGGTAACTATTATTACTCGGGACTGGCTTTTGGAATGGTATGTAAGTTATGGCATCGGATTTAAAGTTCTGAACGGAAATGATATCGTCATCGAGACTCTCTTGGAAATGCTCCTCAAACTCCGCATCATTTGGCGTATTTGATATAGTGGGCATGTCGTAGCGATGGTGTTGTTGTAACTTGTTGCCATCGGCAATGGAATTATTGTAATACGATGACTTTGGTGCTTTCGGTTTTGCATGAATACGTGCGAAACGTCCATTACCACCGCTGCTGTTGTTGTTTTTGCTAATGTTATTGTTATTACGGTTGCCACCTTTGGCTGTGTTATTGTCGTTGTTATTGTTATTGTTATTGCTATTGCTATTGCCACTACTACCATGCAGGCTATTAGTAATACTATAATTACTGCTGCTAAGCGTGTCTCTCGCAAGACCGTCACTAACACCAACACCACCTCCACCAACGCATGTGCCCGGCTCGGGCGCAGCGTTACTGCAAACGCTTCCGGCCATAGTTAAATTCGAGTTCGAATTCGAACTTAGAAATTCAACCGAATTTGGGCCACTGCATTTTTGCAAAGAAGCGTACGAAAGAGAAGAATTGGTGTTGGTGGTGTTGTTGTTGTTATTGTAATAGTAGTTATTTGTATTAATATTTGCATTGCTTAAATTCATAATATTATGTTGCTGCTGCCGTTGGTGTTGTTGTTGTTGCTGTTGCTGTTGATATGCCGTGTTAGAAGAGGATGTGGATAGCGATGTTGTGGGAGATAATGCATTTGTTGCCATCAACATAAGCAGCTGTTGCCGCTGTTGTTGACTGTTAGTATAAAGCTGATGATCCGCTTTAGCGGTGCTATCATCATAATATCTTTGCTCTAGCTGTTGTTGCGACACATCTAATTGTGACACTGTTGCCGTTGCTGCTGATGCTGATGCTGTTGTTGGTGGTGGTGGTGGTGGCGGTGACATAATTGTTGTTGCCGATGATTGGGTGAAGCATTGATTATTTTTAGGACTATAATATAAATTTCTATTGGTACTAGTCAAAGTATTATTTTTGCTTGCGTTTGGTGTGTTGCTGTTGCTGTGTGTTAAAAATGTATTATTACTATAAGAATGTGGTTGTTGATGGTTGGTCGCGAGATGATGGAGGTGATTTTGGTGATTTGGATGATTGTGGTTATTGTGGTGGTTGTGGTGGTTGGGGTTGTGAAGTTGTTTGCTCGACAACATTGTTGCACTCGCTGATGTCGGTATGCTGGTATAGCTCACGTACATTGGATGGACGACAGTATGCTGCGGGCTCTTGGCATCACCATTCATGAAATCGACTGCAAGCAAACCAATTAATTATATTGTATAAATCTGAATATCGATATAGATACGCATATATATGTATATAGGCAAAGAAAGAGAGGGAGAACTCTAAAATTATAAATGTGTTCACTTTTTTCGAAATTGCTGTTGTTTACATTATTTTATTATCAGAAATTAATTAATTCCTGAATTTTATTATCTCGATTTCTGACTTTTGAAGGATTTTATGCACTAATTTCGATTTAGATTTTTTCAATTTCAAGGAACAAAACATTCTGCAACAACACGTACTAGCAACATTCATACTTAACTACGCGATGTGTGCAACATTTTGTATACTCATAAATTTTTTAATTAATTTTTAAAATTTTCAATTTTCAATTTGTCAAAAAAAGGAATAAATAATTAATAATAAGTATTTAAATCTATTTTCTTCTCAGACTTCCAATTTCCGATTTCTAACTCTTTTTGAAATGCGGTGAAATTTAATTGACAATTTTTGATTAGTCAATTCAAGCAATGCATTTGTAAATTTCTGTTATAAATGTTACACCCATCGTAGCTTATAATATTTACATGATATTATAATAAAAGGAATTAAATTAGATACATAAAATAAATACGAACATTGAACGAACGATTAACAACATTCTTATTAATATTATGATTTTATAAATAAACATTTTTTATTATTTAAATTCTCTTCTATATGCGATGTCACAATTATAGCTAATACAACAAAAATGCTGTGAGTAATTGCGAACGACTAATTATGAAATGAATAAATATATATATTGCATACATAAAATATACGCATTTTAGTGTATTTTGTATAAGGTGTGTGTGTGTGTTTAAAATGTATGCACAATAGCAAACAATTGAGAACAAAACAAACTTTGCTCATTTTATAAATTTCCAATGAATAACAAAAATGTTCAAATAACATAAATTGTCATTACAATTGCAATTTCATTATCGTTAATTAATACAATTAGAATTTCTTGGTAGTAATTAAACATATTTTAACGAATTTGAATGATTTGTTTAGAATATAATTATGCTTATCGTTGTGATGAGATTAATAAATATAATTATGAGTGAAAGTCAATAAATTAATGAAGGTTATTAGTGACATGATAGGCGTGTGATGTTTGGGTTAAATGATGGATGGTTAATAATGAAACTATAAAAATATTAATGACAGCAAGTTAAAAGTGGAAGAGGAAAAGTGCGCCCACAAAACAAATTTTACTAGAATGTAAAACTATTTAATTAAATTACATTACAATTGTAAATAAATTACTAATTACACACAGCAGAAATATGTTCTAACTTTTGTTCTTAAAGACTAAATTAAATACTCCGAACAAATATTTGTTGAAGATTATTAAAAATTCTTCAAATTGTTGGTAATTAATTTTAAAAAAATCAGGAAGTCAATTTTATTGTGTATTTCATTTATTTTGTAATTTAAAAAATTTGATATAAGTAAAATGGAAACACCCACTTTTGTGAGTGTTTAAAAAAGGAGAACTATCTTTTTTTGTGGCATCGTAGTATCGGATCGGGATTGTACATCTTTACTATGGTCTAAAATGCTCCGGTTAATGCCTTAAACGGGATCGACGGGAACTTTGCCCTTTGTTAGCTAAAGGGTAAAGGATAAGACAGGATAAAAGAAATAAGGAAAGTAGGAAATAATGCGCAACACGCATGCATTTTAATCGCTGACTGTCAAGTGATCTGCATGTAGTACATTTTCTTTGTCCTTTAAGGTTAATTGCTTCAATGAACTAACGCGGTATATAAATGAATGACTCCAGCAAAATGGGTAATATCTGCACTTTTTACGAAAGTAGCTGTAGTCAATATATTTGATTTACTATATATCTTATTTACATACACAATTGTTGTGTCCTTATTGAAAAACCCAGCACGTATGCACGCCACTATTGTGCCTAGTTATACGATAGTTACGAGTGCTATACTTCACTGGCAAGTGTTATTGGCAACAATTTAAATTGCCCCTCCTCACACAAGTATCACAACTTCAAATTTCTAACTATCATTTTGAATCTGACTACACACCCACTACCTAAAGTGCAATCAGTGATAATAATAAAATGACAAAGCAAGAAGGCGGGATAAAGAGTAGGATTAAATGAAGAGAATCGCATGCATGTTTCTGTGTGTATGTATATGTGCAGTGCTATTAAAATGATTCGCTTGTTTGTTGGTTGTTTGTTTGTTTGTTAAATTGAATGGTGTTTGACGCTAGAATTATGTCGACAACATTAACCGCACACACAGGTAAAGAAAAAACGTATGTTAGAGAAGTAGGTCAGCCAGTCAGTCAGTCATTGGCAGTCTAGCTTTATCGCGCACATTTGCAGACCATGTAAAAATTCGTGTCAAGGATTTTAGGATCAGGAATGCCATTAGTTTTTGAATTATGATGCCTGTAACGGTCTCTACGAATCGTCATTAAAAGAAACACAAAGAATTATGAGCATAAAGGAACAAACCACTTTCACTTGTTTTCGGCCTTTTGTTTCGCTTTCGTGTACAATTCTATTTCCTGATTTCGGTTTTTAATTTTAAAATAAAAGTTAATTTTTTAAAGAAAACAATGAATGAAAATTCTTAGCAAGAATTACCAAGATTTTATGCTCTTTCGACCTTCTATTGTTCCTTAAGGGATAATTTAACTTGACATCTAACTGAAAAACTTGAGAGGAATCAGAAGAAGAGGGAAGATTATTCAGTTTTCATCTTCTAACGAGGCATATTGTGCTTCACCAATCCGTTCACGGGACTCATTAATGAACATAAGAATATATATAAGAGGCAAAAAATTGTCTAGAAAAAGAACGTCTAAGAGAAAAACTAAAACTCGTTTCAGCGTCTGAGGGTTTTCAGAAGACTTATCAAGAGATGTAAATATGTTCTGTATGTATCCCGACATAATCACATTCCGGAATAGTTTAAAAGGAATGTGGGGAAAATATACAGTTTGATTTGGTTTTATATTTGGAAGAAATAGACATTTTTTGGTCTGAAACTTGTGATTAAATATTACAGAATATAAAATTAAACTTTTGCCACAGGTTCCAGATAATTCGTATCCTTTTAATAAATGAAATACACAATGCTTAAGCTGAATTATATTATTTTGGCAAGATATAAATCATTTATTATGAAGCTGGGAAAAGTCCAAACAATGAAAATATTGCGATTAGTGATAAATAGATTGATTTCTGTTTCTACAATCATTTACAATCCTCCGATTCAATTTGAGGTTCAATGTTTTTAAAGTCTTCGATATAGAATTTGCATAAATAATAATTTACTCTTCCAAAATTCTAAAACCATTTCGAAATAAAAAAGGTTAGACTTCTCCCTTTTCATAAAAAACGTCCTATATAAAATTTGTTTTTATTTCTATTTCTTTTTTCTTTATTAATATAAAACTAAATCTCAAAATATTCAAACAAAACTTACATCGATCATCTTCGTCAAGGAATATGTAACTTATTAAAATGGCTCCTAGTATACCAAATAACTGTAAAATAATAGAAAAAACCAAATATGAAATATTAGAATAAATAAATTCTTTAAAAAGGTACCAAGCACCTCGTGCCAACCTACCGCTAAAGCACATTGTACACCCGAATGTATGACCTCGATTAACGGATACGATAATAAACAATCATCCACTCTTTCGGGGCGTATGGGACGAAAGGGATCATCGGAAGTGATATTCATCGGATATATAGGCTTGCAACCATACCCATTGACTTCGAACCAGGAAACACTGCCGGTTCCTAAATTCAATAAATCGCTGTCCTAAAAACGAAAGAAATCAACAGATTGGTGATATTCGACGGATAATGGCTGATGGATGATGATTATGATGATGGAGAAATCAATGGTAATATAGACTTAATGATGATAATAATTAGTTACCTTGTTCAACTCGCCTACGTCCATGTAAAAGCATATTAAAAATGCATTCCAGCCAATCCAAAGGAAACACCATGATAAATACTGAATAAAAAAGAAATCGATTAATGTTATTTAATTACGAAAACGAGATTAAAACCGTTTCTATGAACAATTTTGGAAGCTAGGCTTTCCATAATATTTTAGTTTTCCTAAGAGTTTCAAAGACGCTGAATTTTTTATGAACAACTACTATTACTTTTACTACTACTAATACTACTACTACTACTACTACTACTACTACGACTACTACTACTACTACAAACCAAAATCTCTGCAAAGGGCTATCATTCTGAATAAAATCTGAATAAAAAATCATAGCCCTTCGTACTATCTTATCTGTACTCTCAACTTATTTCTATAGTATTCCAGTAAGTAATTAGAGCATCTCCTTATCACTTCTTATGTAATTTATTTAATGCTTTCATACTCCTTCCTTCTAACTCCTCCCATGTCTTTCAACAAACAGGAAATTCTTTTTGTAACGATAAAAAGCCTTTTGAAAATTTCCATATTAATTAAATATGTATACAAAAAAAAAGAAATAGAGAAGCTTCAACGACAAATGTTGTATCTGCCTTTGATAGTAAAAATTTATTTACGACATTTTTAATAAAAGGATTTATTATCAAAAGATTAATTTCCTTTCCAAGTCTTACAGGTATGTCGGAATTGAATAAAAATTACTTATACAAATTTTTACTAAAAAACAGGTCAAATTTTAGCCCGGAGTGATAGATTTTTAATACGATATCTAACGACATTTTTTTTAAAATAGCTTGGTAAGATTCGTTTTTGGTGGATTTTTTACGTTCTTTTTTTTGTTTTTGTTTTTTGGTAAAGTGATGCCATACGAACACGAGATGCAATTAATTTTAGAAAATTTATATGTTTACGATGTAATGCATATTTGCATACAAATATATCTGCTTCGGTATTAGTGTCGGTTTTGCTTAAAACTAAGGATTTGTTTGATATCGCATATATGCCATAGACAACCATTATTAACTTGTTTTTTAGCCCACGTATGAATTGATTTGTATAAACCAGAAAAACTGTTTTTATTTGTGCGATTTTTTTTTTTTTTTTTTTTTTGATTGGCGATTCTTGACATATGCGAATAGATAAGAAAATGTAATAATGGATGGCATGTGCGTGGTAGTTTTTTACTCTTAGAGGGAACAACTCGGTATTACTTTATCGTTATTCCAAGCGGTGTCAAATCTATCTACAGAATATTAATTAAAACGCTATAAAATCTGCTAACGTGGTGTTCAGTTTTACTAGACGTCGTAGATACTTACAGTTAAGATGTATTTTATTCTAAAATGATATGCTCCATAGAATCCAAATATTATGAATAATATTTGTAAGAAGTTAACGAAAATGGGCGCCCACATATATCCGAGAAAGTCGAATACTTGGCGTTCGATGATAGTTATCTGCAAAGAATAAAATTGAATTGAAAATTTTCAATTAATTTTTATTTATAATAAATCGACATATCCTAAACATCCTAAAGATACATAGCAATATTTAATTAATTTCTCTCTGCAATATTTAAATAATTGATTAAATTTGAATGTAAATTATGCTTGTAATGCAATATTGTTTGAGTTTTCCGATAGACTTTCCAAGAAAACAGCTTTGCGAGCAAACTCATTTAAAAAATTCGAAATAAATGTAAATTATTTTTTGGATCATTTCAACACTCTCATGATAATGATGGCTTTATTATCTGTAATTTTCCTAATAATATGATTATATATAAGAATTATATGCATTTTTCCACTCTCCTTCATACCTACCATTTCTCTTCAAACTCATCTCCAGACATCGTTAAGCAAATTTTATGGTAATTGAATTTTTTTCTCTGAATAGACTTCGTTTGGAAAATTAGAAACGTAATGAATAATTATTTACAACTTTTTAACGCACGCACGCACTACAAATGTGCTGGCAATGTATGAGAGAGAAAAAGAAAGAGAGAGAGTGTGTGCGAGTGTGTGTGTGTGAAGCTGTTGCTGCTCCAACTGACAGCTGCTACAGAGCACAACGGCACTCAGGCACAATGGTCCACCCGCACCACCCACCCAGAGAGTGTTGCTCGCTCATTGTTGGTGTTTTTATAAACTATCAAGTAGTTGGTGAGAGTAATTGAATCCAATTAAACCGCAGTGGATTGCACGCCTGTTTAACTGACTGTTTATGGATGTATGAATATGTAAGTGATTGTCAGTGTGTGCGTGCATGTGTGCGTGTGTATGTTTGCGTGGTTGACTAACTGCGGATCAGTCATATAAATAAAATCAAATTAAATGTTAAAATTTCAATTTAACTAGTTGTTGTTGGTTCTTCCTCTGTAATTTGTTGTTAATTCTTGTTATTGCAAGAGTACAATCAAAGTTCGTTACGCAAGTAAGGATGTGTTCGTAACATAAAGTTCGTAAAATAAAGCGACGTTATCACAATATTCATTTTTTAAGAATTTAGGAAAGTGTTTATACATAAAACGACGACAGTAAACACCATTGGTATTTTCAATTGTCTGAAGAAAGTGAAACTGTTTAAAAAAATGTAAATAAAACCATAATGATTTTTATCAATTCTTAGAGTCTTTTTGATAGCGCTGTTTTGTTGCAATCAATAAGTTTGTACTACGGGGTATTTTTAAATTTATACAAATTGTACTTTTTCCAATATTTTGCTTCTTCTTCTATATCGTCCATTTCTTTCTTTCAAAAGCAAACAAAAAACGCCTCCGCAAATTGTGTACGAGTACGATCATCCCAGAGCACGCCATAATAAGACAACACATTCCTTTTAATGTTACTGTGCCACCACAATAGAGGTTTTATTTAAAGATTTACATTTAGGATTGATTTGTCTTTCAATCGCCTGATTGTAGAGAATACCACTAAAGATACTAGCACACCACAAGATTGACAGCACAACGATTAACCGTATCGTATCTTTTAGAAGATCGCATACACGTTCTCATAAAAAAGCAATAAATTAATCTGTTCACGCAGCGATCCGTACAAATGTATTTCCTGCACACACAAAACATTAGACGCATGCATTGTCAACCGTACACAACCGTCCTCGTCCTCTCGTTATCTGTGACGCTGATTTTAGTTGCAAAAAATATGAAGAAATTCATAAAAATATTGCAGTGATGATTTCATCATCATCAACTTATTCATCTCATACGATTAATGTGAAAAGATAAAAGAAGATTGATGAGCATAAATTATTTATGATTTCAAATAAATTAAAACCGTACTAAATCTTCAATTAATAGATCATTTTAAAAATATCTATTACAACTTCAAAGAATATTAATGTGCATTAATGTAATTTGAAGTCTTCTTGTTCTTTAATATGATCGTTGCGCTAAAGATTTTGAATCGTAAAAAATTCTATGAAAATGTAACGTGATGATTAGCGAAATTAGTCATCGTATAAAGACTTAATCACAGCATGAGAATCCCTAAAGAGAAAATAATTAAATTAAAATATTACATCTCTTTACGAGATAATATCTCCTAAACCAAAACTTAGCGCTAATTACAACTTTCTCAATTAAAAAGCATTAGGTATTTTAAAAATTTCTCCTACAAATTTTGTCAGGACATAAATCAAAGAGTGCCTGAAATCTCTTTTTTACTTCACCGCGTGGTGAATATTTTTATATTACGAAAATCTTTTCTCTTATTAATAACTTTCCATAGCACGAGACCTGTATTACGACGCATTACATACAATTCGCGTGGACTAATTTTATGCAAATTTTCTAAATAATCACCCGAGTGCAACTTCACAACAAAAGCAAACGAATAATAGAGAGGAAGAATAAATGATAATAATTTGAGCTTTAATTATGAATAGAAACCTCGCGTTATTGCAACGAATATCTCGACGCTAATTATGAAGAAAACACATTATATACATACATGTATACGCGAACGAAGAAGAAGAAGACGGGGGAAATGAGAAAAGCAAACAATTCGAATAATAAAAAGACGAAGTTTTTAGCTTTTCTCTTTGTATTTGTATAATTTTGAAATAGATTAACTACGAATACTTTTTATTACAGAATTAACGAATTGTTTGCAAATTGGTTTAAGGTTGGGAACGCCTAAAGGGCTTTCTGTGCACTCCGATAGTTTTGCATATGTTTAAAAAAACATGTTAAGATCATTCTTTCCTAATTCGGGAATTCATCAAAGGGTTCTTAATGCTCAAAAACTATTTCAATAATTTTCGAAATTTATCGTTTGGGATTTTTTTTATAACTTTTGTAATTTTCTTGTTGCGGGAATTCAAAAATCGGACATTCGATTTTTGGGGAAATGAAGATGTTAGAAGAAACCAGTTAGACTTTTAAATATTCCGCAAGATTAACTAAAACGCCCAATGAGTGACTGAATATCTGAGAGTCTGTAAGTCTGTGACAGTCAGGCAAGCCCATAAATTAGCTCACGTGCACTTCCAAGACAGCGATGTTTCCAAAATTGAAATAGCCGGAAGTCATGCTATCGAGAAAAATACCAACAAATCTCACTGAATTACAAGTAAATTACAAAACAGAAGAAGAAAATATAGTCATTGACCTCAATGTACTAATTACACCATAAATACTATCACACATAGTCGCTCACAGACACCTATATAAATCTATATTCCAATTAAGGTCAAGGCTGTTAGAGTACAAAAGCTATGAAGATTTACCGACGACTACATGCTTCTTCTTAGTCATTAACAAAAAGAATATATATTTCAGAAAATTAGAGATTGTTCTCGAGCTAAATTTAAATTGACTAGAAGCTCAAAACAAATGGTGCTAATTATACAAATTCTATTTTGTATCTACTCGGGCATTAAATTGATCGAGCAATTCGAGCAATTTGAAAAGAAACGCGAGTTTAAATTACATAAAAAATTTTTAAAATTTTCAAATTGATTTGAGGGGTTTTTTAAGTTTTCCGCAAATAGAATTATGGGAAAACTTTTACAATTTTTTAGGCCGATACAGAAATTTTTTAGGCCGACAGTTTTTTAGGCCGATACAGCAATTATTGAGGCCATTTGTGCGTTGCGCATTGCTTTGTAAATCAATATTTATGTGAATACGCTCCACTTTTACTAGGACTGCATTTGCAGTGAAAGTTACAAAATTTTAGAAACGTTTTGCTTAAATTCGAATGTTAAAAAATGCAATAAATTGGCAATAGTTGGAACTAATTAATTTAATTGTGATTTTTTTCGATTTTAAATTATGCGAAAAACCAAACAGACTCAAAATTCTTTTAAGAAATTGTATATTTAACGATCATTTATTGAATTTCTGTTGAATTCAAATATAGCTTAACGGCAATAAATTTTATATCAAACCGGAGTGAACGCTGCTCGACATACAAACATCAACACCTTCTAGTTATCTAAACTCGCGAAGGTATTTTATATGACCTAACATATGCTCGACACATTATTTTTTTGTTGTAACACATTTTTTATATTTTTATCTTTTATATTTTATTCGACCCTAATTCATAGATACGTCCTTTATACCGCATTTTTTCTTATGTATTTCTCCTTACTCGTACGTGTAGTATTACATACATCGAATGTAACTTCAGTTTCAGTTCGAATGTAAGACGTTTCAAAAGATTTCGATGAAGAAATTTTTAATAAATTTTGGTGGAAAAAATTTCGGTATATTCTGCTAAGAATGAAATATAAGTATCATCATATTTTGCAACAAATACAACCATACTCATAAAAATATATATGCGCTTTATAACCACTGCAATACCCAGAATTCTGTTTGATATTTTATTGATTTCCACCGCAGTTAGGCAACGTTGCCTGTCTAAAATTTCACATAATAAATTCATTGCAGTAATTCTGTTAGTCAGTCGTTAGTCCGTTTCCAAGTGAACTATTCAATATTCTTCTTGTAATGAATTATCTTTTTCCCTTATTTTTCTATCTTTACCTTTTTTACTTTTGATGCACTGGCGCCATTTATGTACGTTATGTTGTTATATATTAGTATGTGTGAGAAAGCGGAAATGGAATCACTAAAGTACGGACATATTTAAGTATGTATCGTATAACGTGAGAAAATTATTGGCAGCGTTGATAAATCCTACTAAGACAACCAATACACATTTAAAATTTATATTTCATTTAGAGAGTATCTTCTAAAAGGTGAATCATTAAAATTGTGTCATGACTTATTAAGAAATTATTATATTATTCATTATTTATAACAAGTCAGTGAAGTTCAAAAAATGTTTAGTTTTGATTTAAATTTAATCCTTCGTTTAATTTAGGATAAATGTGAAAAAAACTGTTTCGGAAAATAGGCGTGGGAATACGGGTTAAAACAAGTTTCTTAAAACATCATCAAAAATTGGAAGCTTTTATCAAAAACTATCTCAGACGAGACAACAACTTTTATGTTGCGAAATTGAATAAAAAATGAAAGAAAATAAATAACTTAAATAAATAAAACAAGTTTAATTTTGGGAAAACACACCAGCAGCAGCAACAGCAACAACAACAACATTTTAAAATTATTAATTACAAAAATAATAATAATTACAATCAAATGGAAACTTATTTGGACTTAATAAAATATTATGAAATCCTAAAGAATTAATAGGATTAATCAATTGAACATTTTATAACTCACGAAATAAAACTAATATTAAAGTTATTTCCGCTTCAGTGAATCAATCACTGAGGAAAACCGCTCAGTTGAAACGGTTTGATTTCAGTGATAAAAATGTTGATAATATTCAATATTATAATGCTTTTTTAAAGCAAAAAAAAAACAAAATATAACTACACGACAAATGCAATCGTTATAAAAACACGCAGTAGGTTTTCCCCAGAGGAATCAATGAAATTCAATATAGAATGATCGCAGGATGAGGGTTGAGATTTCTACAAGAACACCAATTATTACAGCACTTAATATGCTATTAAATAGCACTAAAGGGAGAGAGGGAGTATTCTATTACGAAGGGTTTCGTTATGGAATTCTTTTCCTATTCATTAATATTTAATTGAAGAATTTAATTCGATTTTGGTTGTCACGTTATGCGGCCAATGCCACTTCGTGAGTCATTATAGTTTTTTAAACAGAGACAAATAATAAATTTATCAATTTTACAAGAATTTTCATATCGAAACAGTAGCACAAATCTGATAAAGTTACAAATAACATGATAAATATAAAGCAGAAAATATATGCGCAGTGTAATTAAATTCGATAATAAGTAAATATTATTTGTTGTGAGTAATTGTTTCAGCGTCACTGAAGTTCGATTATATTTTTACTTTGTTTAACTTCGCTTAAATGTGCTTCTCAAGACTCCACTTAAACCCAAACCCAAATTTAACTCGTTCAAAATTGAAAAGAGCAAAATAACTCCTAAACTAAGCAGGTACAAATTCCATGAGGTGAAACTGAGTCCTACTGTCGAATTCTCGTTATTAGTGTTACTGCTATTTGTATTGTTTATAAATATATATGTGTGGATGTGTGCGCCGATGTGGCTGTTGCTTTTACCGCAATGTTTTTATGTATAGTCTCGCTCTAATACCATTCTGTTCTAATTAATTCAACCGCACACCGCAGGATGAAATTGTTTGAAGACCACAAAATTGTTTGTTGTTCGCATTTAGTCAAGAAGATCAAGAAGTGAAAATCTCTTACCGGTTTACAATAAAATTATTTTAATACACATAATCCTGTTTTTATGCGAAAGAAAACGAAATAACGCCATCGGGCAGGCGAAAGACTTGTGCTATTTACACACATTTTGGCTTACACGTATAAGTGGTTTTGAATTATTGTGTAGATCAATCTACTCTTTACTTTCGTTGCTGCAAAACATATGCATACATACATAACGTCTTTTTCACAGCTTCGAAAGTAACATATGTTTCAATAAGGTAGTTTTTTACATGATATTCTCTGAAACGCATATAAGCTAAGAGGATGACACGGTCCTTTCTAGATTGTATTCTTTGGAAAGTACGAATACATACAGTCTTCTCACTTTTAAGCGATATGGTAAAGCGTTAAAACAGTATTAGTGGCAGGGGCAAGAAGCCGAGATGAACGCAACTTTTTGCTTTTATGTTGAAACAAGAAAAACACACAATCGTAAACAAGGAAACACACACAAATTAAATAAAATCTTACTCGAAATCCGACGAAAATTTCTAATTGAATTAATTCTTTTAATCTGCAGTTATTGTCTATAATCAAAAGCAATTAAGAGAACAACCTACATCGCTGAGTGAAACAGTGTGAAGAACTCTCTTCAGGTTTCAGTCTTACTCATACATCCTCCACTTCCCTAACGAGCAATGCGGGACGAATTATTTTAATTTGTGTGTATATAGTATTCCTTTGGTTCGTCGAAGGAAAACCCCGTTTTTCTCATTCGAAAGCAATCACGAATAAAGCGGAATGTAAATTTTATTTGATCTTATCTAATTAAAGATTAATAAAAAATTCACACGCTCGCATGTGAGAGAAAATTTTACGAAAAATACGATACGATAAAGAAAGGAAATTCAATTATTTATAAAGAAAAAGAAAAATTCAGGTATTACAAAAAATATACTATTTATTCATTATTATATCGCACATATATACATCATGAAATTAAGCGAACATGTTTTCCTATTTTTATTCATACGCTAAGCAATTATTCATCGAGCAGCGACCAAGCCAAACCTCTTTTTTTATTAAAAAGAGAATTCTAGTTTGGCAATTATTTCTTTCAAACACGCATCGGTAGCTGCAAGAAGGCAATATGTGTGCACACACATACTTACAGATGCATACACACACTGCCAGACACACACACACACACTCAGAAACAAACACCACTCCAACAAGTTCAAGGTAATTTCTATAATAAAACATAAATTTCCGGAAAAATAACGTAAAAAATTTGCAAACAATGTGCACTAGGGAGTTATTAGTGCTGCCACCTAACGACAATATGATATATCATATAGTCTCACCATAGTCGTGGAAAATACCATAATTGTTTTGCACTCCGTGCACAGAGAATAACAGTCTGATAAAAACGTGGAAACAATACGTGCGAGGGAGGCAGGAGGATGTGAAAGACAAACGAGTACAGCCATACCATCGAGTGTTGTTTTTAAAGAAATTACCTCTGCTGATCGTGTGCTGCGCATATTGAATATACACATATATGTATAGACCACTGGCGACAGACTTACTCACTATCAATCAAATTTTAAGCACGCAGGAAGAAGCTAATAGAATGTCATCGAATTATCTAGAGCTACACAATCCAAAACTATAGCTTCCGAAGATTGAAACTTACTGCAAATGATTTTTTTATTTATTGAAAAAATCTCTTATGTAATTAAAAACATCCGTTATACACAAATCCAGCAGTTATCTAATTATCGTATTCCACACCCGACTCTACGTCATAATATTAAAGACTTTCTTTCTGGGTTCTGGGTCGGGTTTATGTGCGTGTACACGTAATTGCAATAAACTTTTCAATACATACCTTGAGAAAGGCTGAAGGATCCACCAATAGTTATTTTTTCAACGAAGTTTTCTTTCTTTATTCAAGCACGTCTCCTCTTCGTTGATTCTTAGCCCGTCTTAAATCAAGCTGACACTAACTAGACTTGTTTTAATGCCTTCCGTTGACTCAAATGCATTGACTTTTTTCGTTACGTTCTATTTTCTTTATATAGATTTTGTTGTTCAGCAAAGTCGCGGAGTTATGTTTTACGACTTTTGAATTTGATGTGTTTTTCTTTCGTGAAAAAGAAATTTTCTGATGCGAAACTTTGTCGATCGTTTAAAACACTTTTTAAACTTGAAAGAAAATGAAGATTTGTTTTTATGTGACTTTTTTAAGCGAAGCAATTAAAAAGGGTTAGGAAGGGTTCAGTTTGATTTAATCGAAGTTCGCAGACTTATCTCAAGACTGAGAGATAATCAGTTTCAATTCCAAGAAAAAATATTAATTTAATGTCATTCCAGTAACAAAGACGTCTGCTTCCGTTTACGATGAATGCAATTTATTTATGCCTCAAAATTTACATAATTGTGCTTTTAAAGAGTTTAAGGAACAATATATATATACGCACTTAATCGAGTATCTACAACGGACGATAGAGAGGGGAGGTAATGAAGTAATGCATAGAAGAATTTTATTTTCTTCAAAGAAATTTCCATTTCTTTCAAACATACAAAAATCTCTCGAGTACAATTGAGTGAGATCTACTTGCGGTTAATTTCCTTCTTCTAAATAATATATTTTCCAATTCCATTTTTATTTCTCTTTTAAGATTTTTACTGTTTTACTTCTCATTTTCTCGTTCAACAGAATAAGGTTATATTTTTATACCCTACACCCGAGAGGATGAGTGTATATATTTTCTCTTACTTCTTTCGTTTGTAACGCATTAAAGGAGGCGTGGTAGGTATAGAAAATTATGTATATTTTTAATCAAGATCACAAAAATTCTTTGTTTTTTGGGATGTTTGGTATTGAAAACACACGACCGTTTTCTAATGCTTATACGGAGTTTTCTGTATTAATAGCTCCCTCAACTTGTAGGCGTAATTTAAAGCTAAGATCTTTAATTCGAATTCACAATTGAAGGCAAAATTATTCTCCCAAATATGGACGTAGTTCAATCATTGCTAACTATTGTTACAATTGCATGGGAACGGTGTCCCGAGGTCCCGAAGAGGTCTTACATATGTTTTATAATTGTTTTATTCTAACATTTACAGATATTCTCCGTCTCTGCATCATTTTACGCTAATTTCTATTTCTATTATAAAATTCTATTCCTGTGATATTGCTGCGATTATAAATTGCTTAGCTTACGAAAATAGAGAGATATTTCTGACACAAAATTTTAATAATTTATTCTCATTTATAATGTTTTAATTTATTCCTGAGTTTACCCTTAAAAACGTTATTAAATAAAGCTTCTTTATTATAAATAATTCTAATAGTTTTTTTCATTATAACCACATCTTACTGCTTTCAACAAAAATTTCACACAGAACAATTTAAAAGTTCTTGTACGATCTCATAAAATTCTTGGAATGGTAAGGCTGTAAAAATTTAAGAATTTTCACACATTAGGAAAATATATACACTAGTATGCCTTCATCCATTTCTACCAAGAAAATAGCTGGTAAACATGATTGTGATTATGTACGCTCCGGTATAATTTCATTTGTTATTAAGGGGACTGAGTTTAAGCCTTTGCAACAAGAATATTTATATTAAATATTACCATATTTCATACTACTTATGTTAACTTCGTAATTAAAACACCGTAATATGAAATTAATTACCCCGAGAATTCTTATGAGAATACTGAAAAAGGAGAAACAGTTAAAAACTGGCAAACAATTTTAAAAAATGTTTATATTAAATTTTTCTTTTCAACTCATAATTTTCACGATTTTAGTTATTCATCATGTTATTACTGTATAGTATTTAATGGTACATTTAATCAGTACAAAGCAAAGAATGTACAAATTTATTCTGGCTTCTTTCTTAACGCTAATGTTGCTTTAGCTTTCCCTCAGAACCGACTGACTGAATTAGTCAAGCAGTGCTTTCAACCAAATCGCAACTTAAGCATTTTCGCTTAATGATGAAGTCACCACCTTTGAATGGTTCACGTTCAGGCAGAATAGTTTTCGGGTAAGTGGAGAGGGCCGAGAAGGAAATGTGGACACGCTCAAATTACACTTTTACAAAGCCTTCATTATTTCATACTTCTTATTCTTCTTCTTCGGCGAATAGCAAAACAATAAAAATGTAACGACTTCCAACATGAGGAGGAGGGCAAAAGTCTTAATCTTTGCATGTAAAGACAAAAACAGAACCGAGGGCTGAGACAAATTTTCTCTAAGCAGAAATTATTGTATCGTATATACGAGTATATAAGCTTATCGAAGGAGAATTGTCAGAGGTCAGTTATTATTTTTTTTTTTTAATTCACTAATTTAACAAACGCTTATATTATTGTCAATAATACAGTAGTATCCATTATAGAAAGTATTGAAAATAGTATATTTCAATAGTAGTATATTTGTGACAGATTTTTCAGAAATTTTTCTTCTTGTTTTAATCTCTTGTAGATATAATTTTTTTTTCATTATAATTAATCGACAATTGGTTGCCTTTAATTCACAAGTAATTTTTTGGAAGGACCGGAAGAGTTTTCACGCAAAAAGTTTAGTATTCCGTACTAATTTACTTCCTTTATTCCTACTCTCTTATTCTTTTTTCCCTCTCATTTTTTCTCTCCCTCTCTTTCTCTATTTCTGTCCTTATCAACAGTAAAAACTCTCATAAAATATCGTATTTAAACCATTTCATAATTCTGACAATTATTTTCACTATTCTTGCAGTTTTATTAGTGGTTTTTTACTACTCTTGCAGTTAACAACAAATTCTCATACAATTACTTTTACAGTTTGTTAGAGATTTTTACTGTTACTTCTGTTAATTGTAAGTTTTGATTGTTTCTATTAAAAGAAATTACAGTTCTATTTATTTAATACTTTTGTACATTTCACTACTTCTGTAGTTAAACTACAGTCTTGCTGGTTATTTGAAAACTCAATAATCTAAGGGTTTTTATGTATCGTTTTACTTAGTTTAACGAATTTTATTTTGTTGATAGTAATTATTATGAAATACAGGATTTAGCTTGTATTTACTACCTCTACAGTAATTGAGCAGTTTCAATAGTTACTTTTACTAATTCGACATTTTATTGAGAATTTCGTTTATAGTTTTCATGTTAAAAAATTTAATGTTCAGAGTTTTCCTACTACTTCGAGTCTTAATTTACAATTACATTAGTCCAAAAAATTAGTTCATTATGAAACTAGTTCTATTACTGTCAAAACTATAGATCAAGAATAAACCCTAGTGTGCAATTTTCAACATAATTTTTTGAAAAAAACCTGCGAAATTGTAAGGAACTAAAAGAACAGTAAAACTACTAATAAACAGTTTAAATTTTAACAGTTTAAATATTTTCATATCCACAAAAAACTGACGATTCCATTACAACAAACTGCACATACAAAAACATAAATATTTTAAACCAAATTTTAAACAAATTGTAAACAAAAAGGCAAACGATTTATTTATAAATAATACCAATCCGTGCCAATCGAAAATTATCTGGGCTAATTTTTGTGTATATCATCATTAATAAACGTGAAAAACAGCAGATTCGGAACAATCTGAAAATGATCCAGTAAGGATAAATTCATTTCACATTTGTTTATTTATGCATTTATAAATAGTTGCAACGTAAAATGAAATTGTAAAATTATGGATGAGTGAAACCTTCACTAGAATAGATGCATGATATATACATAAGTCACATATCTCATCATTGTTGTTGTTATTGTTGTTGTTACCATACACTGGAATTTGTGGACAAAATAGCTTTGAGTTTCTGTTTTATTTATTTAATACGTTTTATATTTCTGTTTATGGATTACTATTTAATTTTTTTACTATTTCATGATTTTAACAGAAATCTGAATGTAGGTTACGCTACATTTGTCACACTTGCTGCTTTTGCTGTTTAGTTGTAATTGTTTGTTGTTGTTGTTGTAATTGATAGCAGAAAATTCTTTTGGAGAAATTTAAATATTTTTGTTTATTATAATAGTATTAATAACAAAAAGCTAATTGCATTCTAAAATTAAAAATTCCGATTATCTTTTCTTTCAGAATTCTCAGAATTTCTGTAAAATTAAATTTCATAGCGTGTGCTGTAAAAACGACATTTTGTAAGTTTCTCCTCATCATTTTCGTTCATTTCTCTTATCGATTAATTTAATTAAATTCCTTTCTTCGCGGAGTAACTAAAGAGTTGAGGATAGAGGGTGTGAACCGCCAGCCATAACGTCAGCTGGTTAGTAATTTTATATGCCAGACATAAGCCCAGTAATCCTCGAAAATAATACACACGCACGCCTCAAAAGAAGCTTGACGTAATGTTGTAAAAAAATTTTGCAGTAAAAACAAAAGGAATCATCCAACAAAGCGGATTAAAAAGTTTCAAAAAAAAAAATAACAGAAATAAGAACAAAACTGTACAAGTACAACAATAATGACAGCTACAACAACATCCGCATTATCGTCGACAATGACAGAACCAACCATTTAAATTATAAAAAGTAAGAAAAAGATCAAGAATCGAAATACTACTAGAATAGAATGAAATTAAATACTATAAAGGCGAACATTTTCAACAAAGAACAAAAATTATACTCCCTCAATGCAATCCTCCAAACACTAGAGAACACGCCATGAATGACAAATAATTTCATTAAAAAAAACACTAACGGCCAAACAAGCTAACCAACAACAATTGATTGCTTAAAAAGAATAAAACGAATGAAAAAAAGAATTGAATGGCTTAAATAAAAACAAATGTATGTAATAGCAAAAAAAATCAAAAAAAAAAAGAAATGAAGAAACGACCTCAAGAGCTAAAAACACTGGCGATGCTTGTGTTCATCATCAATATTCAATTTACTCAATAGTAATCGGCAAATCAAATGAGTTTGATGAGTCTGGACAACGAAAACCAACGATAAAGGTATGAGGAAAGAAAAGATATGGTGGGGAAAACAACAACAACATCAAGAATAATACGAGACTACACAAAAGACAAGATGCCGCCCAAGCTAGTTCCGGCAAGACATCTTGACGCATACAGTGTAAAACATAATCACTACACAAAAGGAAATTGAGAAAAGAAATGAAAGGAAATACAACGTCGGGATGTCACATCAACAAAAACCGGTTTGTCGCCAAATTAAATTTGCCAAGCAATGACGGAAATTCATTTCCAATAAATTAATCAAAATACTCTGCCAGTGAATGAATAACGAATATTAATGCTTAATAAGGATATAATGGATCAAATAGAAAATCATTACAAAGTCCTTTGCGTTCATAAATCGTAGATCAGGACCCAGAGGTAGAAGCTGTTCAAAAGCCATGACATAGTCGTACGATTTTTAAGAACTTCATAGAGAAAAATGTTCACAGTAGTGTTTTTTTTTGTCAATAAAAACCTTTCATCTGATCCCTTCATCACACCACAAGTCTCTCATAGACCAATCCGCCCAATCATTCTGAATTATACTAAAGATAATTCCAACAACGCCGCACCAAACAACAAAAAACCGGTCTCGTTGAAATTAAAAAAAAAGTAGGAAGGAAGACAAAAACAAAAACAAATACATGAGCCATTCATAACATGTACACCTGTCGATGTCATAGCTGTGGTATTGCTGCTGCTGCTGCCGCATTACCGTCAGCACACTGGATAGTACGAGGACCGCTTCTTCCATTGCTTTTCAGGAAATTACCTGAATATATTTATCTTATTGTTTTCTTATTGTTTGTCTTTACAAGTATGGCATTCTCTCGGTTGAGTTTTATTGTTTTAGCCATCAACATTGTCATCTCCTTTTATCGTCTATTCGTTCATTACAATGTCTTTTGCTGGCAACTGATAATTTTGTTGGCAATCTTCTGCGCTCTTTATGCATTATCAGGATTGCCGAGGCTGCTTTCGATAGGATAGATATCTAGTCCGTCAATCCTGTTTGAAATGATTTCTATTTGAACACACGCCCCTCCTTCCCCCCCCCCAACCATAATCGAAAAGGGTTTAGATAAAAATATCGAAGGGAAATAACGTACCGGAAAACAAAAGGATGACTATTTCGAATTCTGTTTTGGTTATGATATGATTTGTGCTCTAGTTGGCAATCTAGATGATGTTGCCCTTAATTAGAAAATATCGTCAACATATGACACTTCTTAGTGATATCTTAAGGATTATTGAAACTCAACTTGAGGAGTAAGTGAAAAGCTCTTGATATTCAGGCGTTGCCAATTAAATTAGAATTTCTGGGTTGACTTAAATTTAATCTATAAATTGTTGGTTTAACTTAAAACATTTTAAAATATGCTTTATGAAATGAAATGATAAGCAAAATGAGAGAAGCTGCAAGAATTTATAAGTATTTTCAAAATTCTTCGAAGTCGAATAACCAAGAATTTGTAATGACGGAATCGATCTTAATTTGGGGCACGTCTTCCTCTTTTAATATTTTAAAATTAAAAATATATTCCACTGGATTTTGTATTTATTCTTTCGAAGGAAAAAAGGAAACTAATGCCATTATCGTTTATACAATTTATGCATATTCTGAATCATTGTTTTCTGTTTGAAAGAGTTAGAATTTGTTTATTTATTATTTCGTTGTGAATTAAGAACTTAAAGTTTTATAAACAAAGCCTTTCTTTTTCACTCTCACTCTTTCTCTTTCTCCCGCTCTAACCTTCTCCCTCACTCTTTGTCTTTATCATTAAATTAATCTTCAGCAAACCACACAAGCCATGAAATAAATATTTTTTGCAAGTGTCTATAATGAAAACGTATAAAAACCTGACACTATTATTTTTATAGTTTACTCTCATCCCCTCCGTCGAAGGGCAGGCCTTCCCACTAATGAAGACCCCTCCTTAAATTATTTCAATCTTTGTAATCGAACAACGGTGGCCGGGTCCGTCGGCATTTCTTAAGATTTAAAATATTAGATTTCTTTAACAACTAAGAGCACCGTGAAGGTGCTGGCCCTTTTGTATGGTTCAGTTCGGATGCATCTTATGGATTTTTAATATTTAGTTGTCTCCTAGTTATAGCTATTCAACGTTTTTGTGTTACCCTTCATTGTCGTTTTTGTGGCTTACTTTTTATTTTTTTTTTATTGTTTTTCTTTCGACCTTTTATCTTGTTTATTTACCCATGACGAGACGTGTGGAGAGAGGATTCATAATAATGTTTGCAGATACAGATCGTGGTACATCTACCGCATACAGATATTTTTGTCATCATGTTATTACTATTATTGACATAATTTGAATAAACATGACGGCAATCTTTTATTAATCTTTTATTCAGCATCTTTTTCCAAAACGATTTAAAATTACATTCATTTTTGGAAACAGCTATCTTGAGATTATCGAATTTATTTTATTGAATAATTAATGAAATTGAAATTCTAACCGTCACCAACACGTCATCGTCAACAATTATCTTCAAATGGAAATATTAATTTCAACGGAAAGTGTCATTTTAAATTTGACATTATTCTCAAATGTCAATATTTATAAATGTCACTTTGATGTCAGTTGACAAGTACGAACAGTTAATGTTAATTAACATTTCTATATCTGGATGCTTAAGCTTTTTGAATGCGTTTTTAAGTATGTCAAAATCATTACTACAGAAATCATACAGATTTCAGGAAAACGCTACGTAAAGGTTATCGCATTTCGTTTCTTCATTAATTAAACTTTGAATGTCCGTTAGGAATCCATATCACTTAATATTACGAGATGTTGAAAAATATTAAAAGGATGAAATTTACGTCAGTAATCCATCCATTTCACAGCAAGTACTAACAAACAATCAGAGGAAGAACACAGTGGATTGTGCAGTGTTTTACACGAGAATATACGATGCTACGTAAGATATTTACATCTATAAATAAAATACTCGAACATTTGCATGCACTCATTCATTTATTTGTTTTTTCGTTTGTTCTATCAGATGCTGGCATACTATTTAATTGAGTTGCAGAAAAGGATTATTAAGTAAATTTTGTTAATTGAGATTAACGCGATTATGGTTTTTACTTTTTTCTAAATACGAGATATTTTTTATATTATTCTAACTCGATATTAAAGAATATCACATTAATGTTTTTATTTATTTTTATAATTATATTTAAATATTTAAAATTATTTAATCTATTCATATTTTGCTTTCAATAGACGAATAATTTTACTACATTAAAATGACTTTGAGCTCAATTTTTTTGCTCATGATCTTTTGTATTTTGTCAATTTTTTTGAATTTATATTGTTTCTTTTGTTGAAAATTTTTATAAAAGAAAAAACTATCATTACAAAACAGTGAAGTCATCAAAAAATGATTGTCGAGTAAATAAAAATTCATTATCAACTTGGACCGCATGTAATTTATGCGATGACAACGATAACGACGCCAATAACAATAACAACAACAATAACACCATCAACTAATGCAACAATGACTAGAATATTATTATTAATGTAGTCTATCATTACTAATGTTTTGATTACTTCTAACTAAGATCACTGAACCGTCGGTTTCGATTATTACTTCTTATCAGTAAATGTGCTACATGATGTATAATGACGTTCTATTTCATGTTCATTATTGTGTATATGAATGCTTCTTTTTTCTAGCGTGCATTCAAATCTAATTTTATGACTTCATATCAATAGAAATTTTCATTATTGAATACATTATCAAAAACAACAACAAATTGCTTCACCAAAGCAAAACCAATTAAATATCAGTTTTAAAATTTTGTCAGAATTTTTAAAACTATCTTTCTTTACCATTACCCGTTTTCTATCCGGCGGACTTCAGCGGTTTTATTTAAAAATAAAAGCAAATAATAAAGATAAAAATTCAAGATAGCTGTTATCACGAGCAGCTGTTATCAATGGCAGCTGTTTCCAGTACGCTTTCAAAAAATAAACGAACTTTCCAAAAACGAAAACAAAAAACCAGTCTCGTATTAGTTTCGAAACTTCGAAAAATAGAAAGAAATATTTTCGATATATCGTTATCGTATTTATACAAACTAAATCGTTATGGCGTAAAA
The DNA here is from genome assembly GCA_963966595.1 of Physocephala rufipes. NCBI lineage: Eukaryota > Metazoa > Arthropoda > Insecta > Diptera > Conopidae > Physocephala > Physocephala rufipes. The sequence continues at coordinate 3,552,585 of OZ016505.1, forward strand.
ACTCAGTAAAAAACAATTCTTATTTAAATGAAAATTATTCAGAAATAAGATCTATAGATTATGATTGAGGGTGACGTAAATCGCAGAACAAAAGCCAGATTCGGTAAGAAGTTTTTTAAAAAACTATGAATTTTTTGTAGAGATTTATTATTTTGAGTAGCGTTATCTATAAATTTAGCCGTACGCTTTTTTTTGGACTATGAGATAATAGAGTTCGTAAAAACCACGAATCCACGGGTTTATGATAAGACACATACATATATACAATATATATTTTTATGTATTTACTAAAAGGCAACCATCGTGAACTTACTTACATGCGTTTTTATCATTATTTGAATTCTTGTTTGAATGGTCTTCCATTTGTTTGATTATCGCTTTTTTTGTTTTTATTTATTTTTACACCCTACATCGGAAGAGAAGACGACATATTCAGTCCCCGTGGAACCCTTTGTAACGCATTAAAGAAGACATAGCCGATATAGCCGAAAAATATATGTATTCCGAGTGGTGAGTATCGGCTTGGGTATTCTCTATCTTCCTAACGCATCTGATATTGAAAATGAACAATATCGAACTAGAAGACCTAAGCCTTCATAAAGAACTTCTTTGAACACGTACGTATTAAAACAAATTTCTCTTATCTTTCTCTTCAGATGAAATTATATCCACCAAAATAGGCGTAGAGGCACAGAGGTCTTTAGAGAGCAAATATCAATTTTTTTAGCTTGACTTTTATTCCCTTTTTATTCAATATCCCTAGATAAAATTTTTAGGAAATGGGTGTGGTATTTAGGGTACATAAACCTCGACCAAGCCGAAGCTATTTCTTACCTGTTTTCTTAAGCATTTAATTCTATTTTGTATCCTTTGCTTTGTGGAGTCTTAAACTTAAACCAGAATTTTATTCATATTAAAATGAACGGATTTGAGGGCATTTCAAACGTTCAAAAAACATTATTTTGGAAAGAGGAAAAGAAGAAAGGAAGAGAAAGGGAGCAGAATAATCGAAAGGCGCCCAACCTTTTGCTGCTTTGATATTATGAATCGATAAGATATGGCGTATCTTCTGTGATCACACATTTTGATGAAAGTATTATTGTAGTTGTTAAAAAGATATGGCTTCGGTTTGTTAGTAACTTAATAATTACTGTTACTTAGTCGTTATTTATTAGTTATTAAATAACAATTAGTAAGTAAATAGTTTTCATTGGAGATATAGATTTCTTCGTATAAGAGATATAAACATTATCTGTGTAGATATTAATCATAATACATTAATCTGCTTTTTATTTGAAAACAATAGCTACCTTTTTAAAAATCTACCAAACTCAGATCATTCTCAGATATCGCAAGTTCATGGAAGCAATTATTGAGTCACAAACAATTCGTTTAGAGACGTACTATGTAAATATTTGTGTGTGTATAAATTCCAGTCGGATGAATGTTTCATTTTGTTTGTTGTACCGGTTTTTGTCAACACCGTCACTACAAACAAAAAAGACTTTGTTTGTTTGACGTAAGACACCTTTTGAATGAGTCACTTTTAACGGCCACTCAAAAGCCACTCGGTAAACTCTACAGAAGTGTTCATTAAGTGAGTGAATACTTCATGAGTTTTGAGTTAAAACTATTGATTATAATTGATGCCAGAAAGTTATCTCATACAATTTTAACATTTCCCAAAATATTACTTCTTTCCAAAATTCCTGAAAACTATACCAGTTTGAGAAGTTTTTGAATTGCCAAAACATGATTTGTGATTCAGAATTTCTGCCAAATTTTTACAAAAATCTTTAAATGTCTGAATGAAAATAATGACTAATGATCTCGTATAGCCTGAAATCTTGAGTCCTTGCTAAAATTAAAAAATTTCGAATTTTATGAAAAGGTAGACCAACCAATTATTTACGTACGCGTCACAAAGTTTTATTGACAAAAATATCTGTCGGCTTTTATGTTATTTTTTGGCAACTCTTTTTGCGAGAAATATAATTCGGTACGTCTTCCATCTCGAATCGGAGGCTATTTTCAGTAAGCCATAATAAGCAAAAAAGAAGAAGGAATCAAAGGAAAAAGGAAGCCCTTCAGAAGAACTCGAAATGAGTCAGCCAACGAAGCAAAGATTAACAAGCATGAAAAAAGAGGATAAAGAGAAAAACAAAAACTAAAAATTGGTAATTGAAAATGTAAACGAGAAAGTAGTTTCATCTTTGCCATACGGTAAAATCACCAACGTCATTATTACCATTACATTAATCATTAGCATCGTTTACATTATTATTATTATTATTATTTCTTCTTTAATCTTACAGAAATTAATCTTAAGACTAAACTTTACAAATGAGCACTAGCTGCTAGGGCTATCGTCTCAATAGCATCGTTTACAATCAGCAATGCTATCACAGTATTGCTATCGTCAGTGTATTGAAGTTATCAACGATTTTCAAAAGAATTATCATCACCATCTGAAGCATCATCATCACCTTCATCCCAGCGTCATCATCAACATCACTCTCTCTCTCTCTATTTACCGTCACGCAATGCTAAACAAACTAAATTGATGCGGATGTGTAGATGTGTGTGTACGTGTGTATGTGTGCGAGTGTGTGTGTGTTGTAAACGGTGAGCTGCTGCCATCATTTGCCTGTAACTTCTGCACTTGCCCTTCTTTTGCTGTTTTCGTTTCGTTTTCGTTCATTTGGTTTTTAAAATTCCCCCTCCCTCCAATGCTAATATTCCTCCTTTATTTGCTTGTTGTTGCGAATGCGAATGGTGCGAGTACTCGGAGGCAGCAAAAGCATACTGGACGTTATAGGCAAAAAGAAAGACTGAAGAAGCAGTAAAATCGCTGCAGGCATGTATGAATCCAGCACGAGTTGCTCCATGAAAGAAACTGCCGCTTGCAGAATATACGATTTATTGCAACCGTCGCAACAGCCGTTTTTGCGCTGCTATTGCAAAGTATTTTGCTTAAAGGTTTCTTCCTTTTTCATTCCTAAACACCAACCCACCCCACCCCGTCCCAAACACACTAGCAACATTCCACGCTCTTTCTCTGTTCCCTACAGAGTTTTTCACTTTTATTTCACAGCACTTTGTTCTTCGCACATTCTCTAAAGCTTTTGCCAGAAGTAAATTAAAAAGAAAAGGCTAAAATTTTACAAGAATTTTTTATATTTAATTCTTTTTTTTACTTTTGATTTTCTAGCCAGCGGCATATTTCTGATTCTTTCTTTATTATTATTATTCTGCAGAGACCCACTTTTGGTTTTAATAGTCGCCTTTACAACAACAACAAAAAGAAAATAAAAAATTCACTCTCAAACTCATGCGCTTATGAAATCGATCAATAAATTTAAATCTTCTTCATCATCTTCTGCTTCTACTTGATTTTCTTCCTTCAATAATCAAAATAAATCGAAACGAATTATATGCGTCCTAATTTTGTTGTTGTTGTTGTTTTTTTTTTTGCCCTCAAGTTTTAGTGTTTACCATCAGTTCAATTGAATTTTGATATTTTTAAATTGCAATAACAAACACACGAACAATAATAATAATAATAATAATAACAACAACACCAACAACGATGGCAATAGCATTAACCTGCTGCCGCATATGTTTTTCGGTTTGAAACCCACCCGTTGTATAACGTTCTTGTGATTGTTGTTGTTGCGCTCATTGTTTTTTCTTTTTTTCGTGCGATTTTCTTCATAAACTGCAAATCTATTTTCCTCGAACCTGACCCACACTCCGTCCCGGTTTATCTGCATTGATTTTGTTTAGCTCGACTTTCATTCTGTTCTTCTAACGTCTGGTTGTCTGCTGTTTGTTCCGCCGTAGCCAAGTGGGTGGCTCTGCATTTATTGCTTTCTACTTTAGGTTTTATGGTAAAGGGTGGCGCAGAGAGTGGTTTATAGATACTCATGCGATGTTGGTTAAGGTTTTGATTTATTTGAAATCGATGCAATTGACCAAAATGATTGCATGGAGTTCTTCAAGTGCGTAAAACAAGGCAAAAAAAATATGGCAGAGTCGAAAGTATTTTTAAACCAAATACGATTATTTACCAATCATTTCTCATGGCGCAATATCATTATGATCATCATTATTATTTGAGTTCGAACGTTAGATAGGTAGAAGTTAATTGGTATAAGTTTTCTGATGAATTTTATGATTAATGAAGCACCTATAGAGTAAAGTAGCCTGGAAGGAATCAGCATTTCAGAAACAGCGCTATAACCGAAATGAAATGGAGGCACATATAAATATGGTTCTTTTAATAATATAATATCGGTATAGTAGTATGTACTATATCATTTCTAGCCTATATTTCGAAGCGGTCACATCAATTGCACGCCACCAATATCACACAAACTAGCCCCACTTGACTCTTCTTCCTTTACACTCTTTCCCATTGCTCCCAATTCAATAAAATTCAACAAATTTTTTTTAGTAAATCCAAAATATGGAAACCTTAAAACTTACCATTTGCAGGAAGCATGTTGACAGCAAAAAGTGTCGCCGCGTACACGAGCCCATGACATTCTCTCAATTCATTCAAAACCGGGTTGGAAACTATTTCGAAAGACCGCTTGTGAGAGAAGTCATCAAAGAAGACAGACGTGGAGGAAGAAGGCAGATGTCAATAATGATGGCTAAAAACTTTTTTATCACAATTTTATTGTTGTTTACAAAATGTTGTTGAATTCTACAACAAAACTACAAACTGCTGCTATGAGTGTTGTTGTTGCTTAAGCCGTTGTTGTTGCTTAAGCCGTTGCTGTTGCTTGTAGCGCTATTAATTATTCTACTACTGTTGCTCCTTCTGCTGCTTCTGCTCCTGTTGTTGTTTCTTCTCTTGCGAATGATAATTATGACTCTTTTCATTCTTTTCTCCGTTCTTGTTCTTGAGTGAACGTTTTATTAAATTCATATATGTATTATCATCACTTCAGTTTAAAATAAAACCGGATTGTAAACCAACACGCACAACAAACACACAAAAAAACAAAATAAAGAGGAAGAGAGTAGACTTTTATCAGAACTAGAGTTAGTTACGTTTGGCACTCGTACTCATACTAGCGATCATTAGTGCGAGCGTGACGAAATCAGCGAGCAACAACAAACAGGACAGGTAGAATTCTTACTATTCATGACTGGACTGACGGATACTTTTGTCTATTTTGGTTAGCTTGAGTCAATTGGATTTTTGTGATTTTCTAAACACCTTTTTGAAACAAACTATTACTGTGAAACCACAACCTGGCAGCGGCAGCGGCAGCTACGTGAAATTTACACAGGAGCTTATGGGAACAGCTAGCTGCCGGGCATCGTCAGCAAAATTAAAATCTATTTCGTCAGCAAAGCATTTTCTCTTTTTCTGTCAAGAAGAGTTGCCAATTTTTGACGAAAATCCTAGACAATTTCTAAGATTGTAATAGAATTATAATAGAATGTAAACAAAACCCGAACGGAATTCACAACTAAATGAAGAAAATGTAAACAAACAAATGACAGATGTCGCTGTCGATGCCACTGCCACATATAATCCCGGCAGCTCGTGAGAGAGCGTTACTGCCGCTGCCGCTGCCAGGTTGTGGTTTCACAGTTATTCTTATCGCTGTAATTGCTTGTTATTTCAATTTGTCTGACAGACGGAAAAGAATATCATGGATAAATTTCTAAAACAAAAATAAATTATTTTTTTATTTAATTAAGCTTAATTTATTAGTCGGTAGTAATTCAATGCACATTTTTTTAATTTTCTCTCACTTGATTTTGGCTAGAATTAAAAATTACGTCAGATTAAATCTTTAACATGTTTTTGTTCTCTGCTTGCTCACGAAAATTAACATTATTTATTACATACAATATTTCCTTGCTTTATAAACAAATCATTTTCATCATTTTTCTCTTTTAATTTAAGTGCATTCATTTCTAAGCCAATAAAACAACAACACCAACAACAACATTAACTTTTTACACACATCTATATTTCTATAAATTAAACCTCAAAAATACCTTGAAATAACATTCAACAAACCGAACTATATTTTCGAGTATTAAAAGAAAGTGTTACACACTCATAAATGGCCATAATAATAACTGACACATATTTGTTTTTGGGGAAAATGGCTGGATTATTTTTGCCCTACTTCTTTTAAATCACCCAAAAACAATTGTTTTTTATCCGAATAAAAGATTTCACTATCTCACCGAACACCAAATAAATACTGCCGCGACAACCGCTCGACACAACTTCCGCTCGTTGAATGAGCTATTTTAATATTCGTTGTTTTTGAAGTCCACAACGGCTGCTAGATGCTCGTTAAATTTTGCTCGCTACCTTTAGTAAATAGTGTGTTTCATTCACTCTTGTATACGTTCATATTCAAATCAATTTCAAATCATATGGAAAAAGCACTTGTTGATCCTAACAAGAGTTGCCAATCTAACGATCAAGCTCTTACGGAAAATTGAATTTTCTACATAGTCGGGGAGTTTATATAGCTCCTAATTTCGTATGATATGAAAATTGATCGGTTACTGGAAAAGGAAAAAGCTAATTTTAAAGACATCGAAAGTCTTTAGGTCACGTAATAATACGGAAAAGCTAAGAAAATGCAACGCAATTGCTTTTAAACAAGAAACTTTTAAGCTTATGTATTACATATATTCAGACGTTTTACAAGTACAAAAATAAATACACAAAATAATATTGCGTGTAGAATTCGTTTCTATGACGTCTCAAAAATGAATCATGGTATAAAAGCGGCAATTTCGAAATTAATGGTATACGATCAGATACGATCTCTAGGTGACACTGCGTGATATTCGGTGCGTGATGAATAGGATACATTGTGTGTACACATATGATATTTAAGTTCGAACTCATAGGCAAACAATACATGACAGGTGGTGGATTCAAATTGAGTATCTTTTTGTTGCTGATCCTGTGGTACGACAGTCTCTTCCTTCATTCTGGGACCACAACGCCAAACATTAAACCTAAATTGTCGTTTTGCTTGTTCCATGTAAACCGAACGACGTGGAGACTGCTGCCGATTAAAATGATCCAACTGACTTCAAAAGCCGATCAGAATTTTGAGCTTTACCTTTAGAAAGACTATTGTGAATATGCTTGAGCATTTGTAACGGCACTTAAAATTCCGGCCTGAAAGTATGTAAAGAAAACATATAGGTCAGTAACTGCTCGGAGGGATGATTTATGAATTATTACTACAGGGAAAAAGTTTTGTGCTCACAACGGTCTTACTGTTGTGGGAGGAAAAGGAACTATGTTCTATAGCAAAAGCTTGGCGGAGCGAATATGAGGCAAAAAGGGCTTTTGGCAGTGAGCATTTAAGAACGCTGGCTACAAATAAACTGACATTGCAAATGAAGTTGAAGTGACATAAAAGCCAGATTCAGGAATCTATACATTGATAAAGTATTCCAATAAGAATTATATCAATTAAACCCAAAGGTAACAGCTTTAAATAGTTCTCAACCAGCAGTTTACCACTGGGTAACTCTTTTACAGTGAGAGCAAGTCCCCAGAGGTTCATTATTAGATGAGGTTACCAGGTTCTGAATAAATGGAACTGTATAATAATGTATAGAAGAGATTCATTAAAACTAATTCTATGCCACTGTTATTGTATTATGGAGCAGAAGATTGATATACTTCTTCAATAATACTGATGCGGTTCTCCGAGTATTTATCACATATTTTAATATTTAATTCCTTTGTCATATCATATCGACATAATTAAAAGCTTTACTTTGGATTGTTTTCATTAGTCTATACGGCTCAATTTTCAGGAGGCAAAACGACAACCTCAATTAAATAAAACACTTTTAATGTATTTTAGTTAATTTCAATATTATTTCATATAAGTCTGCAAAATGTACAAAATACATTAGTATATAATACATTGTATTATTGGAAAAACCCGGAATGAAATCAAGGAGACAGTGGAAAATGCTTGTGTAATCACTTTCCATTTCACCCTAATCTTTATCCTGCACAAACAATACAAAAACTTCAAAAATTAGCCACCGATTAATGTAGAAACCCAACAAGTCAGACATAATTAAAATTTCTTAGATTTTGATTTTTCTTTCCAGTCTCTCAAGCAAAATTCTAAACATTTGAATTCAAATAAATTCTCGATTTTTCTATGTATTGTGTTGTATATATTACATTATATCGTATTGTATACATTACATTAGATTTGATGATATATTACATTAAATTCTTCATTAATGTTAAATCTAAAAATTAGGATTATATCATTTGCGAAAGCAATACAAATAATTATTTTTTCTACAAAACAGCAGGCTTTATTATTGAACCCTTAAAGAAAATAAGAGACATGCTGGCGTATTATTCGGCGCTCGGCCGTTACGTTCCATAATAAAAATCTATGTTTCATTCCTGTATTTATTATTTAATAGAGAAAATTAATACATTTATTTAACGATTGTAACGTAGATCAAACATTTATAGAGCAAACATATTTTTTTCAAATTATTACTGGCAATAGGAAAACATTCTTGTAATATTTGCAGCAAGAAATTAAGATCTAGGAGTTTTTTCAAAATACGCATAAATAAAATGCTAAGCCTCTATAAAATGAAATTTCGATTTATAGAGGAAAACGCTAGAAGTAATTAATAAAAACGAAGTTGCTCAGAATTATGACGAAGTTTGACGAATTACTTTGCAGACTGATGGACTTGAATTAGATTGCTAGATATTGTAATGAGAAATACAATTTTCAAATGAAAATTTTCACGAGAATCGTGAGTGTACTAAAAAATAACAAAGGAGACCACGCTTTAGCTATGCTCAGTTCCCTAAGACATGAATATCATCTTCTTCTTCCTGTTCCTTTTCCCGTTGGCGCACCGCAACTGCTGTCTCAACCAATAAGTAAAGGCATTTGAATTTATCTTTATCGTCACGTATAAGGCCTAAAATAACAAAGAAGAAAGATGAAGGATACGAGATTCGATAGAACTTTGACCTTCGACTTTTTCATAAAAGAAAACGCTCTAAATATTACCACAATTAGTTGATTATTTGGATTTTTCGTTGTTACGACTTATTACATATTTCTAGAGAGCACGATAGACCGACCTGTTAAATGCTTACCTTTCACGAAATGATTTCCTGGATGTATAACCTGCACTGCCGATGTTACTGCATTATTATTATTTGTACTATTATTACTAGTGCTATTGTTGTTGTTGCTGCTGCTGATGTTACTTATATTATTACTGTTGTTATTGTTGTTGTTATTGCTGGGGAAATTTGCCGCAGTTGCTGATGTAACCACTGTCGCTTCGGCACCAACAGTCGCAGCAGCAACTTCAGCTGAAGTAACAATAGCACCAATATTGGATGCCGCTATTATTTGTGACGATGCTATCACATTTTCTGGATTAGCTAATAATGATAAAAGTGAAGAGATTTAAAAAAAATAGTTAGTAATGATGAAATAATAATCATTATAAAAGGGAATGAATAAATCCCGAGCAGGTTTTCTCCAAACCTTACCAATAATATTTGAGTTAGCTGTGATGTTTGTAGCATTAGAAACGTTCGCATTGTTTCCTCCAACCTGATGGGGTAATTGTGGGAGATGCGCTAAATTAGGATGCGGCGCTGAAGTCCAATATGTTGTATTAGAAGCAGACGGGCTGGTAGTTGTTACTTCTTCGGTACTGAAGTTTATTTCATATATGATTCATATAATTAGAACTATTAAAACTTCGTGGGATTATATATGTTCAACTTACTTCATTACACTTTGCCAAGCGTCGGAATTTTCAAATTTAACTTCCTCTTCGCTTTGTGCTTCACATGAATCATATTCATTCACACTATCGTCCTCAGATCTATAAAGATAAGGTTCAGACATTGATAAGCAAAAGAAAGATTAAGGAGAAAGTTTTTCAGGAAATATTTAAATCTCTACAAAATTCCAAACAATTTCAAACAATGAAAATATTTGTCAGAACAAAGCGTTTATAAAGCAACTAATGCAAATAATAATTCTTCATTAGTGTGAGCATTATTTTCTTATGTATTTTATGAATTACTCCAAAGATAAATAATAAAATGTTGAAGTTTTCACGAGAAAATATAATTTTTAAATTGTGGAAATCAACAAATTATTGTACATTAACCATCTGTCTTTGTATGAAGTGTGTTCACATTTCAGAAAATTGGCAAATCTTCAATCTATTGACATTATGCAGGGCGATGTTTACATTCAAATCTGACGATTTCGAGTTATTTGCTGTAAGAGTTGCATTTTTAAAAAATTTGGTTCAATACCGCTACAATTCCAGGGACGTTCGGTAAATAAAATAAGGCAGATTGTTACTCTGCTGGACTTACAAAACAAGTTATATATTAATATAAATATTAGCAAAGAATCTAACGAAATTTAGGCAACCTATAGATCGAACACAATTGACTCTTCCAATCGACCCCGAGCGAATAAAGTTGTCAAGCGCACATAGACTGAATACAATCAATTCGTTGACTAGAGCGATGGAAGCTCTCATTTTCAAAACCTATATGAGTTTCAGCGGTTGCAAACAGAAAAATGACGAACAAGCAAGCGATTGGATCAAGTTGAAGTAGAATTGTCGCTGCAAATGACCATCGTTAGCGATTTGAATGTGTTTAGGCTATTAGTCATCATTGAATTGTTAATTTCGATTGGAATCTACAGTGAAGACACGGCTATATATTTAAATAATTTTTTGAGGCTTAATATAATTGACCACTAAATAGCAAGCGATATAGTTAGGATGTTTTTATGTCTTTTGTATACCACTGTGTATAATTAACCAAAAGCTAATTGTATGCCATTAATATATTGCAAAGGAACAAAACAAATAAAAGGATAGCCTCTTTAAAACAATACCTCACAGCACTGAAATTAGTTTTTTGATCATCTACAATATTATTTTGTACTTGAAATTTTTGATTTAGGTTTTGTGGGTAGAAATATCTGGTATTTTCACGAAAGTGCGAAGTGGATATTGAAGTGGGTACATTTGCGTTAGAAGAAAGAACAGCCTTCACCGGGCTAGATGAAGCAAATGGTAAACGATGACCTGCAGCAGCTGCAGCCGCTTGAGCGGCAACTGTAACTGCAACAGCAGCGGCTTGGCGTTGTTTGGCGGTTTGAATTTTTGCAAGGATCTTAGCCTGGATTTGCGGATGAAGGTTTTGAAAACCTTGGGGATTTGCGGCAATGGCTTGTTGCCATCTGATGAAGCAAATAATGTGGGCGAGGAAATGAGGAATATATTTGAAGCAATAACAACAACATACCGATAAATAACACTATCGTCGTATTCCATATCAGGTTCAACCTTAACAACTTGGCCGCCAGATGTGTGTACAAAATGATGACCAAGAGCGGTTAATACATTGGCAACTCCATCGTGAACCTCTTCGCCGTCAACCTCTTCAGTGGTACCAACAATCTGTAAAAATTTCAAAAACACGTACATTTTGTGAAAATTACTTGAATTTAAATAAGAAACAAACCACTTCCGATGCGGGACTACCCGTTATTGGATTAGGTCCACCGCTAGTTGAATGCATGGAAGAGTTCAATTTTTTTCCACGGCGGGAAATTGTAAAATGCAAGGGATCATTGCCTTCGCGACGAATCATTTCGGGCAGAATACGTCGTCGGGCATTAATGAACCAATTGCAAACCTGTAGAACAGTTAAATTCGCTTCTTGTGAGAGAGTGAATTTCTCTGCATCGCTTGGATATGCATTGTAACGATGTTCGTATAGCCAGCGTTTTAATATTTTAACTGAATGCTTTGGTAAATTGCCACGTCGCTTACGCATTGAGGTCTCCGATGTATCCATAACAATCTCTTTATATTCCTTGATATCGTGCATTTCTGATATATCGTGCTCTGTAATATCTTCTTCGACAATTGTTTCATGATGTTGGCTATCATCTTCATCCTCGTCATGCTCAACCATACCAACAACTGTAACACCATCTTGTTCGATATCATCATCGTGACCATCTTCTTCGATGCTCGATGTCGATTGGAAACGATCGCGTGCTAAAAGAAAGCATTTAAATAAAGGATTTATCAACGCAATAGGAATGTAGATTCGTATGGACAGGAATCTGGATTTACTAACTTCAGTAACTGAATACACGTATAGTGAGTGGGATACAAAGCTGTGCAAGCATTTTATTAGGTTTTATACTGCTTTTTTTATAAATTTCGCCATTGGTAGTTTGGTGTTTTTTATGCACCACTACAAATAATTTAACCACAAAAATTGTCACGCCATAAATTGTTGCAAATAGAAATTGTATATATAAACAAGATAGCACAGTAATATAATTGTTTTATAGAGAGAGGTTATTAAACTGACGTTCGTGAATTTTCTATATATGCACTATACTACTTAATTACACTTTTAACAGAGAGCACGAATATATTTATCGACCAAAAGTGAAGAACGGACACTTGTCTGAAGAAACGCGAATGACATTTCAGTTCTTGTAAATTGCCATATTACATAATTTGACAATATCTGTATAAAAACTCGTATTTGACAATATACGAAAATTTTAAATTATTACATTTTCTTCAGACAGTGACAGCTATGAAATAGTTGACATATTTTAAAATACAATTTGAATTTTCGTCCCTTACCTTCGTGAGCAATTATCTGTGCTTGGATTTGCGCTTCCTGGGCCATATCCTGAATATCCTGTCGTATTTGTCGATCCAGCGCTGAATTCACTTCCTCTTGATGCAACGCATTGGGAGAGAGCATCTTTTCAATAACTAATGTTCTTTTTGGGAAAGCTGGCACAATTATTTCGATTTGCGTGGACGTTTGCTGCGAAAACACATTAAGATAAACACATAAAACTCTGGTCGGATAATTTTTATTGCTTGCTACGAGTTACACCTTATATTACTATTTTCAATAGAAAAATTTTCCAAATATGTTCAAACTTTCTCGAAATTTGAAAATAAATGCCTTGTTCCGCCGACAGCATCGATCAAACGTAAAAGAACGCCTTCTTCGATGTTTTATTCAATTGTAGTTTTCTTTTCAAGCAAAGTATTTCTTTTCCCCTCTAAGGAGAACTTCTAAGTGATTGCTGGGTTTTCCTTGAGCTCGACGATTTTAAAATCGCAAAGTACTTTTCTATGGATTTTTGAATTTTTAAATAGTTGTCAACAAAGATTCTATAATATGTCAATTTCCCGAAAACTTCAAAAATCTTTCTCCGTAAACTTCAAATTTTTTAATTCCGATTTGTCTGTCTCACAAACGACAGCTGTCAATAAATGGAAGCAAATCATACTGTCAAAGGTCGAACTGATATGTAGCAAAGTTTTCCCGCCTGTTAGTTTGTGTGAAAAAGACCACAATATAACACGAAATCGCAGAACAACCAGTCCTTTTTGAGGAAATGGCGGAGTTTTCTCGAAATTCCCAGGGCTGACAAGGTAACATGTACGTGCCTCGAATAAACGTATAGAAGTAAAATCTAACGATAGTTGCAATAAAATCAAGAAATCAGGTGGATTACTGAAAACTAATTGTGAATTCGGAACGGCTAATAATGTGCAACTCCATCTCAGCCCATGAATATATGTAACATTGTGATCGTGGGCTGACAAACGAAAAGCTCAGAAAATTAGTTCTAGCGGGTATTGATTGCAGCCCTGACCAAAATTCATGCGTTGGTCACATTTACGTACGCAATGGGGGTTGGTTAGAAAAAACTTGTCCATTTCAGCTACAATTTCTTTGGCTAGTCTACGACGCTGATTCATAAAAATAGGGCAAATTGACATTACTTTGAAATAGTCATATATCAAAATTCTTCGTGGATTAGGTAGCGAGGAAAGGGTAGGAACGATGTTTTCAAATATGAGAAATGTCATTTTTGTAGATAATCGACAGTATGCTAGAGAAAAAGCGCCAAAAATTAGCTTTGATTTTCATTGTAAATTTTACGGAAATCCAGCCCATCCAAAGGCATGAACAATATGGCGTAGGTCATTGCTCAAACCTATATTGCAAAAAAAAACATATCGAACGACCCTTAGGGCTATTGGTCACTTCCTTCCATTTGGGAGTTACACTTACCTATTTCTTTTAAGGAATCAATTAGCATTTACACTTCTCTTAAAACATTTTTTGTTTATTTACAACGGCAATTAGGTTGACATTTGGAATAATACTCCGCAAGGATAGAACCAAATGTCGACGAATGTCAAATCGGGAATTATTTCTGAGAATAATTTTGAAGTTTCGTTGCTTTTTGAAGTCTTGTCAAAATGACAATTCAACAAGAAAAAATGTTTTTGTTTATTTTAAATGCGCGCCGATTTATATTAATTAGACTTTTATAGTTATTTTTTCTATATATTTAAAATACTTTACAACTTTAATCTACTGTTGAAAAAAGCACGCCGATTGTCAAGAATTCGTGTAACACTTTGAAAATCGAAGCTAAAAACGAAAGCACTTTATCACTTCGCCAGCGGAGGTGGAGACGAAAGACATACGATTGCTACCGATTTGACAGCCGAAGGTATGAATGCGCAACATATAAGTATGTTTGTGCTGCACTGTTGTAGACGTTAGAAGTTAGAAGTTAGATAGAGATAGATAATTGTCACGACGAATCGCGTCAGGTTTGCCATCACAACTTTTCACATCTATTGGTAATATGTATAAAAAGGAGTATAAATGGCTCCATGGATTATATTATGGTTTTATACTCCTGCGCATGGGATAAGGACCAGCTTAATGTGATTTAGGAAATATTGTGAATAAGAATTATTTGATAAAAATTTATTAAAATAATAGTTCAACTAGAGGAGAAATATGTGTCTTTTCCTTGCACATGCTTTTCAACTACTTTTTTCAAGATGCAAGGGAGTGTGATAAACTTTGACCATATATTAATTGAGGTCGCCACTGTTAACCCTTTGCTTGACGAGTTACAAAAAAGCCACTCATGTAATCAGTGCGGTTCTATCACATTTTCGTTAATTTAAAAATTATTCTAACATTGGAATGGAATTAGATGACGAGCGTTTAACGAGCATCGACGAACATTTGCTCCTGCCACTGATAGATATCAAGACAAATGGTAGTGATGTAGACGTGGAACTCAAACCCACCGATGGTGGTGCTTCCAATACGGTACTACTCGACGAAAATATTAAAGATGAACCCTCTACAGAACCAGCTACAGCACAGGAAGATCCCCTGAATATAATACACAAACTGGAAATGAAGAGTGATATTCCCGAAAATGGTGTCGAGTTTCAAGGGCAGTATAATGAATGCGATTTCTTCAAAACAGAGGCTGTTGAAGTCGAAAGTCCTGAAGTTGAGCAAAAGTCACGACGTAATAAACGTATGCGTATATCGGTAGGTGAGATAAAGGGACGTAATGGTTATATATGGAGTAAAAATAAATCAGATGCAATCAAAACAAAGGATGATGGCGATTGTTTTAAATCAATATCGCCCAGAGGTAAGGGACCAGCGCGCCTTGTGGCAAATATACTCGAAGCGTGGCATTTACTACTAGATGATCCAATTCTGCATAACATTTTAAAACACACAAACGAAGAAATCAAGAAGAGGAAAGGTAAAAATAGCACGACGAGTTATCAACGCAGTTGCGATTTGCAGGAGCTCCGCGCTTGGATTGGATTAAATTATCTTTGTGGTGTGTTTGCTGTAAATGGAGGTAATCTTGAGGAACTGTGGACTCCAGAGTTGGGTAATGGAATATTTCGAGCTACTATGTCACTTAAAAGATTTGAATTTCTTAGCGACTGCATGCGATTTGGAGAGAAGGCAAAGAAATCGTACAAAAACAATCCAGTGCACATTGAGCTCCAGGATGTCTACGAAGTTTGGGAAAAATTTATAATCAATTGCCGCTCATACTATGCGCCTAGTGGTAACTGTGTACTAGAAGAATACATCATTGACATGACCTCTACCGACTGTCCCAAGAAGTTCAACGTTAGCATACCAACTAATAATTACGAACGTCAAGGCATCCGTTTGATTAGTTTGCATGACGCTAAGACCCTGTATATGTGCAATGCAATCATTGGCTGTTCAGCAGAACCAATAAAGGAAGAGGTCTTGGCATTGGTTTGTGACATTAAAGGAACATTTCGAAATATAATCCTTACTCAACGTTACACTACATTCGAAATGGCGCAAAATCTTGTTCAGAGCCAATTATCTTTGGTTGGCAATTTGCCCCTGAACGCAATGGAGATTCCTAGGGAATTCAACATAAAAAGTAAACAAATTCCTTCCAAAATCTATTCCGGCGAGAATACTTTAATACTGACTGATGATGATAATAAAATATTGTTATCCAGTGCGCTTCCATATGAAATTGATGCTGTAAAGTTATATACAGGTACCGAAAAATCTGGACAACGATTCTACGATGCAGCTACATCTTATACTACTACGTCCACTTTTGGACATAATGCATCTTCGAAAAGTCGCTGGTCTTTGCGTTTTTTTCATAGTTTACTTGATTTTGCCTGCCTCAATGCTTGGCTGTTATTTCGTCTCTCAGAGCAAGGTAAAGAATCGATACAACAAAGAGATTTTCAGCGACAGCTTGGCCTTTTCTTAACCCAACAGCATCTTAAGCGACGTCTTCAAAAGAATTCGAAAATTCCATTTCAATTAAAATTGCTTATCTGTGAAATCTTGGGCGAGCCCATTGAGGATTTGCTATCGGAGGCAGTCAGTGCAGCAGCACAGGCTAATAGCGCTGGTGAGATTCCGTTGGATAATGCAAAAATTCCTTCTCATATACAGTTATTGTCAAAGACAACACCCAAACGGGGCCGCTGTCGTTCGTGTCCCTCGAAAAACAACATCAAAACGCGTTGGCAGTGCCAGCAGTGTGCACGTTCGCTTTGTTTGACGCATTTGATTATGCGTTGTAGTGATTGCACAGGTCTCAGTAAGAACACAAATGAGGAAAAGGACGTAGATTTTAAATAGTTTATTACCAGAATGGATATTTTTTCATTTGTATTCAATACAAATTCTTCGTTCGTAGACGACATTACTTCCAGACCAGATACTTTCTGGTATAAATCGTTTCAGCTTTTTATTTGTATACATTATATAGATTCTTAAGTAACAAAACGAACATTTTAAATAAAAATGGTGGGTGAATATTTTGCCCACTATCGGTGAACAATAAATGTATGAACACAGCGAGCAGGCGCTTTTCGATAACTTTGTGGATAATGGATTTCCAGGACAAATATGTGCAGATTTTAAAATTTGTACTGAAATGGTTTTGGTGGCTTCTGTGATTTCTTGCCAAAATTTTGTAACAGCGTTGGCTCGATATGATTAAGAAATAAATTAAGAAATTGTTCATTTTGGTGATCACACAATGGTAGGCCCAGTTCCTTGCAAGATTTAACTATTTCGGCGCAGGCTCGAAGGTCCCCGCGTTGATCTGCAATACATTTCAAAGGAAGCAATAAATCAATTCATTTCTTAGGGATGTATCAAGGATAGCCTGAACGGACGTACATTGATATTCAAAGAGTACCGCTAAGCAAATTGCACATGCCTCCATCTTCTTGTATTGTAAAAATGCTTCAATAAGACGATGTACGGCATCGACGTTACTTTGACGAAGGAATGAAGTGGAAAGGAAGCTAGATCTGAAAGGGCAGATTTTTAACGCAAGATTAAAGTTAGGTCCTTTCTGTTTCTTCTCCTTCGTTTACCTTTTTCCTATCAAATTTTGTAATTCTTCAAATTCTTCGAGCAATTGTGCCGCTGATTTTTGGTCGCTAAACCATTCACTTATGAAGCATTGTTTCCAAATGCATGCTAACACGAATATATCTTTGTGCTTAGTGTAAATTATGCGTGCCTTTTCTAACAGACTCACTAGGACTGCTTCACTCTTACTGGCCAATGTCTCCTCGGTGATCGTACGGAAAGCAGCGCGTGTTATTCGACGACCATCATGAAAATCTGTGCTGCATAAATCATAGGCGTGACTAAGTGTTGATAGGGCACTGTTAGTATTTCCACAACGCCATTGAGCCATTGCTTTGAAGGGCATAAAACCTGCATATCTGTCCAATAATTGACTTTTTTTTCGTTCGCATATTTCGATGAATGATTCTATATCCTGCAATTTGCTCAACGAACAAAGATATTTGAGGCATGCGATGAGTGCCCCATCGGACGGCAAGTGATGCCATTGGATGCACTGTTTAATGAGGTATAGAAAATCAATTTTGTTCTTGATTTCCAGCGTCGACAGCAATAAATTGTCCAGTTGGGGCCGTGATAATGAGCGTATATCGAGACCTAATTTAGGTGTTGCCGTTGTCTCAAGCCCATCCGCGATATCTTTGACCTTCAAGCTGTCAACGATCTGATTGAAACTATTTGTAGAGGCACCCGATTCAACATTTTTCATCAATTGAGCACGCATTTCTTCCCATTTCTTCGAATTCCGTGACACCAATTCATTTGTAAAACTATCGATTACATCAACTGAAGCAGTTGTTGTGCGATTGCTGGATACTGTTTGTAACGATGGCCAAAGGAAAGCAATACAATTTTGAAAACGCTGCAAAACTTTTGATGAGCTCGGTGCTCCGGAGGCACTTCCGCCGTTTGTTAGACGCGTGAAAAGAGCCATTTTTGTGGATATGAATAGTCAAATTCCTCACGAAATGTTGTTACATGATGCACTTTTTAATCATAGCTCGTTAGGCCATTACGCCAGTAACAATAATTTGCCGAACAAAAGCTCAAATGCTTTTTTATTAATTTTAACAGCTGATTCGAATGATGTAGTGGCATCTAGCGAGTGATAGTGAAGGCTTAATATATTAGTGGTAAATTGTTGGTAGAATTTAGCTGAATGTTCAATACAAGAAAAATAACAAGGCATAACACTTTAACTAAAAATATTGTTTACAAAGAAAATTTTTGAAATTATTAATAGTTTTTATAATTACGAAAACGCAAATGAAGTATTGAAAATGCCAGGATTCCATAATATGCTTCATACGATAGATAATTTTATGAATTGTTTTTCGCAAATATTAGGAATTAAAATTTTCATTCACATACAAATTCAATATAATAATAATTTCTAAATGAAACTTTAGAAGCTTTTCGTTAAATACTCTTCAGAAGTTATTATTCTTTTTATTACCACCGAATTGAATCTATTTTTTTCTACGTTATCAAAACTTTCGCCACTTATCAAGCATTTAAACTGAGCCGAAAAAATGAAATATTTTTCTCAATATTTGTTCTGAAGTATTTTTTTAAGCCATATCTTTTTGTGGTATTTTTTACAGATGATAAAGTTTACTTGCTTGTACAAATAATCAACTTTGCATAATTTGCTGCATTTTTCAACTTTTGCTCTCTTTACTTTTCATCTTAGCTCTGGATACGATATGGCAATGATTTTATTCTGAAGTAATGTTGGAGGGTTACTTCAAAATAACAAAATACAAAAAAAGGAAATGAAAAAATATGGCCATCCGTCCAACTTATTGCCCAAAATCTCTTCCCTCTTCTCGTGAATAATTTGATTCATGCATTCTTAAACTTGTTTTTTTCGACGCGTTGGCTATTTGAAAAAGCTAAAACCAGAGTTTAGGGGGCGGGTAAAAAGGATTCGTAACACGCTCTCCATAAAAATATGGAATTACGCCTTTCACGTTCAATAGGATTTCAAGGAAAGCAAAAAAAAAATTGAAATTTAAATTTGAAATGGTAGGAAATGTCATTTTCACTGTTTGACATTTGACGCGCCATTTCGTTTTTGCGATCTTCAAAGTCGTCCATAATTTTTTTAGTTAAACCGCGTGGCTTCCGATTTCGCGCTGATGAATTAAAAATGAAGGAAAAATTAGATTTACGTAATATTAAATTAATTATTTAGAAAGTGAATATTAAATGAGTGAAGAAGTGGCAGTCTCGCTTTAAGAATAAAATAATTTATCGATGTGTGAATTCTCCAATTCGTGAAAAAGACCGCAACCGAACGAATACTTTTGAAAATTATTCCAAAAGCGGAAGTATTTGTGTTTGTTTCACTAGATCATATTCCACTGATCATCAAATCTATAATTTAAAGTTAAAATTATTGTAAAAGTTGAAGAAACGCGAGGAAGAGGCATAAGTGATTTAATATGAGACGAACGATTCTGTTTTTTTTCTGAACGGTAAAGAACGGCGGCTGGAAACAGAAGTGTTTGTAATTGTCGTAATAATCAAGCCTGTTAAGTGTGTCAGTTATAACAAGAGAGAAAGAGAGACAGATAGAGTGGAAGCGATTAGTTGTCGTGGGTGGGAAGAGAAGGAGTGAAAAAGAGTAACGAGTCAAACGTTTTTATTTTAGCTGCGAAACAACATCAAGTAATTAATTTGTTTCATGATGACAGCTATTTATATTAATATCTCTTCAGCTATGTGTGTGCGAGTGGAAAGATCATAATACTTGGCTCACAACTAAAGGCACGCGTGTAAGTTTGTTTGAGGTAAGGAAACAATTAATTACAAGACGAAGGCCATCGGCTGGTTTCCTTTTAAGTATGCCAGTAAAGCATTTAGGATTTAAAAGGATTTAAAATCCTATACAAAATTAATTTCCACTTTTCAATAGTTTGTATTTAAATGAATTTATATGCATTTGTCTGATAACTTTTTGAATATTGTTACTTTTTGAATATAATGATACTTTTGTGAAATTGCATTTTCAGAAGTCTTTAAATCGATTCTGCAGCAATTTTTTAGTGAATCTTTTTTACTTTTTGATCATTTCATATTAAATGATTTTTTTAAACCAAAGAAGTATATACTAATCCAAAAAGCATGGCTAGGGTTCATAAAATATTGCCTAAACCGAATATTATAAAATATAAATCTTAAAGATGTCTAACCAAAATTTGTAAATTAATTGTGGTTTCTTTATAATATTTTCTTAGAATTTTTTGATATTTATCTACTATAATATATAAGAAGATATTACGAATAAAAATTAATAATAATTACAGAAATTATTTATAGAAATAATTTAAAAATTAGAACTCAGACTTTCTTTGAAAATTAAAAAAATTTTTTTTCTGAAAAATTCGTTTTCTCTTAAATGAAATTATTTATGAATGGTAAGCGATCAAATTAATATTTATTTGGTTTCTCACGTAAATAAAATGAAAATAATAAAGAGAACAACAACAAACAAACAAACTCCTTAATTAGACATTTTTTGCTGCCTAGGAATCTTCGTTTATTTTCCAGTTTTTCTTGATAATTTCTGTCGTTTTCTTATTTTCCATTTTTCTTTAAATCAATCGTCGTTGGCATTTGTTGTTGTTGCTGCTGTTTTTGTGGTCGCTGTCGGTTTTATCGTTTTTTGTTTTAAACAACAATTGCTTCCATCGAACTACTGGGTTTAACCTTTTAATACATTGTTCTCGTGATTGCTCTTGTTAGTGTTGTTGTTGTTGAAAGAGTTGTTGTTGTTTTTAATATTCTAGATTTCCTTTTAATTCGTCGCCGGCGTTCTGCTTCTTCCTCATCTTCTTGTTTTGCTTCTTCAGCCGTCTTATAGATTGGTTAAAAGGAATGTTATTATTCTTGTAGTTGTTGTTGTTGTTGTTAATTTTTTCATTGGCTTTTCCTTATTTGTTGGCTTAATTTTGTGTTTTTCTGCCTCTGTAAGTAACAATAAACATTACCGTTTAAATAATGAAAAGTAGAGAAGAAGAGGAAGAAGTAGCTTGAGCTTGTAAAGGGAAAATGAAATGAAAAACTTATCAATATAAAAAAATTATTTGTAAGTAATTCTCGTTTAGATTTTCTTCGTGTTCCGTTGGTTGGGTTTCTATTGTGGACGTGCGCGTGCATGTGGCAGTGTATGTATTCGTGTATGTGTGTGTGCGTTTGTGTGTTTATTTGTATGCGTTGACTAGTTATTAACTGTTTACTATTTGTCTGTCCTAGCTCTTCTTGTTATTTACACAATATCTTCCTGTCTCATCCCCCTCCTTGTGCTCTGCCTGTCTGGTCGCCTTCCGCCTGCCATTTGTCCATTTGTTCCTCGTGTCCAGTCTTTCCGTTTCTCCTTCCCGGATTTTTTTTTGATTATTGGCCACGACGATACTCATCGCAGCTAAGCAATCACAAGCCATTCTATCTTCATTTTTCTTATAAACCTACACCCTCTATGCCCGCGTAAGAATTCCCGCACCCTTCCAAAACCTATTGAGCACTTGCTTTTTTTTGTTCTGATCATTTACTATTTGTGGCTGATTTTATTTTGTTTTTCCACATTTTTCTTCCTTTTCTTTTGATTTTGATTAGTTTTTAAATCTCTATCTTGTTTTGTATGGGCCATCATCTCATGGTCATGACCAAACGACGTGACCAACCATTGTTCCCAAACAAATATTGAAATTTATTAAAAGGAAAAAAAAGACAATGGAAGCGGTGGAGGGCGGTGGTGTGGGCGAGGAGTGGTAAGACGTCAACAGTTGGAGGAAACAATGATATCATTTCTTAATGAAAAAAAGTCTGGGCTTTAGAAAAATTATGAAAAATGAAAATGCATTTGAAAATAGAATACAATTTTGTTTATAAACATTTTCATAGATATAGTCATGTAAAGTTTTTATAAAATTTATATTAATATTCCTAAAACGTTAGTAAACGACTTCATAAGAAATTTATTAAATAAATCGTGAATAAATTTATATAAAAATTCGTAAAAAAAATAAAAATTTATCTACAATTTTAAATTATAAATTTAAATGTGCATAAACTTCATAAGAGTTTCATAAAAGGTCTTCAAACATTTTCATTAAAAATTTTATATAAAATATCAAAAAGTAATTTGTACACATTTTATAAAATCTCATTAAATGGTTCATAAAATATATATATATAAAAAATACAGAAATACAAAAATTTCTAATTCTTAAATTTCACTTGCGTTTTTAGAAATTTCATAAAAAGTAATCTTGTTAGAAAATCCATAAAAATAAATAAATTAAATAAAAATAAATTCACAAAACTATGTATAAAATTAATCTAAACTTCTTCAAGGGAATTCATGAAAAACTCGTATGAAAAATCACTAAAAATTTATTGAAAAAACACGTCAAATTTTCTGAAGAAAAACTTAAGAAGCTTAATAAAAATGTATAATAATTTATAAAAAAATTATATCAAAATTTAGAAAACATTTACGAAACAAATTGTTATAAAAATTAAAAAGAAAATTATTTCGAAAGGACGAAATAAGAAAAGAAAATCAAATTATTTTGAAAAACTCATTGCCGTCTTCTCAAATATTTCTTTAATTTTTCTCAAACGCTTTAGAGTTTCGGAAACAGGAAACACTTCCATTTGATTAAAATGAATATTTACAAACTCCCTGATTACTTTACAAGCAATAACAACAACAACAACAACAATAACAAGAACATCAAAACAACAATCACTACGGTTTCATTAATAACCTCAATGAAAATAATGTAAGTAACTTCTCCTTCCGGTACTTAAAACAAGTCTTTGCACTTCCGCTCAAGCATTTCTTGTACTTTTCTTTTTTTTTTCTTTGAAATTGTATTTTTTCGAATTTTCCATCGGGTATCGATAAACTTCAGGAGGCGGGTCACAAAAATTTCATTTAAAAAATCGTATGAGATATAATTAAGCATGAAATGAGTCGATGCGGGTGTAATCGATGCGTACACACGTGTATGTGAGTAATTCCTCCAAAGGAATCTGCCATCATTTGACACATTCATGACGTCTCAGTCACGCCGTTAAGAAACAGTTATTGTCAGGATCGCCACTTAATCGTTTCAAATTAAACTGCTTTTCCGTGAAAATAACGATCGCGTTTATGACTGCAATTTTAATGGCGATGCTGTTGTCGTTCTTCCTCATTGTTGTTCGTAATTTTTAATCCTTGTTTTAATTTGAAGTGAATTTATTGAGTCGCTTCATAATTCTTTAGAGCGCAATTTACAGCTGCTTCAAGGTAATCAAGAATTTATGCTCGTTGTTGTTGTCGACATCGAGCATCCTTGTTGTTGTTGTTGTTATTATTATTGTTGTTACGGTTGTTATTGTTCGCTGTGTCATTCATTATTGTGAAACAGTTTTCTTTGATTTGCGGCCGGAAAATCTGAACGCTTTTAACGTTATTCCTGGGTTGATAAACGAAGAAGGAAGCGGAAGTGGCGGCGAGATTAACTAATCCAAGAACGACAACCAGCTCATCAACAACAGCAACAACATCAATACCATGAGCAGCAAGAACATTAACTATGGCAGCAATGTTACGTTACGTTTTGACGAAATAATTAAAATCTAAAAATCATAGGAAGAAGAAGGAAGGAAGAAGGAAGAAGAAGGAATTGATGTGGCGACTGTTATTTCTGTTGCCGTTGCTCTTAGTTTTGTTGTTGTTGTTGTTGTGGTGGTGGTGTTGTTGTTGTTGTGAACAATGTATTACAAAACGGAATTGCCGTTTATTTGTTTGTTTGCGTTTGATTCAAAATATAATTTAATTTTAGAAACAAAGTAAATAGTATTGTTTCACCCTCGAAGCCAACGATGAATGAATGAGTAGATAGATGGATGAATGGATAAATGGATAGATGGATGAATCGTTAAACCCATGAGTTGTACATGATAGAGTCAGAATAAGGAAGATCGGGGTAAGAATGAAAGAAAACTTTAACTTCAAGACGCTAAAAAATAAGTGAAAAGAGTTAAAGGGATAAAGGTGGTGAAAGGAAGAGAGGGGGAGAGAGAGGGAGAGAGAGAGAGAGAGCGCGAAGAGAAAGAAGAAAGTGAGGGTAAAATTGACGAAAAGAAGAAATTGCCGACTAAATAGTATTAAGTGATACAAAAGACAATATAACAATAATTTAATCTTTAAACTCGAATAAGTCCAAAAAAGGAGTAGACAAAAAAAGTAGTAAAGCAAAAATGGTAGTAAAGGTAAAAGATAGTTGTTAAATTTGGCTCTTAGCAATTCACTAAGAGTGTTGAAAGCAAAAAGCACTTGCACCTTTTGCTGTGTCAATTCTAGCAACAAGCACTTGAACTTGTTACCGGTATGCTGAAATGAAAATGATTATTGAAAACACGACTTCTTCGATGGTTAGTTAGACATTGATTTTATTGATTAATTTTCAACCTATAAATAGGTTTTACACAGATATTGTGTAGACATAAAATTGCTTACAATTATATTTTACAATAGTCAGCAGAAATGGTACAAAAGAAATATTTTAATTTTTACAATTTTTGATGACAATTGTTTTGAATTTTATTTTTATGTAATTTGATGCTGAAGTCGATGAACTGCCAGACCTTGAACTGGCGACTTGAAACATGCTATTGTATGTGTTAACATTCTCCCGCGCGTTGGAATTAGGTGTCGTGAATTTCAAACGCTGATTGGGAAAAATGTCGTTTTGGTTTTGGAGGAGGAACCTTAACGGAGTTCTGGTT
The DNA here is from genome assembly GCA_963966595.1 of Physocephala rufipes. Lineage (NCBI taxonomy): Eukaryota > Metazoa > Arthropoda > Insecta > Diptera > Conopidae > Physocephala > Physocephala rufipes. Next base: position 3,578,218 of record OZ016505.1, read on the forward strand.
TTTTCTAATGTATCTCGTAATTATCCAGGCGAGAATGCACATAATGATGACAGACAGAGATAAAGATGAATAACTAATTATGTACTGATGGACCTTATCAAACTCCTTTTGGTTGGTGTAATTGATTACTTCCGTCGATTTTAAAACATTTTGTAATGTTAAGAGTTGATCAGATCTATCATGAAGTGTTGCCGTATTATTCGGTTCATTGATTTTTATAGAATTATTGATTGGTTTTTGTAGCATTTCGGTAAAATTCCCAAAAGAAGCGTATGACGCGTGGATGGTGCTGCTGATTATTGGATGGCCTCGAATGGTGATAAAACTATTTTTTACAACGCAATCAGGCTGAATTGACAATAAACCAGTCCCGCGTAATTGAAATTGCGAAAGGCTTGATCCACACACTGCTGTCATTGGTATTAGTCCCTGGGTGGCATATATCCATTGATTTTTGTGAAATATTTGATTCCATATTAAATCTCCGGTTGAGTTCTTGGTTTTACAGTCACTCGTAGTATCATTATTGAGTAAATGTATTTCGCAGGAAAATAATGATGATCCTCGGTTGAATTTTGATTGTTTATCTGTACACATGTAAATTGATTCTTTAAGTTGACGGCATAGTTTCAGCTCAGACAAACTCACTGGGAAGTACTGATTTCTATGACTGTTCGTTGCTAAGAATTCGGTGTCGGACTCAATTGAAATGAAATAATTGTGATAGATTGCTGGTATTGGTAAAATTTGAAAGAGATCAAATTGCTCTTGATCTATAAGAGGAAATTTAATTGAAAAGACGATATGATGATTTGAGATGCCTGCCTGCGAAGTCATAAAATTGAGCAGATGAAGTAAGTCATCTTCTTGAACTGGTAATTGTTGGTAGGGGGATAAATGATTCCTGATGTTGATTGCCTCTTTCCTTAATTGCAATGGAGAAATGAGCAGTGGGCTGATTTTTCCATGATGGGTATCTGTTAATACATTCAGTACGCTTCCTATTACTCTTTGTAATTCAGCAACAATAGTTGACAGTTGGATTGACAGTAAAGTGAATTGTTGCAGTGTATTTGTTCTGATTGCCTCCTGGTTGACCTCTTTTGACAATTCATTCAATCGGTTGTTGACTTGATTGATGCTAGCATTCGTTTCCTCTTGATTTCTTTTTATGATATTTATGGTCGAGTCTATTACTGAAGTGTGTGTTTTAAGAATGTCATTGATATGTATTTCATTATTATTTATTCTGTTTATCGTTTTAGACATGTCATTAGCATAGTCAGAATCCAAAACACCAAATAATTTATTGGCGATATTTCCTATTATATCTAATGCAGCTCTTTTATTCCGCTGTTTGAGTAAAATCTTGTTGTCTGATTGTAGTTCCGTCATGACATTAAGATAATGGCTAACAAGATATGCACAACTGGAATTTTGTGGTAGCTGATTGCAAAGATGCTGAAGATAATTAGTTCCTTTAGACAATAGATTTAGCTCTTCTCTTATTGGCGTCAGATCGTAATATGCAATGATTTTCCATTCCGCTGTTACCAGATTAACCTTGCCTACATTTTCGAAGTATAATCCTGCAAAATTAGTGAATCTCGTGGTATTAATAGATTGTGCTGATGTTATTGGGAAGAAAATTAATAGCAATGTTAGAGCTATGGGTGAGAGTAGTGAGTATCTTTTCTTTTTTGTTGGAGCAGGATCGTCATCTTCTTCGTTAGTTAAATAAGATTCGCAATCGTTGGACGTTTCCACAGGTAAAGGAGCTAGGCGATGAATTGGTCTTTTCCATACTCCCTTTGATGTTTTTACATCCACGACGCGAATACTTCCGTCGTTACCCTTGTATGTTCGGATTATTCTCCCCAATGGCCACTCTAGCGGTGTTGAACTGTCTTCCTTGATAATAACCATAGTGCCTTCTTTGATGTTTTCCACCTGTTGGCGCCATTTGTATCTTTGCTGCAATTCTTGAAGGTATTCATGCATCCATCGTGACCAAAATTCTTGTTTGAGTTGGGATATTAATCTCCATCTTGTTGTTAATGACGCCTTTGAATCCTTTGAAGGGACATCAACCTGTGCTACTAGTGGTTCTCCGATTAGAAAATGTCCGGGAGTAAGAGCTGATAGATCCTTGGGGTCTGCCGACAGAGGTGTAAGTGGTCTTGAATTTAAAATGGCTTCTGTTTCCACAATGACGGTTTCGAGCTCTTCGTATGTTAGTGACGTTGTTGAAATGTTTTTCAACAGCAGATGTTTTGCAGATTTGACTGCAGCCTCCCATAATCCGCCAAAGTGTGGTGCACGAGGAGGAATAAATTTGAACTCAATTCCCTTCTGACTGCAAGTGTTAATTATCCTTTCTTGAGCGGCATTAGAGTGAATGGAGCTATTGAGTTCTCGCAACTGATTATTTGCGCCGACAAAGTTAGTGGCGTTGTCGCAATACAGTGTTTTACATCTTCCTCGACGACTTATGAACCGCTTTAAGGCGGCTATAAAGGCTTCTGTTGTTAGATCACTGACTACCTCGAGATGTATTGCCTTTGTAGAAAAACAACAAAACACTGCAACATAAACCTTACATGGTTTTTTGCCTCTAATTTTATAATGAACCCAAATAGGACCCCAGTAGTCAACACCAGCGTTTAAAAATGGTCTAGCTGGTGTGATTCGATCGGTAGGCAGGTTGCCCATTATTTGGTTCATTAGCCTTGGTCTTGCTCTTGTGCATCGCACGCAGTTGTGGATGATGTTGCGAACAGTGATCTTTCCTTTAATGGGCCAAAAATTCATACGAACAAGATTCAAAAGCGTCTGAGCTCCACAATGCATGTTTTCTTCGTGTATATCCTTGATAATCAATTTTGCAATGAAATCGTTGTATGGAAGTATCACAGGATGCTTGGCATTGTATGATAACTCTGATGACTCTAAACGCCCACCTACACGAATAATACCCTGGCTGTCAATAAAGGAATTGAGTGTAGCAAGAGGACTTGACTTTAATACTGTCTTATGTTTTCGTAAACCCTTTATGTCTTCCTTAAAATCAGACCCTTGAACTGTTTTGATTACAATAACTTGCGCTTCGTGAAGCTCTTCTGGGGTAAGAGCTTTGTGTGATGGTATATTTTTTTGTCCTTTTATATGCCTTATGAATCGTAGCACATAAGCGATGACTCGTAGGAGAAACTTGAACGAATTCCGATGGTTTAGATTATAGATTAAATCTTCTAATACCGTTGGATTTGTTAAGACGGCAAGAGCTGTATTCCTTTGCCTTTTCTCCAATTCGCTCTCAATTGACAAGGCCTTATCAAATGGCCGTGGCATGGCAGATTCAGCACCATGAAGGAATATTGGCCCATAGAACCATAAGGTATTGGATAACAATTTTTCTGGATTGAGTCCTCGCGAAAGTATGTCTGCAGGATTATGATGTGACCTAACATGGCGCCATTGTCTTGCAGTTGTTAATTGCTGAATTTTTGATACCCTATTAGCAACAAATGTGTGGAAGGATGATGCTGTGGAATTGATCCATTGTAAAACAATTTCGGAATCAGTCCAAAGGTAAATTGAAAGGTGGTCTAACTGTAAATCCTTGCTAACTCTCGTTGCCAGTTCTGCTCCTAATAAAGCTGCGCATAGTTCTAAGCGTGGCAAAGTTTGTTTTTTGAGTGGGGCGACACGCGATTTAGAACAAAGCAGCCTAACTAACACTTGTTTGTTGCTATATGTTGAACGGATATATGCAACTGCTCCATAAGCCTTTTCAGATGCATCAGCAAAGACGTGCAGTTGAATTGTTAAAGGTATTTGTTTGTTGAATATGTGCCTAGGAATCTGTTCTTGATTTAATGTCGATAAATTAGATCGGAAAGACATCCAACGGTTTTTTAAATCGGTTGGTAATTCTTCATCCCAAGTCAGTTTCATCTCCCAAAGTTGCTGAATAAACAATTTCCCGACAACGACCACTGGCCCCAGCATCCCTAAAGGATCAAAGATTTGCGCTAGGTTAGAAGTGACAGTCCTTTTGCATATTGATGAGGAATTGGAAATCTGAATTTTAATGCAAAAGGCATCAATCTTTGGAGTCCAAGTTAGTCCCAAAGTTTTAATTGCTGATTTATTGTCACCCAAGTCTAAATCCAGTTCTTGTTCTTCTCGTGGTATTCCTTGAAGGAGCTTAGGATGATTTCCGCACCATTTGTGTGTTTTGAAACCGGCACTTTTTAGTAAAGAAATAAGTTGACCTTGCATATCTATTGCTGTTGCTAGGTTGTTGGAACCGCTTAGACAATCGTCAACGTAAAAGTCGTTCTGAAGGATCTGGGCCCCCAACGGATGGCTCACCATGTGTTGCTTAGCTAAAAACTGCAAACATTTCGTTGCCAAATATGGTGCAGATGTCGTACCATAAGTTACTGTTTTTAATTGGTAGTATTTAATTTTGTTGGCAGGGTTGTCTCTCCACATAATTATCTGGTAGCACTGATCCCTGGAGTCGATGCCAATTTGCCGATACATCTTTTCGATATCAGTGGTAAACACAAATTTTGGAAATCGAAAACGCAGTAATATTGAAAATAAATCACTTTGTACTGTGGGACCAAAGTGAAGTATATCATTTAAAGATAATCCAGATGATGTTTTTGCTGAAGCATCAAACACCACACGTAGTTTCGTCGTACTTTTATCTGGTTTGATAATACTATGGTGAGGTATGATATAATGCGATTCAGGGATGTCGCTTAGCTGAATTTCATTCATATGATTCAGCAATTCATACTCTTTCATGAATTTAATGTATTCTATCCCTTGTGCCTTGTCTTTGTTTAATCGTTTCTCTAAAGCAAGGAATCTGGCGAGAGCTATTGAATTTGAATCTCCAAGAGATGACGGATTTTCAGAAAATGGTAATCTTACGATAAACCTTCCTGATCGATCTCTCCTAACATTTTGAATGAAATGTTTTTCACAATGTTCTTCTGCTGTCGTGTGATTGTTATCAGATATATTGAGGTCCTCTAATCTCCAAAAACGCTCTATTAATTTGTCGATAGGTGAATCGTCATCATTATATATAGCGCACGTAACCGTCCCTCTGGCTTCATTATCTACCCTTCCGCATACTAGCCATCCGAACATGCTGTTTTGCATAATAGGTAAATTTTGACCTAGTCTTATTTGCTCAGGAAGAAGTAATTCATGGTAGAATTCTGCTCCTAGCAAAACGTCTATTTTATTTTTTCTGAAGAATTCGTTGTCTGCTAATTCCAAATTTTTGGGAATCTTCCAGTCAGAAATATTTACATGCTGAGTTGGCTGCGGTGAAACTATTTGCGGTAATACGAAAGCTTCGAATCTCGATGAAAATTTTCCGTTTAATGATCTCATGGTAAGGTTAACTCGACGATTGCTGTTTCTTATGCCTTGGCCAATACCTTCTATAACTAATGATCTTGTTGATGGTTTAATTGCTAGCTGCTTTATAAGACGCTCTGTCACTAGATTCACTTGTGACCCAGAATCTAAAATAGCCCTATAGGTATTAACTTGTCCATTATTTGCTGCTACCAATATCTTAGCAGTTGCCAGTAATACATATTGTGTATTCGATGTGATATTGTTTGCTGCTGTTAACGTAGCTAATTGATTTTTTTCTGTGGGAGAATTTGAAGGTTGCGAAAATGTCGACGCCTCCATATTTTTGTTCTTCTGTTTATAACAATCCAAATGGAGTAAGGTATTATGTTTGAGCGAACATTTTTTACAGTTTTGGGAAAGGCATGTTCTTGAGTCGTGGCCTGGGCGTAAGCAGTTTACGCATCGTTTTTGTTTTTGAATCCATTTGAGCCGTTCATCTGCTTTGATTTTTAAAAATTTTTCGCAATAGTAGATTATGTGACCGTCAGCGCTACAATATGCGCAATTTGGTTTGTTATTGTTCTGAACTATTGATGTTACTGTTTTTTTGTTGAATAGTTTATCCTTTTTTCCTAAAGCTTCCAATGAGTGGAAACGATTTTGTAAAAAGGTGAGAAATTCATCAATTGTTTGTATTTCCCTTGGATTCTTTAATGTCTGTTCATACAGTACATTAGTGAAATGGTCTAATTTTCTTGTTAGAATGTGTAGCAGTAACGGATCCCATGTTGTTGTTGGTATATCCATGTTGTTTAATGCTAATAAGCTTCCTTTTATGCTGTCATGGAAATTTTTTATTGAATTTGCTTCTGATGATATTGTTGCTTGTTCAACAATTTTTTTAATAAGCGTTGTGGCTAAGACTCTTTTATTATTGAATCTTTCTTGCATAATTTTCCATGCTGATTCATAATTTTCGTCGCTTAATGGAAGGTGTCGAATTAATCGCTCTGCTTCCCCGCAAACATTGCCTTTCAAATACCACATTTTTTGCACTGATGACATTTCCTGTTCATGAATCATTTTTGTGAAAATGTCGCTAAATTGTTGCCACTTTAAATAATCGCCGTCAAATTTTGGAATCACTATTTTCGGTAGTTGAATTACGGATTCATTTTTATTAACATTATGATCTGTGTTTCTCTTGTTCGATTCAAGTAAAATTTGATAATTATGCACCGATTGCTCCAGAGAAATATAAAATTCCATGTCGTAACCTATGTTGATTGGATCAGGGCATTCTTCCCAGATTGAATAATGAAGGCACTCAATCTCATTCCAAAGTTTGGAAACGGATAATAATTGAGTTTCACTGTAGCTTGAAGAAGTATCTTTTACCCTATCTATTGCAGTTAATAGACGTTGCAGAGAAGCTGACATAGCGCTTTGTCTTCTCATCATACTAATGATTTTTGTGTTGTCGTCGTCTTTTGAATTGTTTGGCACATCCACATTTGTGGTATCTGACGCCATTGATTTTTTATTTTCTTGAATTTTAAAGGACGTTAGCGTGTCATCGAATATCTTAATGTATTGATTATACATATTCTGAATCTTGCCATAATAGTCGTTTGAAAAATAAGCGTTGTCATACGGTATTTCAGCGAGCTCTCTAATTTTGTTATCTGTTTCTTCGAAGCGGGCCCATGCATCATTGAGTTGCTCCTTTCGAATCTCGAAATATTCTTTTTTAGTTTTCCGATTCGCTGAATCCTTTTTAAAATTTGTTATGATGTTTTGAATAATTTGACCAAATTTTTCTTGGTCTCTAAATAATGAATCATTTTCGATTGACATTATATGTTTGTTTTGTTTTGTTGTTCTTTTTTAAATATTAATTCTTGTTGATCAAATGTTGATAGAATATTATTATTAACCAAATGGTGATTAAATATTCTGCTTGCGGTTAGGGGTCACCAAAAACGTTGATAATGTGTTCGTTGAATGTTCTCACGGGGTCACCAAAAAATGTTGATAATGTGTTCGTTGAATGTTCTCACAGGGGTCACCAAAAAATGTTGATAATGTGTTCGTTGAATGTTCTCACAGGGGTCACCAAAAAATGTTAAATTTGGCTCTTAGCAATTCACTAAGAGTGTTGAAAGCAAAAAGCACTTGCACCTTTTGCTGTGTCAATTCTAGCAACAAGCACTTGAACTTGTTACCGGTATGCTGAAATGAAAATGATTATTGAAAACACGACTTCTTCGATGGTTAGTTAGACATTGATTTTATTGATTAATTTTCAACCTATAAATAGGTTTTACACAGATATTGTGTAGACATAAAATTGCTTACAATTATATTTTACAATAGTCAGCAGAAATGGTACAAAAGAAATATTTTAATTTTTACAATTTTTGATGACAATTGTTTTGAATTTTATTTTTATGTAATTTGATGCTGAAGTCGATGAACTGCCAGACCTTGAACTGGCGACTTGAAACATGCTATTGTATGTGTTAACAATAGTCATTCTAAAATCTGAAAATTTTCAATCAGCTTTTATTAAAACAAATATTAAAAAAATAAAACAGAACTAACAATTTGAATAATTCATTATTCAACCGACAAAAACAACAACAAAAACAAAGAGAAAAACAATAAAACTATTTTCAAGAAATTTTCCAAAAAAAAGTCAAGAATTTTGGTTTCTTTGAATCGCAAAACCTGATAAAACTTTATCCAGTTGCTCTTCTTCTTTTCACGATGAAACCCTTTAACTAGCGACGATTTCTTCTTCTTCTTCTACTTTGCCTTCTTCTTAGAAGGCTCTTGCCAGGACTCGAGTTACTCCAACGAAGGGCTTTTATTTCTACTGCTGGTGCTACTTCTTCTTGCATAAGTGCTAGTTCTGCCGCTGCTTCCCCTTCTTCTTCTTCTTTTTCTATTACTACTTACTCATTTTTTCTTCTTCTTTTTCTATCGTTTTATAGCTTTACTACAAAACTGTTTTGTTTAATTGTTTATTTAACGAAAATGTAAAAATTTTGCGAAGCCTTCATTGTGAAAGCTATGAGTGTATGAATGTGGCATGCGTGTGTGTATGAGTGTATGTGTGCCAGAGTTTCTCTGCTGGAACAACATTTGGCTCATTCCGTTGGAGAGCAATAAAAAGCATAACAATTGCTGCTGGAGATTAATTACGCGCTTCGTGGCAACAAAATAATTTCTCATGGTTTTTGCTTTTGCTTCCGCTTCCGTTGCGCAGTTTTGACAGTTTTTTTTTGGTTTAAAGAAAAAGAAAATGTTCGACTTTTTTGAAATAATTCCGTTTATATTTTTTCTACGACTTTTTTCTTGAAATTAAAATATCTGGACGTTATTGACTTTTCGCTATCGCATTGATTTTCGCTTCATATTTATTCTCATCCCGTATTGATTCTCGTTTTAATTGAAAGACATCTTGTGGCTAAAAGATTCCTCTCTGTGATAGAAATCATCGATAGTCGAACGATGACAAGTGTTGTCTGGTGTTCATCGCTAACTATTTCTATTTTGTAATTTCTTTGCTTTTTTCGAAATACTTTTTTTATTCTTTTAATTTATTCCTTTGAAAGATAAAGAGAAACTTCAGAAATTCGCCATTGTTTTGAAGTTTTCCCGTCATGATTTCGTCAGGAAATGAAAAACAATAATGAAAAATAAGGAAACTATGAAATTTAGTTTTTCCCTTTAAAAAACAAAAACAAAATATAAATACTTGAAGATTTTAACAAAAGCAGCTGCAATTCAACATCATCAGCAGGAGAACAACAAGAAACAACAGCTAAAACCAACGAAATTGCAAATTATTTTCGGTTTACTTTGTATTCCTTTCCATCAATATTTATTTGTATTTGTCTTATGCTTCGAGAGACTTTTAAGGGCTAGGTTTTTTCGGGATATGTTGGTTGTTCGGCGGGAAGAGTGCGGTGGAGGGTGGGGCAGGGTAAAGGGGATTTGATGGGAGTTTATAAGCTTTGAAAATATCTTTATCTTCTGCTTCTACTTCTGAGTTGCTTTTTACAAATATTCATATAATTTGTCATTGTTGTCTTTTATTCAAAAAGCTATTGTTTTTTTTAAAAAGAATGTCTTTAAGCCATTTTTCATTGAGCCCCGCGGAAACCCAAACAACAGAAACAATAACAAACGAAAGGGCTTAGTGATGTAAAACTATATGACTCGACTACGAATCAACCCCACGTCACGATTCAAATGCCGATTTCGGGATTTTGGGGCGTTGGTTTTATTTTATTTAACGTGCGGGGAGGGGTGGTAGATGTTGTAGCGTATTATCTCGAAGTTTGCATACATTTGTTTGCTTTGTAATATTTCTCTTAAACCAAATGCTAAAAATACACACACATACTCACACATTGCAAGAGAATCATATCCAGCAATCTTAATATTATTCTTATGATTTTTTTTAATAAGCAGTAGTTATAAATATTTGGAGGAAGAGCAGCAGCAATACTTATTATTTTGGTTTTCATTTTTCTTCTCGATTAACAAACAAATGAATTTTGAACTTAGCAATAATAAATCTCACACTTTTTTAGCATTTGCTTCAAAAAATGTTTAACTCTCTTTGTTTGTTTGTTGCCAAAAGGGTTAATCTCAAAGCATTCTCGCAGTTTTATTTCTATAGTTTATTATATCCTTTTTTCATTTCTTTCTCCTTTATTCTTAACCACCTTCCTGCATTTTTTCATTTACCAACTCTACTGCAATTAAACTTTTATTAAGATTAAATTAAAAAGTGTTAAGAGATTGCTTTTCTTTTGCAGCTCTCGACAAAAGACTAAGAGAGGAAGCGACGCAGCCCTTGAAGGTTGTTTATTCTCTTGCTTAGCAGTCAATTTTCTTTCTATTTGTTAATTCTTTTTAAGAAAGCAGTTCATTATGTTTTATGATTTATTTTTAACAAAGTTTCAAAAATAATTTCTTTTTCTTTTTTTTTTGCCGACAGCAAATGCCTTTGGTTTGAATGTTTTTCTGGTTTTTCTTAACAAAAACTTGCAAAAATTGAGATCTATTTGCAAGCAGAATTTTTTATTAATTTATTTAAACAATTTCATATAACAGAATATTTTTATTTTAACGTACTTTCCAAGATGATAACCTCGTTATTAAATTCGCAATTTTTTAATTTAGCAATTAAACATTTTCATTCATCCAAGAATTGATTAAAAGATTCGCCAAAATCTTTGCAAAAACTTTCATCAAAACTATTTTTTATTTTCTAAACGAAATTAGAAATCAGTGTGTACAAAATTTTCTTATTGAAGCAACAATTTTCTGTCCGTTTTACGTTTAATTTCAATTTTGAAAAATTTCGATATCAGAAGTGTTATTTAAACAATTAGAGCTGGAAAACAACTTTATCAAAAGTATCATTACTTTTCATTAAAAATCACTTTGTGTTAAAACAATCTTATTTGCTTCTGCTGATTTAAACTGATATCTTGTTGTTTTTTAGAAAAAGAGAATAGAAAAAATTGAATGTCTTTCTGAAAGTGAATGTGTATGTGTGCATGTGTTTGTGTGTGTGTATGTGCGAGCCCGACTCCAATTTATCTCAATTCATTTTTATTATTTCTTGTTATGACTTCCGTTTTCCCCTTTTTTTATTAAGCATAAATTTATTTAAACGTTCGTTTCGCGCGTAAAGAAATCCTTTGTTTTAATAAAATTTCAAATTTACTACAAATGATGTCAATATGAAAAAGTGAAAATTGAAAAGAAGTACAAATTGAAACCGAACAGGAAGGAATAAGGCGAGCAAAGAGAAAATATTGTGGATGAAGTGGAATATTATACACATACAAGCATACATTCGCATATGCATGCCTACCTACCACCACTCTTGCTCTCGCTGTTACTTGACTGACAATTTGTGGAGCTAATACGACGTTTGTCATGACAGAATGCGCGCCTCCGTGTCAGTCTCCCCTTACGTTATTCGTTGGTTCTGAATTTTCGAAAATTGAATTAAAATTTTTTTTTTCTCTCGTTATAAAATCGAACAAAATACGCGCTTTCTGTGCTAGTTTCTTTTGCACATGCAGACATACGACAGCAAGCACACACACACATACACATACATAGACAACCCAATACATGCATAACAAGAAATCTAATAATAATATTAAAAGGAAGAGCTCTTTTTTTGGAATGTGAGCAAAAAAAAGATATGATTAAAACACATCCAACAACTTGCAAAATGGACATACGACCCTGCAGGAAAAGGTTGGCTAGTTTGAAATTAGCTCTAGTTTACAATGCGAAATTGTATTAGAAATGTTCAAAAATTTTTACACTTTCATTCACAAAATATTTTTGTGGGCTGCTAAGAATGATTAAAAATTACAACGTTCGATACTGTTTATGATAATGCTGTGATACAGCTATGATACCGATAAAACAGATTCTCTATGTGAGACTTTGATAGGCTGTAAAAACAGGGACTATGAAAAAGATTTTCGGGTAATAATTTCTGTGATACTTCTATGGTTAAGGAGTTATATAAGTAAGGTTCGTACATGATTTCTACAGAGCCAATAATCGTGGAATCATCGGCACATAGCGCGCGCTTATGTGTGTTTGGAGAAAATAGAAGCATTCCCAAATGTTACAAAGTCACAGAACTACCAGTTACAACAACTTCAACAGCAAAAATTACAATGGCGTCTGCCACACCAGCAGTTCTTGCAGTATCTATCAAGATACAATCTGTAGCATTCATGACGGACACCATTGCTATGGCCTCCAGAACGATATGCTTTGCTCTGTAACACCAAACACAACAACAGCAACAGCACCACCATCATCACCACCACCACCACCGCCAACAACAACGACAACAAAAAGCGACGTATAACATGATATTAAAACACTCGCATAAAAATGCACACAAAGATGGAATCAATGTGTGTTTGCCCGTTTGTAGATGCGAGTAAGTGCGTATGTGTGTATCTGTGTGTGTGTCTGTGTATCTGTGTGTACATGTGCGTGTATGCACGTGTGCTTGTGCGTGTGCGTGCGTAGGTGTACGTGATTGTGTGCCTACATGGCGTTCGTTACTCTTTTTGTTTTATTAAAATAAACAGACTGACATTCAATTTAAATTCTTTCACAAATTACAAGCATCACATCACACACCACGTCGCTCACCTTCTCGCTCTCTTACTCATTCACAGTTTTGTCTCCCGCTCGCACTCTTACACATACTCACTCACTCTCTTGCTTACTCACTAAATTTGAAAATATTTGCATTTGCCCGAAATGTGTACGTGCGGATGTATGTGTGTGTATGTGACTGGCGTGTATGGCTGCCTTTATCCATCATTTCCTATCGCATTTTCTATTTATTTTGATTCTCTTCTTTTCTATCGCATTTAAACCTTTTTAAGACTATTTATAATAAAAGGAAATAAAAACCTTGCAAAATGCGAGAAGATTAGAAAAAAAATCGATGTAGTGTTGAAAATTCCCTGAGGTTCCGAGAATGAATGCAGGAATTCGTTTGAATAGAAAACCGTTTCAATATCTTCGGAAGAATGGAGAATTGAAGTTGAAGATGTCATTTTTTATTTTTTTGTGTGAAATTAGTTCTTTTTCGAAATTCCTTTTCGGTGGCGTTGGGGGGGGAGGTAAGGATTGGGTTTAAGGAAAAATGTCAACTATTTCTACTTTGCCTTTAACGCGGGTAATAGTTTTGTTAGCGTTAGAAATTTGAACTTTAGTCTTTCTCCTTTCCTTCTTATTTCCCAATCTTCCCATTTAACTTCCTCTCCTTAGTCTTCCTTCTTTTTCCTATTTTGCGTTTTTGTTCTTACATTTAATCCCTGCCCATTCCGAGAGTTCACTTTTCGGTATTTTGTGTTCATCATACGCCACGTTGGACAATGTAAGAAGAACAAGCTAAGTTCGAGCGATGATAGCCTTCGGGGCCGTTTATTTTTTAAAACAGGCTAATCAATTCATTTTCGACACAGGAAGGACCCGGGTGAGCTTAGGAAGAGCTAATTTATAATCTTTCAACTTGTCAACCGTTCAATGTACAAACATTGTTATCCTTAGTGAGGACAAAACAAACAAAATTATTGAGTTTGGACACCAACTGATTAAGATATGAAGTGAATTATGTATTCAAAAATACTGAAGATATTTACAACGAGTTATCCTCATCAGTTGTCAAATTTGGTTTGACCGTGACAAATCGGTTATGGCGTTGTGTCGAGTAATAAAATATTCGAATATTAAAATATTCGAATGAGTGCGAGGAGTAAATGTATGCGAAAGCTCATTGGGGCAGAAAAAATCGAGTGAAATGAAATTGAATGACAAGAAATCGAATGAACCCTTGTTGTCGAATTTGTTGTTGTTGTTCGTACCAGCGACGTTTCACAACACTAGTGAAAAAAGAGAGAGCGGGAAGACACAGACACAGGCAGACACTGATTACCGGTTTTACTGTGTCTGTTAAGTACTGTCTGCCATAGGACGTCATGTATAAGGCGTTTTTCAAAGGGCGGCGTTCATAAGCTGTTCTCTAGCATAAAGTCTATCCTTTACAAAACGTCCATCATGAAGCGTCCACTACGGAAAGCGCTATCGAGAGGATACCGCAGGGACTGACTTGACTTCAAAGATATTTTGTTGACAGTTACTGTTAGTGCAGTTTTTAATGCTGTTGTTGTTGGTTCTGCTGCTGTTGCTTTTGATACGGGAATAGTAATTTTCCAGTTCATAACATTATCCTGTCCGCCCCTCGTTGCGTTTATTCCTACCTCATTTTGCTTCTCTTTTATCATTTACTTTCGACTTTAATTGCCTCAACGTCTCTCTCTCTCGCGCTCACCTGTAACATACGCCGAGGTTGTTGCTGTGTTGCGGCTGTCTGAGGCAAAAGTGTTGCTGATGTTTAATGCAGTTCAAATTCTTTCAGTTGCTTCGAATTTTAATACGAACACAACGAAACGAAATGAATTCAAAGCAATCAGAAAAAAGAGAAAATGTATAGAAAAAACCCAATTTTTTGTAAACTGTATCCAACGCCAACGACAAGATTGTTGCTTGAGCTCATCAGCGATGCCCAGCATGATGTGCTTCTGTCTGGAGTTAGCGTTTAATGCAAATAGTTGTTGTTATTGTTGCTGGAAAAGCCGTTGATGATGTTGGTGGTGTTGGTGGCATCGATAGCATTAATACCAGATCATTTTTCGCTTAATATTTAAGCGCTCTGTTCAGTTGACGCTATTTTGTAATAGTTGTTGCCGTTGTTGTTGTTGGTTTGGTGTTGTTGTTGTTGGGTTTTGCGTGTAAAACTTATCAGCAGAGGTTTCTTTCAAGTTTTTTGTAATTTTGCTTACTTTTTTTTAATGAGTTTTATTATTTTTTTCTCGCCTTTTACACGTTATCCATAACATAACGTCAACAACAACAATATCAACACTACCACCAACAACAACAACGCCAACATTTAACCCAACGAACAATTTCCTCAACTTTAGTATTCAACGCATCGCATCGCAACGCAACGCAATGTCGTCGTTCGTTAACACTGATAACACGGCGCAACAGAAAATGAAAAATTTTACCCTCCAGAAACGAAAGTTCAATTTTCTATAGGAATATTCAGTTATATTCGTTATATTCAGTATGATAAAAAATGTTTTTTTGGATAAATGGCGATAGCTTAAAAATGAGATGAGATAAGAAAAAACTAATAGCATTTTTGAAAACCGCTTAAAATTTCACTTTAGAAACTTGAGTTTTCATTTTTGGAGGGATACGTTTTATAACTTATTTGGATTGATGATTTCAATATTTTTTCAAAAAATCGAAAAATATTAGAAAGAAAATTACCTTTACTTCCATGGTCGGTTTTTATTAAAAAAATGAAAAATTAGGAAGCCACAGTTAATTATATAAATCTAAGTTTTCGAAATACCAAAAAAACCATTTTGTTGATATCTCGAAAACTAAAGCCACAACTAGAAAACTAACAACATTTTCGGAATCAGCGGGATATTTTCCTATAGAAAATCACTATCTGGTTTTTGGAGGGAAATCTTGTTGCTCCGTGTAATTTGATAAGATTCTGTTCTTTATTCTTTATTCTTTTGTCTTTTCATTGCATTTTCATAAAATTCATTTTTCATTTTACTTAAAATGGGTTTATATTGGATTAACTTGGCTCGAACGGACACGATAACCATCTCCGGTTATTTATATTTTTATCGTCTATTCAGAGGAGGTTTACTCCTGAGAGAGAAATTAAATGAATTGGGGAAGAAGAAGAAGTATCCGCTGAAATGATGGTAACGTTCCTTGGTGAGATTTTTTGTTGTGCAATGACTTGCAGTAGCTTAAACTTATGACCGTCAAGCGTTTTTTTTTAAATTAAGCCGAACAGGTTTGTGTCCGTGCTTACAGTCTTTAATAAAGTGACAACGTGACAAATAAATCTTATGTCACTGACTTAAGGATTTTCAGAGAATGAAGAATCTGTGATTATTTTCTTCGATAGATATTTTAGGAATTCTTTCGAGTTTAAAAGAAAAAACTTCATCTAATTTTCAAGTTATTGAACCGAAAAGAATTCGCTCTCGATTTTGGAATGTGAATAAAAAAATGTCATCTTGAGATTGATCTCTCTGGATTAATTACAGGTGGTCGTGGATCTTGCTTCAACTGAAAAATATTCATCATCGAGATTTTTGCTTTGGGTGTAAATATTTGACGTCGCTGGAACTTTTTGTTTACTACTGGCGAAACCGAATCAACGGTTCCTAAAGTCTAAAGAGAGACCTAAGTATTTGAAATGAGATGAAACTTGAAAAAGAAAAGTAGATTATTTTTAAAAAATTAATTTCAAAATTATAAGATTTAATAAAAATCTAGTCTTAAACATTCTGTCAATTTCGCAATATTAAATTTCTCGAGAAAAAGGCCTCGCTAATCTCGAATGTGCATAACTAGAGTTTTGCAAATCTCACCCTCCCTCTCTCTTTCTCTTCTCCCGTATACAATTCTTTGTAGTCTTTGAAAAATAAATTGTGGGTATTATTTTATTTACATTTCATTCCTCGAAAACGTAGAATGAATTTTAATAAAATGTCTTGTTCTCGTCTTCTTAATTTAGTTCTGCTTCTTCTCACCCCCCCTTTTGAATCTTCTTCTTCCTCTTGCGCTGCATGTGTTATCGTCGCTGTCATTTCGCATACACGACTTATTGTCTTGTTTCTATTTATTTTCTCATCCGTCACTCCGCTCGTCTGTCTTGCTGTTTTCTGCCTGTTTGTCCTTACCCCCCCGCTCTCTCCGTGCCTTCTCTGTCCGGCCCTTTGTGCTTTTTTCTGCCGGTAGGCCTTAACTTAATTTACCGCATGTTGGTTGCAGCATTTCAGGATCGCCTTGGGCCGCCTTTTCTGATTTTTTTCTTCAGATTTTTTCTTTTATTCTTTTTTCTTTCATTTAGTAGGTTTTACAAATTCTTGTTCATTTTATTTGTTTTTTCTTTGTTTTTTTTTTCGTACGTATTTATTTCTTAGGATTTTCTTGAAATCAATTTTCGGTTCTTAATTTTTGGTTGATTTTTTTTTGTTATGAATTTTATTTCGTACATTTTCTTCTTGGTATTTATTTGTTGGATGCACGAAGTCTTCCATCATTGTCGGTTTTGTTGGGTATATTTTGTTTATTTTGGGGGCTTGTCATTACGTCTTGTCATGTCGACATCATTATTATTATTATCATCATCATCGTTATTGTTGTGTCCTCTCGTCAACAGACGTCCCACAGGAGAATTCCTTCAGTCTGGTCTATTGTTCGTTGCTTCACTAAATCCTTCCTTCCTTCCTCCCTTCTTTATCTCCTTACCAGCATTACCAGCCTTACCGACCTTACTATCGTTCACTCCCTCCTTCATTATTCCTACATTTCTGTTTCTTTGGTGCTTTTTTCTTTCTCCTCCTTCTCTTACTTTTTCTTCTACTTCTTCCTTTTTTGGGCTTTCATCTCACACTCTTTTAATTTTCTCGTCTTTTTCTCTTAACTCGATCATTCATTTTTTTCGTTAATTCTCGTGATTGTTCGTTTCTTTCTCATGAGATTCGCTCGTGCTTCTTCTTCTTCTAATAGGAATTCTCTGGTGTTTTTCATCAGTCTGGTCTATTAAAATGTTTCTTAGGATTTTTCTGATTTTATTTTTGTTGTTGTACTTGTTGCCTTCATTATTGTCCCTCCAGCCGTTACTGCAGTGGCTGTTGTTTTCCCCCTTTTTCTTCTTCTTATTCGTCTTCTTCTTATCAAACGGCCTGAACTTTTCTTTTCTGGAATCCAAGACAATTATCTGCGTCATTATCATCGACCTTATCATCATCATCGGCACCATACAAGACTAATCGAATAAGAATCTACTCAACTAAATTGATCACTGCTGAGTTGCCACCTTTTTTTTGCTAAAATTTATAAAGCCACTCTTGGAATTGTTTTTTTTTATTTATAATGGCAAGAGCTAGAGGGATAAAACCGGAAATTGCATTCACGAAAAAAATGCGATATAAATAAAATACTAAAACGTGATTAAACAACTTAATCGTATATTTATGCAATTTTAAAATGTGTTTATATTTAAAATTTATTGATTTCATTAATATATTAAAATTAATAAATGATGAACTTTTTTCCAAATCGAATTTTTTGTTTATCCTTTTTAACCGAATTATTTCTCAAATTATTTATTAATTTTTAATAATAATTCCCCTGCTGTTTTGTAAAGGCACAAAATGTTTGTAATTGGCAACGCTTAATTTTGAATAGCATGCAAATATTTAATCGATATCACAACAACAAGAACAACAACTGCTCAACTTTGTTCGCTTTGCTGCGAACAAAACGTCGGCAACGGCTATGCGATAAAATCCTGACATTGCATTAGTTGTCATTCGATTTTGTCGTTGTAGTCGTTGTTGTTGTCATCGTGCTTTTAGGCCCTTTTGGTGTCTATTTCTGCTTCTTTTTCCTCTGATTCTCAAATGGCAAAGCATTGTTCCTTTTTTTTTGTTGTTTTCAGTAGCGGATTCGGTTCGATGACGTTCCGAGGATATTTATTATAAAAGTCCAATAAGGGAAGACTCAAAAAATTCTTAAAATAATATTCCTTAACGAAAAATTGAAATAATGAAAAAAAGTAAAATTTTCCCGCCAAAAATCGGAATTTTATCCTCCAAAAAAGTTAAGATTTCTTCAAAAAATGTTCAGCATTCTCCAAAGAATTTCCTAAAACTTTTCATCCTTTGGTTCCCCGATTATAAACGTTAGAATTATTATTGAGTAAGATTTTAACCACGGATACCTCCGTTAATTGAAGGCCTTACTAAGAATCCTTCTTGCTTGTATTATCGTTTAATCCGTTAATGTTTTCTGCCTTTGTTCTTTTTGCCCTGTTTTTCTTCATTTTATTTGGGCTCTGTCACAGCCCATTGTTGTTGTTGTTCGTTGATGTTGTTGGTTGAAAATGTTGAGTATTCTTTTGTGTGTGCGTCACATAAAATGTTGTTTTGTTGTTGTTGTTGGATTTGTGCTTGTGTATTTGCTGTTCAGAACTGTAATTGAAAAATTCGTTAAATTCCAATTTTAATTCAATTACGAACGGGGAAGAAGAGAATGGCGAATGTATATATTTAATTTTTCTTTTCGTTTTACAAATAAGCGGAAATATAAAGCGTTTCCGTTTCCGTTGTCAAGGTTTTTTCGATTATTACGTGACGATATGGTTGTTCCTAGGGCTGTTGTTGTTTATTGGGATTATTGTTATTGTTGTTCATTTCATTTAAGCCCTTTTTGTTGACAATTTAACGTTTCAAGGAATATTAGTAGAAGTAGTGGCAGTAGCAGTAGCAGAAGTAGTAGTAGAAGTGGTATAAGTAGTAGTAGTAGCAGTAATTTATTTTAATTTTTTATTTTTTCAAACCTACATAGTGCGAAATAGTACTAGTATTGCTAGTAGTAGTAGTATCAGTAATAATAGTAGTATCAGTATTAGTAGTAGTAGTAGTTTTTTTAATTTTTATTTTTATTATTTCGAATGTACATAGTGCGAAAATATATATACCATACTACGTCCAGTAGTAGTAGTATTTATAGTGGTAGCACACATAGCATTAATATCATGTGGTGTTGTTGTCGTTGTTGTTTCCTTTTACATTTAAATAATAAAAAAACAGAGTTCCTGCATCTGAGATTCATCCAAATGAATGGCAATGCCATTCCTCATCGTTTTTTCGTCTTCACGCTTCAACCGTTTATGCGTGCGTTCAAAGATTTCAATTATTTTATCTCCTTGCGGCAAACTCCTTCTTCTGGCATTCCCTTTTTTCAATCCGTCTTTTGTTGAAGACATTTTCGTATTATTTTTCTTGACTGTTCTTAAATATCTCCTTTAACTCGTTCTTCAACCCCTTCTTCATTCTATTATTTTCAAGCAAACTATCGTAGCTGCGTTCTGTTTAATTTTGCCCAAATAAGAAATGAGTAAATAATCTTAAGAAGAAGAGGAAGAAGCGATTTTGTGGCCCGTGTATATTATTTATTTTGGACTCACTTGAATTGTTAAGTATTTGTTGAAATTGTTTTAAGTATTTATTCAGCGGCAGCTTCGGGGATGGAAAGCGAGTTCCTTCTTCTTCTTTCTTAGCCCAAAAATCGAAAAAGTGAAAAACACATAATATTCTTCCGTCTCTTCCGCTCGGCAGAGAAATTGCGCCATCGCATGTAAGGACAGAGGTAATGACTTCCAATTTTTTTAGAAATCGATTTGGTAATCAATTGAGGAAGCGTTTCATGAAAATTTTCCCTACTGGGATATTTTAAGAGGCTTAAATGGAATGCTATTGTGTATCAGAAAGAGAGGAAGAAGGCTACAGTGAGGAGAGAGAAAGAGAGCCTGTGTGTATTTACTCGTATTTAGTATGGATTTCGTAAAGTTTGAAGTTTATTTGTAAAACGCTTACGCTTGCCGAATTTTAAAAATATTTATTTTATATATTTGTTTTTTATTTTAAAGGAGTATCTGTTTGTTGTTTTTGTTTGTTTTTGTTAAGGTAATAATTAAATATTCTCTTAATCCAGCGTTTACATCTAACGTATTTTTTTTTCTATCAAACCAGATGTGACAAATTTAAATTTTGTTTGAAAAAACGTCTGAAGAAACATTTAAAAGCATTGATTACATAGAAAAATGGAGAATATTAAGAAAGAAAAATCGGTTTAAAATCGTTAGAAAATCTGTTTAAAAATTTCGTGAAAACAAACAAAACGAAATAACTTTCTGAACAAACCAGAGCTTGAATTTAAAAAAAATGGTAGTCTTTTGAACGAAATGGCCCATTGTCGTCTTGCTCTCCCAAAAAAAAAAACAAAAAATAATAAAACCAAGAAGAATAAGGTGAAGAAAATATATGCAAATATTTGACGATCAACACTCCCGATAAATCGAGAACATTTTAAAAATTTTTATATACTCGAGTGAACTTGTACGAAAACCAAATAGAGGTAAAAAATTTATGAAAAAGCCATGACAAGAGAAAGTATAGTGGATTGAAAGAGAACTTGATGCGATAGTATTTGATTAAAAAAAAGGTAGTGGAAAATATTTGGCCAAGTTAATAAAAAATGTTACAAGAATTTTCATCAAAACAACGAATGAAATTCTGGTAAAAGAATTTGGGCATCGATTGGCTTCGTCCGAACTAACTTCGTTCGAACAGGCAGAAACAGAACCAATGAATGTTAGTTGATTCGAAGGTTAGAAATAAAAGAAGAAGAAGAATAATAACGAAGATATTCTGAATTTGAAAAAAACTCTTTAATATCTTTTTAAGGAATTTCTATAAACATTTTTGAAATCACATTTAATACGATAAATTCATAGCCATCTGTTTGCTTGAGCGGTAGAGAGATAATCCAGTTATACGACATGGACATCAAAACAACCAGAGAAGATGAAGAAGAAGAAAAGTCAAGTATTTTCATTAAAATTATTTTGTTCAGAATCGAAGGTACTTGTCATAACAGGGAACATTTCGTTACTAACTTCCGAGATATAGACATGCATGTAGATGAATGCATGACTAGCAGCTAGTCATGGCTGACATATTTATAAGTCTTGTAGAAAGAGATGCCAACCAATGCCTGCCAATGCTGGATGTTTTTTAGAGTGAAAATGTCGGGGACGTAAAGGGGAAAGTAATGAGAACGAGAGATTGAGGGCAAAGTGCATAATGCAAAGTTGAAGAGTATGCAGCTCGTTTTGAACATACCTTGTCGTGCATGAATGAATGCCATGGCATTAGTTCACAACCTTTTAGTTTTGTTTGGAAAAAGAAAAGAAAAAAGAAAAACAAAAATAAAAATAAAATTACAAACGCTGGAAAAATGCAAAAAGAAAGAAATGGAAAATATAGAAAAGTAAGATCTTCATTCTATTCATAGTATTATTTCTATTGTATTTATATCTTGTCTTTCTTTATTTTCTCATTTCGTTCTCCCCTTTCATTCTATTCTTACCTTTTGTTAAAACTGTTCTATACGAATTCTTTTTATTTAAATATTATTCACAGAACATTTCTCTTTCTAATTCATAAACTTCCATACAAAAAAATATTTAAATAAAATCATAAATTTTAAGTCCGGCAAAGCAGTCACATTCTTTTAAACTTGTTCCTTAAGTAATGCTATTCAAAAAGGAATATGCAATATATTTTTTCATAACTTCTTCACATCTTTGAGTAACTCTAATTATTAAGGAAATTGTATTGTGCATGAGTTATTCAATGTATTCTCGGTATCGATTTTCTGAAAATGAATAGCTTCAGACGGCAAATTTAAGGTTGTTCTTCAAGGAAAAAAAACAAGTTACACACACACACGTTTATTCGCACACACACATACACACTTATGTATATGTTCAGCAGCACATACACAGCTGGCTTACAACCCCACTTAGGTATATGTTCTAAAATATTTTCTATCAAATTAAAATTAAAGCAATTTCGTATTAAAACTTTTAATGATTTGTATTGTATTTCAAGAGCATGCAAAAAATTTCACAAGAAATTTAACCTCACACACTATCGAACACTAGAAGTATACAACTATAAATAAAGATGTTTGCATTTGTGTGTATGTGTGTGTATTTGTGTGTGTGTGCGTAAATGTATCCCGTAGTGGTCGTCGGGGGCAACTAAAAACTTTAAAAGCTTCAAATAAAACTAGTTTCTACTCGAATTCTTGAAAACTTTTCTATAAAGGCAAAAGCCGTAGCAATAACAACAATAACAATAACATGGGAATAGCGTCTAGTATTAAGGCAGATGCTATTATAGCTGCAAAAACAACAACAACAATAATAATGCGAACAACAGGAACAACATTAATAAAAGCGTAGTAGATGAAAACACACGAACTGAATTTAAATAAAAATTACTATAATAATAATAACAATAACGACATCAGTAACAGTAATAATAACAGTAACAATAATAACGATAATAATTGTAAAAACAACACTAATAGATATAAAAACGACTGCAATAAATTTCAACGACAGAAAAAAAGATTTGAGAGCAGCTACTCCAGCGAAAGCAATAACGAGAAAAACCGCAATAATCCCAGCAAAAATAATGCAGCTATTACAACAGCAACAACAACAGTACAACAGCAACAACAACACTGTTGGGAATTATCTTAATATATTTGCTAGACCAAAGGGAAGGGTAAGTTATAACTATTCAGGCAGCAACAACAACGAAATAAACCGACAAGACGTTTATTGGTTGCTCGTCTGAAGTTGTTTCATTTTTAATTTTACTAAAAAATTTTCATACTTCCCTCAATCGAACATATTTATTGTCAAATCAAGTATTGAAGAGAAGTCAAAATTGCACTCCATCGAAGGATTCAGTTTAATGAGACGTAACACATTTTACGACGATATTTATTGATGATAAATCAATAAATTCAAGGAATATTAAATAAAAAGAAATTCCTCTAAAAAATTTCCTCTTCTTTATACCACGATGGTCCTGAAATCTGGAAAATTTCATTGGTCCCAAATGAAATTTTAACAGAGTTGTATACGAGCAATTTTTCATTCTATTCGTTTTTAATTTCATTAACAAACAAATTTCGCGTCATTTCGTCCTTTTAAAATTTTTCTGAATCTTTTATTTTTTCAAGTGTAAATTTATCTTAGTGTCCAAAATGTTTGCATTTTTTCTAAAGAAATGAATGTGGCGGAAAATTTTTCGAAAACTTTTGACAGTACGCTAAAGAAAAAGTTAGCATTTAAAATTTCTAGCTTAATTAGTAAAACAAACAAAATAATTGAATAGAAAGAAGAGAATAAGGAAAGAAAGCAGAAGAAGAGAATAGAAGAGTTAAAGGAAGAGCGACAGAGAGAAAAAGAGAAGAGAAATTCAACGCAACAAAAAACTAACAAAAGAAAAGTTCATTGTTTATGCTCAGAATGGTTTCCATTTGTAATGATGGTGGGAGGTGGTAGTGGGTGTGAGTAGTGGGAGGTAGTGATACACAGATTCATTTATGAAACTCCGTTGAGAGGTGGTGACGAAGAAGAGGAAAAAATTGTATGGTCGGTGGCAAATGATAAGACGATTAGAAATGGTTGGCGGGGGGTGGGGCGGGGAGCGTGGGGCGAAGAGAGTATAAGTGTAGATGGTAGATTTGAGAAATAAAAATGAGCAAATAATAATGACTTGACAAAATATTAATGTAGTTGATAAGTGTGGCAGAACCAACAAGGACAACAAATGCCATAAGTTCAGTTGGACCTTTTTAAGGATCTAAAGCAAAAATAATCAAAATAAAACCAACGCAGTTTGAAAATATTGTTTTACTTTGACACAAATCGTTAATTATTAAAGTTATAGAAACGAACGAGATAGATAGACCGGAGAGGGGGAGAAAGAGGTAGAGAGAGAGGGACGGGAAAAGAAGAAATGTTATCTGACAAGCATTTAATGAACATTTGATGCAGTTGGTTATTTGACCATTTCAAATAACGATGACTCAATGAAGAAACCACAAATGTATACTATTAAAAATGAACTCTGTGTTTTCTGAACTATAATCGGATATTAAAGCAAAAAACTGTAAGCAAACTCTTTAGGACCTCTTCAGTTACTTGCTCATGTGGATACCCTCCTGCAGCAGATTGGAAATGTTGAAATGCTATGTCTTTAAGACTATTAACAATTTAAGGATGACTTATGATGTTGTTAAATATCATTGACTAATCCAGATTTTGATCATTGACAATTTTAAATGTTTTTTTCTTTGCCTAAAGAAATTCTTTTGATTCCATAAGAATAGTTTCATTTTTATTTATTCTCTCGTTGAAGGGAAATATCTTCATCGCAATTCTTTGATCTTCATCACAATTGTACAAAAGCATTATGATCTTTTTTATTATTTTGTGTTTGGTCTTTCGTTCATTATTCATTTCCGCTTTGTGGTTTTTAATAAAACTCTATTTCTTGGTCTTAAATGCTCTCAATCATAAAGACTTGTTAAAAATCTTCTAAATCATGTTAAAGAAAATGAGGTTAATTATGATGATGGTGATGATGATAATGATGATAATTATCGCTGATTCCTCTTGGGAATAGCTTCTCTATTTTTATACTCCACACTCAAAGGACGAAGAAGGGTACTGTTTCTGGAAGGGTTGGTTCCTCTGTTTGTAATGTATTAAAGGAGGCGTGGCAGGCGTTTCAACGTTTGTAGACGGAAATTGGTAACAAAATTTTATCCTCGAATTCACCCGTGAATATTAAATTATTTTGCAGAAAATGGGTGTATCCCGCCCACTACTATATCATACCTTGTGTAGACTTTTTTCTAAAAAATTGAGCTGCAGACGACTTAGTCGATCTAAATTAATCAAGAAAAGGGTAATATTATATTAAAAGCGGCGTGTGTCACACTCTGTATTGTCAAATTATAAATTTATATTAAGTGTTTAGGGTGTATAAAGTTTGGCCAGGCCGAAGTTAGCGAAGTTAGTACTTACTCATTATTTTTATTCTCATTGCAAGTGATTGATTTCCTTTTTTAAATCATTAAATAATTTATTGATGTTGTTATTGTTGCCAGCATATTTGTCTTAAGAGTCATTGCAGTGTCATTGGTTTTTTGTTTTTCTTTTATTTTTTATTCATATTTTTTTATATTGCCTAAACAAATACGCAAAGCGAAATCAAGGAAAGACTGAAAAACATCGAAAGCTGCTTTTCAACCGCAGAAAATTTCCTCGCCAAGAGAATAAAAAGCCGATTGGTAGAGGGTGTTGAGAAGTTGGGAGGGGGGGGGTCGGAGTAAAGATGCAAGAGAGAAAGTGTGTGCGGTTGCGAGTGCAGGAAAAGATTGCGATACTGCGTTTCAGACTTATCTTTCATTTTTTCTATTTTCTCCTTGCACCGACTTCCTGTACATTTTACGTATTTCCTCTAGATATTTCTTCTCTCTTTCACCACCCCATATTCTAGTGTGTCTTTCTCTTTTTTACACCCTTCCGACCAGGCAGCCTTCATTTATTCATTCATAGTTTTGCGAAAGTTCCGAACATTGTCGTAGTAGTAGTAGTTGTTGTTGCTGTTTCCGTTATTGCTAACGGCTGGTGTTGGCATTATTCTAAGAATTGTTGTTGATATTATCGTTCATTGTCATTCTTAGGCGACCGTTCCTTTCTGAGTTTTTCCATTATACTGAGAAATTATTGAAATTTTGTGGTCCATCTGGGTTCATTAACTTTTATGCAATGCTGCTGCTTCTCCGTCGTTCTTCTTCTTCTTCTTCTTCTTCTTCTTCTTCTTCTTCGTTTTCTTCCTCCTTTCCTCCTTTTCCCTTTCTTTTGCTACCGTTAGTCGTGGTTCTCGGTTCTTTTCAAAACTCGTATCACCCGTTTGTTTGTGTGGTATTGTATACCCCTCTCTTCTCCTCGCGACCCCTTCTCTCTCACACGCTCTCCCTCTCTTAGGGATGTTATGATCTTACATTTTTGCGACTTGACACGCCATCTACATTCTAGAACTGTTGACATTGGCTACGCTGTTCAGGATGGTTCAATCTGGCACCCACCGAGATGATTTGCGGTATTTTCGCCAAGTCGCCTTATTGTGACTTATTGTTGTTGTTGGCTTTGTCATTCTGATAATGATTATTATTGTATGCTGTTGTAGCTTTTTCTATCGTCATCGTACGTTCGCGGTAACATTTTCAGCTTCGACTTCATCATTGTCGTCGTCGCTGTCATTGTGGTTTATATTCTTGTTGTTGCCTTCGTACTGTTGTTCTTGTCATCAGTTACTGTTAGTTATGTTGTTGTAATTGTTTTTATTGTTTTTTCTAATACCGTTTTAACTCTCAAGACGCTAGTATCTACGGCTACGCATTTGAATGCATCGTCTGGGATTTTATGCTTTTCTTGCTTGAATGGACGCATCTTAAGAACATGAAGAAAAGTCATCGTATAAGTCAGTGAGTTTGCTCGTTGGCTAAAGGCTTGAATGATAGGAGTAATTGTAAGATGAAGGGTGTCTTCAGTAAGGGAAAGCGTCGTGTAAGGGTCGCGGAGGGGGGGGGGGGCGCGGAGTGGTTGTTGATGATTAAGTACACTAGCGTGCTTAATGTTTACAGATTTGAAAATGTTGCAATGAAATGTTGAAAACTACCTTTTATCTTTTCCCTCCGCAATTTATTGGCGTTTTAAAATATGTCAGTTACACGAATTGTTATCATAACTACTATTTCAAACTACTACTATCAAACTACTTCTATTACATTTTTCCACTTTTCGATAGCTCCATTCGAGATATCATCTAGTAAACACTTTATTGACTCAAATTTATTAATCAGTTGTGAATTATATGCGCAAATCAAAGCTAGGCACAGGTTTTCGGGTCTACCAGTTTTATTTGCCAATATTTCCCAAACAACGTCACGACTACACGAATGATTAAATAACGAATTATAGGCTAAAATTTGAGACAAGGATAGTAAGTGTTTCAGACAAGGATAACGGACTCATAAAGCCGAATAAGTTTGAAATTTTGTGTTCAAAATTACAATTAAAAAACACCGGAACTTTTCATGCTTAAGCTTAAATTCTTGACGTGAAACCAAATTTAAATCTATTAAAAATACACTCATGCATTCGATTATATTGGCAAATGTTTTGTTAAAGCCAACAAATATTTGAGGAATTTCGTGTATCGAGCCATTGAAAAGAGTTAAGAAATTATGAATTGAAATTAATTATTAATTAGTGAAATCCTTCTGAGAAGCCTTAACTCAGTTTGAACGCCTTTCCTCCCGCTCTCTGTCTCCCTCCCTTCTTTCCGCAACTATTATTCCTTTTGTCCTTTCTAGCAGTAATAATATATCCAAAATCTCAAAAGCAGCAGCCAAAATATTTTGGGCATTAGTCAATGAACTTCCTTACAATAGTTGGAGCAATGAACTTAGCTAAGTCTTAAAATGCTTGAAGGCTTGAAGTCTTCTAATTTCTTCAATAATTAATTTTTAATGTCACCCAAAAGATTTGAACATTTCAGTCGCTAAAGTTGACGGCTCTAACGGCGTTGCTGCTGCAGTCGCAGTCGTCATTGTAGAGCGGTGGCAGCGGCAGGAATTATTAAGAAATGCAGCACCATCTGTATTTCGGTTATCCGGTCGTATCAACAAAGCAAAAGAATTACCAACCAGCCAGAGAGTCAACCTATTTCTTTTTGTTATTCAACAAATACAAAAGGCTTCACATAACGTCTTTGCCTTCCGTCTGTGTTCGCTTCTTTCACAGCCTTTATTTGCAGGCTTCGATGCATTCAGAATGACTGATAAAAAGTGGCTAATTTTCAATTCCTCTCTAGTTTCTATTACTCCTGGTTACCAGACACAGCTCAAATCACTGAACTCGAGGGTTATTCAACGGTGGTGTGGTGGCGTCGCGTGGTGAGTTGATAGAAAGGATGGAGATTGAACGCCTGGAAGGATGTTTCAATTTCTCTCTTGTTTTGATACTACACGGCATGAAATTGAATTTTCGAGCATTTGAAGTGACTTCAATGAATGAATGAGTGAGTGAATAAGTGATTGAATGAACGATGGTGGTCGCCTTAAAGCTTTTCTACTTCCCCTCCCCCTCCCTTCGCTTCCAAAATGCGCTGTCTCTTCCTCATTTCTTGTTCATACCGTGGCGGTTCCGGTTGTGGTCTTCAATTATATTGTTCAAAAGAAGGAAAAAAAAACTAACAAAAACAGTGAGGATTCGCCTGGCGACCAACACACGTTGCAATGCGGAGATTCGCCTGGTTTCAAAATGGAAAAAATCGTTTTCTGTGAAAGAGTTCGGTCGGTTTTAAAGAGTTTGCTGGCAGATAAACCGAATGGGGAGAGTAAAATGCAAAGCATAGAAGAAAAAAAAGAGATAGACAGTCAGGTAGAGGAAAATAGAGAAGGCAAAAAAGAAAACAACAAAGCGCTCGGTTTAAATTCCAATTTGCATTGCATTGAAATAGGATTTTTTCCATCTCCTCAAATCTTATTGCTTTAAATTCTCTCCCTCTCATACAACGAAAACCCACTTCACACTCCCGCTTCCCTCACACCACGAAAGCTTGACTTTATTATGAGCCTTTCTTTTGCATTAAGCTCTTACGTTTTGCGGTCGAATGTAAATTTTATTGAATTCGGAACTTTTGTTCGGCATCCTCGGGAAGAGCGTTGAGACGGAAACTGCATAATTATGAGCTATCTCGAGACAAGTTTCAATGATGATAGTGATGATAATGATGTCGATGATGATGATGATGATGATAGAGATGATCAGATCAGATGGAGATAGTGGAGTTGGAATTTTTGCTGCGTGATGACATTTAAGCCTGTGAAGTTCGTCGACGGTCTAAGTCTGGAGGCTGTAGGAGCCATGAATATGCATCGAAGCTTTAATTTAAATTACAAAGAAAACTAAAAAGCAAAAAAAAAAGAATTTAATAAAATATAAAAATTATGAGAACAGACTGGTCGTCTGGTGTCACTTTTTCAAGGATATAAATATTAAGACCTAATAAATTTTTCATTTCCGCAAACATTCAATATGTAATCAAATGTATAAAAATATTTTAAACTGTAAATCATTAAAATTGTAATAATTATTTTTGTAAAAAAACTAAAATTCAACAAAAAATTTAATATTTAATTAAACTTCTATTAATTTTAAATTGAAATAGTATGCTAAGTCTCATTAATAATTGTTGATTTTTTCAAAAAAAAAAAAAAATTCCACACAACCCAATTACGTTGTTCACTAATTGTCATTAAATTTTCCACATGTTTTTGTATTTTTTAAAATATTAATATGGTAATTTTTTTTGGTTGAGCGACAATTCGGATGTTATTCTACTTTTAGTTTTTTCCATTTCACCAAAACCATTGAATGGGGGAATGTGGTGGTTTGAGTAAGGGAGGTGAGTTTAAATTCCAACGAATTACTGTAGTGCGTAAGTGTATGTGTAGAAGGGCTTATTTTCTCGTTGTTTTATAGAAATTTAAATATTTAGTTTTACGCAAAAATAAATTCGATTTAATTTCTAAATGAAGTTGAAATCTTTTCCTTTAAATCATAAAGGATTTCTTTAATTATACAATTTTTTGCAAAATTAATATTATAAGTATTTCTATAATTTTTTATAAAATATATTTATATTATATTTGTATATTTTATGTTATATTTAAAATAATACAGTCTGAAAATACTAATGTAAAATTGAATAATACAGCCGTTAAGAATCTGCTGTTAAATATTTTTAAAAAAAAGAAGAGACGGAATAAGAGAAGATATTTTGTTTAAAAACATCGTTACTGAACACACACGAGAGAGAATTAGTTTTATAAATTCAAATTAATATTTGATTATTAATTGAAATCTAGCCAATTTCAATTATTTTCATGATATTAAATCTAAGGAAGCACCCTGTATAGTTAGGAATATTACATATGAAATGAGTGACGGTACTTCAAAAGCTTTCAGTCAACTTTCAAGCCGAAGGAATTTTAATAAATCAAACTCATATTCGTTAAGTGAAATCTAATTGAAAGGTAATGGACGATTTTCTGACAAGATACACAAATCGAAGGAT
Organism: Physocephala rufipes; assembly: GCA_963966595.1. Classification (NCBI taxonomy): domain Eukaryota; kingdom Metazoa; phylum Arthropoda; class Insecta; order Diptera; family Conopidae; genus Physocephala; species Physocephala rufipes. The sequence continues at coordinate 3,608,880 of OZ016505.1, forward strand.
TCTTAGCCAGTCTAGTGATTGTAAATAGCAAAATTTTCAAAAAATTGCGGAAACCATTTGAGCAAAAGACAGACAGCAACCATCAGCGGACAGAAGCGAGAGGTGTTCAAGTTTTTTTTGTGATTCCTTCATTTCCAGTCTGGCACTCAAAACCCAAAGTCATTGACTTGCCACAGAATGAATGCGCTGATTTATTATTGACCAGAATTCAATGCATTCGTTGCATTGATTACATTATTCATTCATTCATTCATTCAATTCTTGCGTCAGACATTTCGCTTCTTCAAATGAAAACCACTCAATTGTTCAAATTGGTGGCGTTCGTGCGGTCACCGAAATGTTTCTAATTAATATCGACGACGCGAGAGGACGTAATAGAGTAAGAGAAAGATATTTATTCTCGTTCGATAGAAGATCGTCGTCGCTTCACGAGACATTGATTCGCACACAGTTAGTTAGATTTATTAATCTTTTTGCAATATTGTAGCCATAGTATGTTTTAGTTTTGTGTTGACGTTGGTTGTTACGCGTGTTAGTGTAGGTGCCAGCCACCGCCGTATATTTTCTTAAGTGGTACTAGCGAAACACACCACCGGGAAATTGCTTTCGTGTGACATTTTCACAATTTACAACGCGGTTTCCTTAACGGAAATCAATTGATTTGGTTGAGTCGAACGCGTTTCACAATGCGTTGAACCAGATTGAGTCGAATTGAATGGATATAAGTAATCTATAAGGAGTAGTCGATACAGCCCACAATCTGACGCCCACTTTGTGGCGTCGAAGCGGTAGCAGCAAACGGCGCATTGGTCACAACATGAATGAAGCGAATTGTATTGACGAAGGCGAGGCAAGTTTGTGAGGTCGTTAGTGGTGACTTGGAGGAATCAATCCTTCAAGAAACAGTCTTCAATAAGCATCATTTGAAATGTAGAAAATATAAGTATTTTTGTACTAACGAGATTAATAAAATTTGTATTTGTACCGCTGTTTTTTTTTTTGCTAAGATTATTTCTGCATATTTTATGAAGTCATTAAAAATAGTAATCAATATAGAAGAACCTCCTATAACGCTCTTGGTGGGAAAAGAAGGAAAAGGAAGAACATGAAAAAGGAATGGAAGAAAAAGAAAAGAAAGATTTAGCCGTTATTCCTTTTTAAAACTATTTTTTAGGAACATTCGATGACGAAAATGAATATTGAAATGAATCGAAATTTTTATTGTCCGCATTTTTATTGGTTTGCAGAAAGATGTAAAAGTGTTAAGGTTTCTTGAATTAATTTCTTCGAATTAATTCTTTTTAGTAAACGAATTTTAAATATATCAAACTTTATTTGATCCGACCTCTAGTTGACCATTTTTCGTTTTGTTTATTGTTGAAATATAATTCCATGTGAAAACAAATTCCATTGAAACGAAATATCACGAAAATTAATTATTTGATTCTTCTTAATTTTATATTATTACTATGAGTAATTTTATAAATAAATTTGTTGTTTTGCATTTTTAATTTTTCCAACTGAAAATTATTCTCAAAACATAAATAATTCCATAATATTCGAAATGAATCAGCTTTTCCGTAATTGCATTTCAATTGATAGACACAATTCGTCAGATTAAATATTGTGAAAAAAATATTGATTTCATAATTCAATCTAAATTGACAAAAAAAAAAAAAAATTGACGATCCACTATTGAAAACCTAGAATGACGATTTATTTCAATGCAATCAATTCATGTTGTAGAATTGTTATTATTATTATTATTATTATTATTATTATTATTATTATTATTATTATGAATTTTATGAATTTTATTACGACGATGATGTTGATAATGAGAGTGATGTTGTTGTTGCTTTGAGTGGCATGAGGTGGGCATGGTTATGAAGCCACTTTTGCAAAGGGTATGACACGGCATCAGTGGCAATAACGATGAGTGTGATGATGACCGCAACACCGATAGTACTAATGACATTCCCAATGACGGCGAAGATGACGAGTATTGAATTCGTTGTGATATTTGTTGTAACTGTAATATTTAATTAATCGATGTAATTGAAAACGGAAACAATGATATAGATGCAAGCAACGGTTGAGCTAAAGTCATCCAAAAATAATCCAAAAATAATAAAATAATATATAGTTTTAATTTATTAAAGGGTTTACTATTTTATTAAAGTTCTTTTGTAATCCGAAAATAAAATTTAATTTGTTATTTAAGAGTGTTTTAATTTGGCGCAATTTTATTCAAAGCTAAATTTGATTCAATCGACTTTTCAATGCGCAATTAAATTCAAATAGCATTTAAAAAGTTAAATTGTAAACGATTTGAAAAGCTTTGAATAAACACAATAAATCATCATTTTGAATGAAAGGAAAATTCAACAAATTTATAATAAATAATCTTCTTTTTATATTAGTTCAACTCAAACATTGGAGCTTATTCTATTTATTTGTAATTATAGAAATTGATATAATACAACTCCTAAACCGGGTTTTTATTTCCGATGAGATAATCAATTTAAAACTAAATTCCAGCACCTCAAAATTAAAATATAAAAGCAAGAACGTTACCTTCGGTCTGGTCGACGCTTATAAACGCTGCGCCCTTAATGTAAAAATTGATATCATATATTAATGATATATAATGATATAGTATAAACACCTGGCATAGTTCCACGCCCATATTTTGCAGTTCTCTTCTAATTCACTTTTTACGGGATTTCCTTTACATTTTCACGCATTTCTTTTAAATTTGTTAAATAATCCTCTAGTTATTTCTGCGCGCCTCTAAGTATTGATATGATTACTTGCAGCCCATTTGAGTTATGAAGGGGGAGTGGTAGTGTTCAGTTTGCAAGAGAAGACGAACACAATGTCTCAGCTGAAATTTTTCTGAGCCTCCCACACCCATACACTCGCGAAGCCGAAGTCATATGCACCACTCGTTGGTCATTAACCCAAAGAAACCCAATTAATCAAAACTATTCAAAACTTTTAAAAAACTTTGCAAATAAGAAAATGTAGCAAGTAAAGGAAAAGTGGAAGAAAAGGAGAAGAAGAAGAAAATGGAGAAAAGGATGAAAAGAAGGAAAACGAGTAATACTGTCGTTTAAAAAAGTTTATTCGTTCATAACTTTGAGCTGTCGTGTTTTTTAAAGAGTACACCACAATTCTTTTTACTATCACTTCAATATTATTTTAGCATATCATTGTTGTCGCTGTCGCTCTATTCGTGGGCTATAGGAATGTTTGGTAACTACTTTTTCTAACGATCTAAACGTTTTTCGATTTATTTCCTGATGGATTACACACACGCGCGTAAATAATGAAAATGTTCACACATTTTCACTTCTGCCTTCACGTCGACGCGCTTACTCATAATAAATCAAAGTATTTGTCCTTTCAAAGCTCGCAAAAAATTAGCAGGAACTAAACATCGATGGAATTCGTGAATTTTCCACCATTCCGAAATTGTTTATTTACTGCAAATTTGAAGCGAGGAGAGATAAAGTCTTCTTGTAAACATTCGTAAAGGAAGTGTCTTAATTTTGTTGCAAACGAAATCTGTCCGTCCGTCTCTCTGTCTGCCTCTCTTTTACTCCGTTTTCGTTCTATAATTAGCTGAGTTTAATATAATCAATACTCAGATTACTTATAATTATTATTATTGTTGTTGTTGCTTTTTACGTTTCTCTTATTGTCCACTGCTTTCACTTCATATTTTACGTGTTTAGTTTCCTTTAGTTGTCTGCCTTCGTTTTATACGATGCTTGACAGAAACAGCGCCTTAAGCGTCGTCGTCGTTATTGTTGGTGTAATTTTGGTCAATTGTATTGTTTGATGCTTTAATTGATTCGTAATGACTCTATTGACTATTATTGACTGTTTGAGTTTAATAAAAGAAATTTCGCTTTATGTTTTTGTTAGAGCGTTCATGGAGGATTTGCGCAGAGATTTCTGTAATGACCATATAAAGTGCCCACCTAGTGATTTTTTATTGTTACTCAACGATAAGGCCCTAAGGGGCATGATCGGTTTTCAGAGGAAGACGGAGCTTATATTTTGTAGGGTATTTTACTTCACACCGACACTGAGAATACCTTGAACAGTGTTTGTAGCTACGGCGCTGTCGAAAATCGCATTCAGATTCAGAAAGGAGATTTATCAAGGATTCTCAGATTCTTCGTTATAAAGACTTTTATAAGGAATAAGTTATTTAGGATACCTTCCGCCAATTTTTAAGCTGAATCATATCATAAAACTATATCTCGTAAAATAATTTTTATTTAAAGAATTTAATTAAAGAATTTTCCTATAAAGGAAGTTTATGGGAAGTCCCTAGCGAATGACCTGCTGTAAGGAATCTTTTATCTAGTGAAGAAAATAAATGAGATAATTTTATAGGAAAAGATTTTAACAGAGAGACAGGAAAAGCTTTCCAACTAATAATTCTCGCACGCTTCAACTTTTCGAACTGCTGCAATCTGGTTCTCTTTCTCTCTTTCTCTCTGGCTTCTTCTCTCTGACTATTTTTAATATTAAAGAGAAAAATATTGGAAAAGCTTTTATTATTTTACCATACCTAAAAATTTTAGATATTAAGAGACAAATCTCATAATTATCTCTTTTTCCATTCTCTCCCTTCGCTTTCTGTTCTATTCTCTTTCGTTCTCCTACTTTCTTCCTGAGCAGTAATATTCTCTGAAACATTTCTTCGATTTTTTTCTTTGCTTATGTTACTTTTTATCATTTATTCTCCTCTTTTTTCGCATTTACAGTAATTCGAACTTACTATTTTGTAAAAAATATAATATCGTATATACTCGTATATTGGATTTTGGAAATATATCTTATGGGATGCGTCTATTTATTAAAAAAATTAATATAATTTATATTTTGAAAAAATATATATAAGCAGTATAAATATTTTAATAATGGAAAAATATATAATTTTTCTTTTCGACGTTTTTCATAACGAAGCTTTTATTTAGATCCAGTCTATGGCAATTTAGTTCAAGCCGAATTATAAAAATATATTAAAAATAATTATAAAAATAAGCAGAAAGGAAATACTCATTTCTAATCACATTTAGTTTTGTTCATTTTTTATGCTTAAGAATTAAAAATCAAATTTTTGCTTACGAAATATTCAAAGAAACTTCTCATTTTACAGATTTTGAATATATTTGACTAATATAAAATATCGTCCCTAACAATTGTTTTAAAACAACATCGTCATAGTTTAGAAGATATCATTTTTACCATCCTTAGCTTCGTTATTATTTTTATTAAGAGGAGAGGAAATATATATCTATTAGAACATTTTATAGAAGCAACTAATTTTCCACACCTATTCGTAAATTAAAGAAAGCAATAAGAAATTTATAGACTTTTATCTTTCGAGAATTTGTTTCGTCGTACCTTTATGTATTGCACCATCCACTTAAAAAAAGAGAGCGCTAATAGACTCACATTAACTTGTTCGTTTTCATATTGCTTTTGCCTTTATATATATAATAGATATATTGCATACACTTCGTATAGACTCTAATTTAATCGTGGAAAATTGTTGATGTAGGACCGGATTCGTTGCGCACATTGACCCTCAATTTTATAGTCGTAACATTCTGCTTCAACATTATCGTGCACTCTTTGTTTTTGTTATTGCTAGTGTTCCTCGAATTGTTCTCTCTCTTTTCATCGCTCCTTTGGCACAGGCATCAAAATTGAAAATACAACCAAAGAAATAAAGAATGATTACATTGAAATTATTTTAGGGATACCAGTAAATACAAAAAATATTTGCTATCGTATTTTTTGCTCGTTAAAATAGTATAAGATTTATACTATTGTATTCACACGTTTTTGTTGGTATCATTTTATTTGGGAGAGTGTGGTGGTCAGCCATATCAAGAAGCCATTATGATAATTGCTCTTCTATCGTCAAACATACGATAGTCGTATAACTGAAAAGTAAATTTTTAACTGTTATACAATCGCTCTTATAGCTTTGAACCCTTTTAACTCCTTTGTGACGTCACTTGCTACCCCTTGTGAGTTTGCAACTTGGCAGAGTAATGAAAAGAATAGCGAAACATAATCCGCATTTGAATAAAGGCAAATTTATCTTTTGCTTTTAAAAGCCTGAATTAAAAATTTTCAATAAAAAAATTAAAAAAAAATTGAAATAAGAAAATGAAAATAAATTTCCAGAAAAACTATAATAGATTTTTTCTGTAATCTTAAAAAAATGAAAATAAGGGGGGGGAGCGAAATAAATTTCTAGAAAAATTATTATAATTTGTCTTTGAAATCTTAACAAAAGCAAATTATTAAAATAGATTATTCCACCATTTCTCTTTCACTGCTAATTCGTTTTTGTTATTTTGCCATCCTTGCACAATTTTCATTATACGTTTTTATTGATCTTTAATATCTCGATATAATTTTCATTCGCAAAACGATTACCATAATTTGAAAATTCGAAGAGAGGTTTAACATTTTTTCTTTAACGCATCGGTGCACTCAATTTATTTTAATTTATTTCAAAATAAACGATAGATAAATGACTCAGAAAGGAAGAATAAATGAAATTATTCAATATAATAAGCTCGAAAATTCACAAAATGTATTTAAACTACGTATTTAAGCATTTTAAATGTCTATAAGTTTGAAGATTTTACGCAAAGAGAAAGAGGAAGAGATGAACCAGCTGAATAAACAGTTAGAGACAGCTCTGACCTAGATCCGGTAATGCTGTTTAAATATCATTTACGCAAATGGTAGACAAAATAATTTTATTTGAATTTTTTTATGCGATTTCTGTAATTTTAATGTCATAACGATGATAATCAACGTCAGTGTTTCTTCGTTAGAGAATAAATGTTCTAATTTAATTCTGTGACACGTGTACGTAGTACACGCCTGCTCACCATGTAGTAGAATCACGAGCAGCATTATTCCGATTCAAAAACGGAAACCCTTGTGCGTTGAAATTTTTATTTACTTACCAGAATAAGAAAAAGAAGAAGAAGAAGAGGAAGAAGAAGAAAGGATAGTGTACATATTACGCGACATTGTGGGCAAATTGTAAGAGAAAGACCTTGTGACGCTTAGAAGGGGGCGTTACAAGTGATGCTAATGTAAATTCACAATTTCTTTTTTTTTCAACCTAGAAAAAAGCTTTTCGGTCGCAGTTTCGACTTGGCTCTCGCTGTTGATTTTTCAAGATTTCTTTTTTTATTCTACTTTCTTTGACTACATCCGGATGCGATAGTGCACCGCAATGACGGACGCGACGATGTGCGATGCGTTGTGACGATGAATTGAGATGTGTTGGGATAGTTTTCGTTGCACCGCTACCACTTTGTATATCCGTTCTTGTTAGTTTTTTTCAATGTTTGTGCTTTTATTAAATTCATTTTATGAATATTCAAAATTCTTTTTTTATGATTTCATATTTTTTTAACTTCGTTTACGTTAATTTGCAAAGCTTTAGAAATCAATGTGTGTGTGTTGAAGTAAGTTTGAGCGGAACGTTGATGATAAGGATGACGATCATACGCAGTGTGAACATATGATTCCTGATCCTTTTTTTCTCCATTCATTTTTTATTCTGCTTTAATTTTTCTTTCGCTGACTGACTATTTGTTCTTTGTTGTTGTCATTGCTACTGCTTTCGATGTTGCTGTTAATGCAGCCACCATTATTGTTATTGTTGGTGTTGTTGTTAATTACCAAAGATTTTATAGCGTGCATTACCAGCTCTTTTTGTCACCTCTCTCACCCTCTCTCACACCACTATCCCTGTTTTCGCTTCTGGTGCGGTCTTTTAAGTGTCACTGCTCGCCCGCATTCAAACTTTAGTACTTTTGTCTGCACTTCCGCATCCGTTTTCATTTTACTTTCCGTTTTGCCAACACACAGAATGCAATTTAGAATTAAATTTATTTGTCTCTATCATTGGTGTATTTATTGGTGTGTGTGCGCGTATGTATGCGTGTGTGTAGGTGTGTGTGTGTGTTTGCTTTTATTTTTGCTGAGTGGTTTTCATGCACGTTAGTGTTTTTCCAATTTTTTTTTTGGTTATTTTCTTTGACACTAAGCGCATTGATTAGAGTGGATTACAAAAATTTCTATAAGATAACATCACGTCTTCGCCCGTGATGACGAGAACGATGCCAACGTCCAAAAGGATAATGAGAACGATTTGCACATTATTATATTAAATATACACACCCTGTAAAACGCGAAATATTTATGCCTTTTTTAGTTCTAGAAAAATCATCGATGAAAAACAAAGTTGTGATAATTGCAATGAATAACATTGTGATGACATACACACACGTTTTACAATGAAATTGAATGTATGTGTGTATGTGTGTATCTGCCCCTCAACTTCTCCCTCGATTAGATAGATCATTAATATTTCTGAATTTAAAGTAAATCCAATGACATATTTTTTTCAATTCCGTGACATTTTGTCAGCTGAATCAGTATGAAAGCATGACACTGTTTGATTGATTTTAATTGTATTAAATTGGCATGCAATTTTAGTTGCTTACTAGCAGTGTTAATCAGCAGGATTTTTATGAGATACATAATTTAAGATGGATAATAAAAGATAATTTTGTGTGAGTTCTTTTGCGATTTGTGTTTCACTGTTTGGTTGTTTTTTTGCTTTGATTTTAAAAGATAGTTTTATGGGGATTTTTGAGGCTAATTGATATCTCTTTATTTATTTTATCCATCTTTCTCTCTATTTTAGCTCTCTCTCTCGGTCTAACTCTGTCTCTATTTCTGTCCATTCCTAACACAGGTGGTTATTTCTACGCAGTATATGATTTCGTTGGCAAAACCTCTTCTAAATCTTCTTTTTTCTCCTTTCTTTTGCTCACTCGTTTTTTTCATTATTTCGTTGATTATATAGGTTATATCTGCATAATTAATATACCTAATTCTAGTGTTGTTTTTTTTAAAAAAATTTTATTCATTTTTTCACATTTTCATTAAGTTTTTCCATAGTTTATGTCATGATTTTCTCTGAAATTTTCTGCCGAGGATCATCTGTCACATGAATTTTTAATTAATTTTGCACGGCACTTTCATCGAGAAGATTTATTAACAAAACATTTATGCAATTAGCTAAACTCAGAATTTTCATGGTAAAGCATACATCCAGACAAACATGTTTATGTGCATACACCAATAAATACATGCATACACGTGGAAATGAAATAATCTAACACATGCTTATCTAGCCACATCATTGAAGCATTCATGCATATTCACAAGCGAGTGTACAGATCTTCGTATTCAACCGCTTACTTCCGCTCGAATGGTTGGATTTCGCCAACGTTGTCAACGCGATGAAGAGGAAGAAGGAGAGAAAAGGAAGTGTAATCTTATTGAAAAATAAACGTAGTGCTGTAATGGAAGTAATGGGAAAGGGATAGGCAGAGGGTAGTGTCGTGGGGCGGGAGGGGGAGGGTCGGTGTAGTGGGTAGAACACTTTTCAGCTAATCAATTAGTGTTAAAATTTATTTAATTGAAACACTTCACAAACAATTTTACTATGAAGTGAAGGATTATTGCTAAACACTTATTAGTGTTGGATAATAATTGGAATTATGAGAGGGGTGGGGTGGGAAGAATGTAAGAGATATGGCACTGAAAGTAGAGAATAACGGGTATGGCTTAGAAAGGATATTGTTGGTGCCATCGAGAAAGAGAATGAGGTGTAGTGGCAAAGACTATTCTCGATATACTAAATATATATAAATTCTATCTTGACAAGTGTCTGTTATTTTTGTTGAATTTAATTGCATTGGCAAAGATGATTCTAGTAGAGAAGTCATTATAGATATTTTTGGGAATACAAAACCGGGTTAATTCTTTAGATTTTTCGACACAGTCAAATTTTTAATTAATTGATTTCTAATAAATATTAAAATTCTTCGCAATAGTGGAAGATAATATTTTCATCATTTCCTCTTGATAGCAATAATCCATCCTGTATTCCCCTAAAAACCGCAAAAACTTATTTCTCGACTAAAGTAGATTTTCGTTGCGAACGGGCCATAAATAAAAAACAAGACTAACTACAATAGCAATAACGTTAATAATGGTAGCCGTTGACGGTGTTGCTGCAGCACTAACAATAGCTGCAAAATGCATAATAATTGAATAAAAAGACGATTATAATAATTAACTTTCGTTTAGTGTTGCTTTTACAACAGACGGAATCGTTCGTTTGGTAAATTGTCGCCCGTGGCAATAGTCGTTAGTGTACCGATTACAAAATCAACTGCATAATCAAATTAGTGATGGTTGATATTTGAAGCGAGGTAGAACGAAAAAGATAGTTGAAGATAGATAGAGAGAGATAGAGAGAGAGCGAGTGAGTGATAGGGAAGGGGGGGATAAGAGAACACCAGTCGATCGATTCAGATAGGAAATCGTGGGCATACGTCAGTTATTACTTTAGACACAGTTTGCTCCTGGCCAGTTTTCATTTCTGTTATTGTTGTTGTTGGGGGTTGATTGGTTGATTGCTCTGCCGGTTGGATCGAATGGGATGAGACTCTTATTAAGGCGGCATGTCATGACAGTATTTTCTGAAACATATTTTACACACGATACAATAACATCACCAACAGTGACAAACGATCTTATATTCAGGTTTGTACTTGTGTTTGTTGCAATTGCTTGAAGCGATTCGGTGACAAAAAATTCGTTAGTATTAACAGTTAGCGATATCGTTCATGGAGGAACCGCAGCAGCACCAAGAGCACCAAGAACAATAACTACAATCGCCACCTCACAAATTACATCGAAAAAATATGGTAATAAATAGGCCAAGGGCATTCGCAAGGGCAACGTAAACGAGGATGGAAACAACGACAACAACAAAAACAAAAGCAAAACAAGGTTAGCATCGAGTACAAGAAAACTATGATCAGAAGCGCTTCGTTCGTATATTTTTATCATCTTTACCGTATTTATTATTACCGTAAGTAAATATTTGCCTTTTCATAAGCTCTAACCGCAGCAATGTTACAGCTCTTCATGTCACAATTCATCTACCCACAGGCTCTCTTCTCTTCTTCCTTCCTGCTCCTCACTCTCACCTCCTACGGATAATCAGAAATTTCTGAAAACAATTTACCAAAAATTATAAACAGCTGAAGAAACAGTTTGCTTCGAAGCTGCCCCGATGGCCGGTCGGGCAGATGCAATCTACTGAACGACGGACTGGTGGACACAATTTTTAATACTGAAAACATTTTAGCCAGAATTTGTTGTTAATGAGAGAGTGATGGAGGGCGGAGGGAGGGGGGGGTGAGAGAGATAGTCTGATAGAGGGGAGGAATTGAGGGAGTGTTTGATTATAGCTGTTCGTAATTTGCTACAGCTCGTCTTGTTATTGCTTGTTGTTGTTATTGTTGTTGTTTCCATTGTTTGCTTATTTGTTTAGTTGTTGTTGTTGTGCTACTTATTATTTTGATAGCTTCTGGCCTTTTGGACTCTCTGGTCTGGTTTTAACTCGTTTCCGCTTAGCGTGTGAATTGCTGCAAGTTATTTTATTATCGTGATTGGTGTTGTTGGCTAAAAACCGAATATCAAAATTTACAAAATTAATGAACTTGGATTCGTGGAAATAGAATGTCCATTCATTTATGAAATCTGTGGCAAAATTTGCTTTTGCTTTTTTATGTCCTACACCCGAAGGGATGAGTGTGCAATAACTTTGTTCTTCCATTGGTAACGGAATAAAGGAGGTGTGGCAGTTATAAAAAGGATACCTTATATCTTGTTCAGAATCACCTCCTCCTAAGTCGATTTAGCAATGTCCGTCCGGGTATATAACTACGGTCAGGCCCAAGATAGTGTTCTTACCCCTTCGAATAAAGATGACTACAAAGGTATTGAAAAGGAACCTATGAAATAAGTGAGAGAAGCGGGGAGGAGTAAAGAGGGCGATTCAGATTTTGAGATATAATTCATTAAATTAATACACTTAACGATTTTAAGAGATTTACATCGATTTAACATCTTCTGTTTTCTGTGTGAAAAGGATAGGCTCCATCTTTCTCTAGACTTAGCTGCGTTCCTCTCTCATCTCTTTCTCTCAACAGGTTTCATATCTTTCTTTTTGTCTTTATTTTTATCGTTCTCTTTCTTTCTCTCTCTCTCCCCTCTCTTGCGGAGCACCAATTATTTATTTAAGCGCCTGATTTTGAGGTCGCATCAACGACTACATTTTGCTCGCCGTGAGCAAAAACCAAACAACAAAACCGACGATTCGCTGTTTGCTCTAAAAAGCGTTTATATAAAATTAATGGAGTAAATTTTAGTACTAGCGTTTTATTATTTAAATTTAGTCCTTATATGTGGGACATGTTCTTGTTAATTTTTGTGACACCGTAACCCACAACTTGGTTTAGAAAAACCTTAGCAGTCGAAGGAGGGAAAAGGTGAGAAAGGAGAACTCTCCCGAGAGTTCTAAACTTTATTACAAGCAGATTGATCCTTTGGTGATCCTTTGATTGAAGTGTTTTTAACGGGGAACACCGGTGGACCTCTACTAACGCACAACATTAAAAATGCTGATCTCCTCCGACCGCAGAGAGGTGCACAAAACGTGCTCAATTTATATCATTTCGGTGTAGAAGTTAAACGAAAAATTAAAAAAGTTAAAGCAATTGAGGCGCGTTATTTTAAGTGTGTGTGTCTATTTTTTTTAAGGCCAGCAATGTGCCGAGGTAATAAATGCTGAAATAACGACTTTAACAACAACAACAACGCAACACCACCACAAGCAATAATAACAACAATAATAACAATGATGGCGATTATAATGCAAACAACTGACAATAATCAAAAGAGTGGCTGTCAAAATGCTTTTAACTTGTTGCAGCCTAGAGACAAAGAGAATGAGAATAAAAATGAGGAGGAGGGATGAAGGAGCGGCAGTTGTGAAGAATAACAAAAAATTGTCAACAATAACAACGCTATCGTTAGTTTAACGACAGTGTTGGGCAGAAGCGAAAGAAGGAGTCGTTATAGTAGTAATAAAACTCATAACAAACATAACAAACATAACAACAACAACACCAACAACAACAGCAACGACAACAACACGAACTGGAAAGGAATATGCCATAAAAACGATTGCACGCTTTCGCAAAACGATTTTGTTGGACGCGCACACTCTTTCCCTGTGCGTGTGTGTGCGTGTTTGTGTTTGTGTGCGTGTGCCCGTGTGTGCCTGTTTATCTGCGTGTTTATTTGCGTTTACGACCAGAAACAGAAAAAGAAAATTAATGACAGTCATTTTTAAAACAGCTAATTATGCAAGTGAACTGGCAGTTCGAGCTGAAGAGACAGGCAACAACAGTACCAAAAACGACAACAACAAAACCATTATGGCGAACAAATTTTGACAAACGAGCCCCGCGTTGATGACATGTTTCGTAGATATTTTATAGAGCGTTTCAAAAGTTATCGTCATTGTGCCGTCATTGGTTAACCCCTTCTCCCCCCCCCTCCCCTACATATCATTATTGTCATAGCATTACTGCAAAACGACATTATTATTATTATTATTATTATTATTATTATTATTATTATTATTATTACTATTATTGCTCTTGTTGTTGTTTCACTAGTTGGTAAAGCAGAGTCAAACGAAGCAATGCACAAAAAATTATAACAAAAGAAAAAACAACAATGCATTTTATGAATGATTAAAAGCCTATGGATACCAAAGAGATATTGACTGTGCATGTGTGGCTGAGAAAGAGAGAGAGAGCTAGTGAGGGAAAGAGAAAGCTAGAGAAGGAATGTGATATAGCATGCTCCGTGAAAACTTGTCGCATGCAAACAAATTTTTTTATCTGATATTAAATGATACGTAGCCAATTTTTGAAATAAAAACTTAAATCTTTTTAAACGAAACGAAATAATTTACTCCTTCGAAATTAAAAAAATGCATGCAATATTTTTAATTTATTCTTTGTATCAATGTTGACAACTCTGTTAAGCGCAACGAATTTTTTTAACTTCAACAAATGTGTTACAATAAAAGAAAAATGGAAATTGATTGCATCGACGACGGTTCACGTTTGGAGTGTCAATAGGCCCGCCAAACCAACCGACTGGAGCAACAGCCGAGGAAAATAGAGAGAAAGCACTTAACTCATTCATTTCATTTACCTGAATTTCGTTGTTTTGCGTTGTTATTGTTGTTGTATTTGTTGGGAAGCTGTGTACAGTATTTTAGAGTTTTTTCTTCATTTAGAGGATATAGCAATTTATTAACAGGTTCCCACTCCTTTCCCTTCAAATCGAGTCGACGATTTCATACTCTCTTCGCTGCCGTCGTGCGTCACCCCCGTGCGTCACGTCACGCGCAGTTGGCACGCACTCCACTCTTTCCGATTTGCATTACATTGATTATTACAAGCTTAGTTCACGATAAACGGTTAAAAGTATTTTCTTCCATTTAATGCTTTTCATGTTTTATTCATTTCTCTCTGCCTCATCCAATCATTCCCTTGTTTTGTCAATTTGTTTGTTTGCTTCCTGGCTTGTATTGTTTATGCTGTTTCTATCGTTTTAGATTCCGTTATCGTTTCTGATTTCCCGTCATGTTGCTTTTAATGTAGTTGTAAGCAGTCTGGCAATTGATGTCAATAGTTTCATTGAAAGCACTAGCAATAACAACAACAACAACAACAACCCCGAACATAGAAATGGGAGTAGAATGTGGAATATATTGTAAAATAAGTTTCTACTAGCCCTACAAATAAAATGTGATGACATTTATACACCCATACAATATTGAGCCCCTGCAATTTTTCAGCTTTCCCTTTTTCTCCCCCTCCCTCCATCACTCTCTCTCTCTCTTTCTCTTTCTTTCTTTCCCTCTTCGTTCTGTTAAAGATATTGATGAGTTGTTTTTGTTGCCGGACTGCTGGGGTTGCTTCCAAATGACTTTGGGAGCTGACATATAAGGAAATACAGAACAAACACAATTATACCTCCTACTGCTTCTACGATTCTACTACTACCACTATTACTATTGCTACTGCTAGTACTATTACTACGGTTCCACAAAAAACAAAAGTATTGTTATTAAAAAACTTTTGTAATTAGAGACTGATATACCAAGTGACCAAAAGTGGACCAAGAACGAACCGAACGTATGCTTGTCTCAGGGGAAGGAAAAAGGGAGAGAGAGAGAGAGAGAGAGTTACATAAACCCTTTGCATGTATGTGTGTGTTTATGTTGGTTAGTTATTAGTGTGCCTTTATATGACGTATGAAGACTGACAAAGAAACGAGATTATGGCCCGTGGCAAATGTATTTATTTGATGATTGTTTTTTCTTCTCTTTACTTTTTTTTATAAATAATTTGAAAAAGTAACGAACATTTACAAAGAGTTACTAATGAAAGTGAGAACGAAACGAATATTTGATGAAAATGAGGGAGAGGATCAAATGTGATAGAATTGCGTACTGGAAAATAATCACTTGAGAAAAGCTTGTAATTGCGAGCCTTCGCAAAGAGGACAAAGGATTTTTTAGCAGTCCTCAAGCATTTTCTTTAATTGGCTTTCTTTCGTTTCCGCTTTAAATCATGGAATTCAGTTTCTCGCCACATAGCCAAACCGAGTCCGTTAGGAGTACCCCGGAAATTTAGGAGGACATAGAAGGGTTTTAGGTCTACAAGAGAATTTGTAATCGGGGAATTCCTGTCTACAGGCTCGATGAAGCTTTGATCACGAAAGATATTGGAATACTCAGAATATCGATTTATCATTAATGTTTTTCTCTATTTTGTAAGAAAATAATTCATAAAAGAAGAGGAAAATAAAAAAGCAAATAAAATAAGGGTCGAACTTGTTTCATTCTCAATTTTGAAAATATTTAATTATTAATTCTGTCAGTTTTCATCCAGAACTTTATAGGAAAACAATTGACTCTTACAAATTGTTTCTCTTTTCCTCTTGTTTTTTTAATGAATGTCATCTACAAGAAGTTATAAAATTTTTAGAGCGATTTTATGATCTTTTTTTGATAAAGGAATCCAGTTTCGCTTTTGAACAAATGAAAAATACTTAAGAAGAAAAATTGAACAAAATGATGATCGTTGTAATTAATAAATTTAATTATACTAATAAAATAAAATATAATTCGGCAGCAAATTATAAAGGGAGGTCTTTATCTGACATCAAAAGTAAAATAATTGAACAGTAAAAAGCTTTATTTTATACCAAAACTTTACACAGTCATAAAATTTGTATGAAAAAAATTTTAATAATATTTTAGTTTAATTGCTTTACGAAAGCAGGGTGGAGGAACACAGCTGAACAACTTTCGAAAACAACCAACGACCAAGTAAATCCTACAATTCATTCGTCTGTAAGAGAGATCTCTATCCCTCTCTGCATCCCTCACCACTCTCTATAACAAACACGCATACACTCTATCTCTCTCAATCCTCCATGAATATACGCAACGCATTAAATTCAATCAAGTCTTCCAAAAAATAATAACAGCGAATATTTCATAAACAACAACACGTATAAAAATACTCTAAAAAAATTGAATTAAAAAAACAACAAAATTTAGCCATTTTTAAATTCAGCTCCCCGAAGAACACAACGATGACGGCTCGAATTTTATTTTTGCACTTTCATGCACATAACTCATAAACTTGGTGTAAAACTTTCGCCTACACTTTTCTGAAAACTTTAGCCAAACCAGTGTCGGTTTTCCATAATAATGTATATGTTCACGTGTGTGTGTATGTGAGTGTGTGTGAAATTTTGACAGTGTCTGCGGTAGTGCGACTAAAAACCGCCAGTAAAAGATATAAAGCAGCATAAAACAAAAATTCCTCCTAGAAAAAGCTGAAAAAACTACCTTTCTCACTTTCCCTCTTTCTCTCCGTCTATCTAATCGAAAGTGTACTAGTATAAGAGACGACTATTGTCGCACTACCATCACAAAGATTCACCAAAAGAGCGAGCAATTCACTTGAATTAATTTGCTAGCTTACCTCCTTTTGAAATTGGCTCCAAACAGGGGCGGTATCATGGCTCAAATGGGCACCATGGGGGTCGTTGACGAACTGCTAATGCTGGCTTTGGCTTTTTCACTGTATTACAAAAGGATTTCGTGAGCACAATTAAAACATTTTAAGAGTCCGCGATATCTTTAAGCGACATTTCAATTGGGTGTGTTAACTCTAGTGAGAATTACGCCATCTACCGTAAAAATAAATGGCGTATAAAAATAAAAATAAATTAATTAATTTCATATAAGATTGTTTGTGTTCCTTTAAAAGGGAAACATCAGTCAACCATTATTTTGTTCAGGAAATATCTCCAACTAATTACTTACCCTCGGCCAATTAGTCACCCGGCAGCGGCACTGGCATGTGAAAACTGCGGTTAGTGGTCGTCAACGCCAGCTCGATGGAATTGTTGACGCACACATATGCACAAACAAGCATAAGTTTGTGACTTATAAGTACATATTTTGTTTTCTCCCCAATATCTTCTTCTTTCTTTGGCTACGAAGCACTAAAAGAAAAACAATTCGCTGTTTTGCACGCTGACTATTTTGCTATTTTGTCTACCAACAAGGAACAACAACAATATAATAAACAATATAAAAGCAGCTAAATCAACACCGGCAACAACAACAATAACAGGAAAATTATATTATCGCAGCTACTCATAAGATTTCCGTCATAAATTATAAATGTTCTTACGCCGTAACAACTTTTTGACTTTTGAAATTAACTCTCCATGTTGAATACACTTTGGAACAAAAGCCAAAGCAAAATAAAAGCAAGAGGAAGAAAAAGATGCAGGAGGAGCAAAAAAAAAAAGAATAAGTAGCACTAACAACAATAACCACAAAAGTAATTCGGCTTAACAGCAGTTTTAGACTTTCGTTATAGCACACTTTCCATCGGTGCGGCTTAAATACAAAGTATTTAACGTAAGCGTTAAACGTGTAGGAATGAAAAAAGACACTCCGGAATGATATTAAAACAAGAAATTATAAAGGGTTCTTTTGTAAAAATGAGTAACGGGCAATTGAGCGGTCTGAGAGCGTCGCTATTCCTTATAGCGATGACAGTAGTTGGCCAGTAAGATGATGAGGTGTGATACCACCAGACTTTTTCTTTGGGGTATTTTCCAAAATTTCAAGTATAAGCCCAAAAACCGCAATGGATCGACTCCCTTAAAACGAACATGGCCAGATCTATTACATGGATCATATTGTGTTTCTTTGCCTGGTAATAACCATTAAATAATAATCCGTTTCCCATCCACGAACATGAATTCATGACCCACGTCACCCTGGGTGGTTCATAATTTATCAGCTTTCTAACTTGAATTATCTCTTCTATAGCATTGCATATTGTTTTGATAACAATATCGTGACATGTATATATCGTGACATCTAGCGGAAATGTATTTATTTGGAATTATAGGACGTGAATAGACTCTTCCCGATATTTAATATTTTCCCAAAAGATAATTGATATAAGGGAAAAAACAACAGCAATCACGCCAAAGAGCAAATATGGACATAACAGCAAACAAAACAAACAAAAATGTAAGCTAGACTTTTCCACCTGAAAGATTATTTGCCCCTTCTATAATGACCGGATCAAAAGTCAAGTTTGTAGGAAATAATCCTCTTTAACAATACGGCACACTTAACCAGTAATGACAACAACACATCCACACTCAAAACAACAATAACGTAAAGGAACAGCAATATTTGGAATAATTTTAAGCTCGATCTCAATGATTTATATCCTAATGTAAACATCCAACTGCCAGATTGCTTTTACCAATAACCACCGAAACACAACAACAACAACAATATTACAACATATTACAACAAGCAAAGGGGGGGGGACACAAAAGGAAAAATATAAAAACAAATGAAAACCAAATTCGAGTGAATGAAATCGAGGAGAGACGGTAAGCGGATTTGATTTAACTAAAAAAAGGCCATGACTATCGGACCAATTAATAGAGATATCAGTGATACTAGCAGACGTGTCACAATACTCCACAGTCCTGACTCCATGGAAGTTATTTTTGCAGGGAGAAAACGATATTAAAAAATTTATTAAAAAAGAGATATTAAAAATATTAAAAAAACGACTCATAAATAGCTTAGAAAAGTTTGAAATTCGGTGAAGAGACGCAGCTGTAACAACTCATGAAATGCAAATAAACAAAAAGATACAGTTAGAAATGAGAGAGCGGGAAAGCTCGAGTTAGGTGGAAGAATGAAAAGATCGGAGGAAAGGGCGTTTTTACGGAATGCACAGTTATTTGTGCAGATGCAGAAATCGGTAAAAAATTGCACGCACGTTAACGGAGTTTCAAAAGGGCGGAAAATAAATAGGAAGATCGAAGGAAAGAAATAATATAGTTCGTAGACGTCGAATAAAAAGGTATACATTAAAGACTTTTTATCAATCACAGACTGACAGTAATTGTCATTAGCAGTCGTGTAGATTAATATTTTCAGATATTTTCATCAAATTTTATGAGATTTTTAAAATAAATTTTCCGTTAAAAGTTAAAAATTTGGAACGCACGCGTACCTCAAGATTAACAAATAAAATTATTCTATATTTTGTTATTGAAATACTAATGCTCCTTTTATTATGATCTCCAACGACTTCCACTCCTCCCTCCCTCTTTTTTTAAAATTTTCACACAATTTGCCAGTAATTGGATATTAATGATAATTAACAAAACGACGGAAAACCTTGAAGACATTGAGAGAGGGCGTTAGAGAGAAGTTTAGAGCAATAATGATGGGATTTGTGAAGGAATGAATGGCGGTTTCAGAAGAAGGAAGCCGAGTTGGAAAAAGAGAAGGCTGAGGGAAAGGAAATATTAAAAATGAAAAAATAAATAAGTAAACATTAAACTTTACTAAAATAATTACAATTTCGAACAAATAAAACTATCAGTTCATGATGCTGGTACTGCTGCTCAACCGATCGTATAAAACTATATAAACACGTCCATACACTCTACTCACATGCATGCACGTATGCATACGAAAAGTTTGTGGTCAATTTGCAAGTTTGATAGTAAGAGTGAAGGAGAGAGAGAGAGCGAGAGAGAGAGAAACCAGCTGTAACAATACATTCATTTAAGACGATTATGTCAGACACGGTGAGCTGTGGTTGAATGGAAACAATTTGCTAGAGGGAAAAGGAAACAAAAGACAGTTAGCTTACATATTTTTACTGCACTTTTGTCCTTCTCTCTTCCTTTCTGTTTGTGTAGATATTAGATTTTAGAAGGGAACCGAAAACCGGAAACAAAACTTCAACAACAACAGCTACAAAACGACCCGTGCGCTAATAATTCGAACAATATCCGCACCGACACAAACGTATAATATTTGCATTCACCAACATATTTTATATAGCTCTCTCTCTCTCTTACAATAACTGTTACATTATAGTAGTTGCCATAGCTGTTAATATATTGTAGCTGTTTTGTTGTTGTTGTTGCTGTTGATCCTGTTGTTTGGGTAACCGTTTATTTATTACAGAACGTTGTTGGTGTTAGCCAATATTCGTACGATATTTTCCTAAAGAATCATTTATGTTGTTTTAAAAACATTGATACTCGTTCATAAACAAGCGATAAAATTTATCGGATAATAATTAACGAGTACAAAAGAGAAAAGCGTGTTGAAGCTTCTGATGCTTCAACATTTTGAATGAATTGAAAAAGGTTTGAAATTGGTGAAACG